>CAUJNA010000003.1:1108198-1388198 GCA_963377175.1 Effrenium voratum
AGGGCCAAAGCCCCGGCGCAGGTGGCGCAACTTTGGGCTTCGCTGGGATCGAACTCGCCACCCGCGCGATCGATTCGACTGGGCCCGTTTTTTTTTTTTTTTGGGGGGGGGGTCCTGGTTTGTTACTCTTCGGAAAGCCACAAAAGATCCAAAGCCTTGCGGGTTTGAGAAACATCTGGGCCAAATTGAAGTGACTTTCCTCGGGTGGTGTCTATCCCTATGGTCTTTGGTCACGGTTCATGGCCGGTCTCTTCCCCAGAACTAGCTGCCTGTTTCCTTTTTTTGTTTTTCGGGGTCCCCTTTTGTTTCCACTAACCAGGCAAAAAAAACACTGTTTTTTTGCTGGGGTCCGAATTCCAGCCTAGGTCTCGGCGACCCAGCTGGTTTCCGAAATTCCGGTCTTGTTCAGGCTATGTCTTGAAACACCTGGGTTTCCAAGGTCCATACCGATCCTTTTTTTAGAGGGTCGACATGATACTCCGAAAAAAGAAAAGGGTATTTGGAGTATGATCCCGGAGAAAAAGCAAATAAAACCTGTTTGATTTTGATTGGGGGGGGTGCCCCCCTTTGAATGGGGATTGAGACCAATTTTGGATTGATCAGCTCTACTTTACACCTAGGGTCCACATTACCAGTCCACATTGCCTACTATGCTCTTCCATTCGCGCAAGAATATCTGTTATATTTGGCCTTGAGGAGCCATCTATGACATACTGGTTTGATCATATGTTTTCTTCAGACGTGGCCTCGCAAATGGACTGGAGAACGGGGATCTGGTTGGATCTTTTGGCGGGCGGGCTCAGGTGGCAAGCCTCCTGATCCTGGCGCTGGGAGCCGGAGCCTTGCGAGTTGCCTGCGAGAGATGCGCTCCCAAGGTTTTAAAGGGAAGCAACAGGACACCGTTGCCAATCCCGTTTTTAGTCGAGGGTCGACATGATACCAAAAAAAGGCCGGGTATTTGGGTGTAAGGGGGTACACGAAGCATTCAGGCGGACAATTCGGATGCGCCCTATGGTGAAACTTCCGACACCCAGCTCATTCCCTGTCCCGAAACCCAAGGATTAGTCGCCCCAACACATGGAGCCCCCATCTAGGTGCCCTTTCTCAACCCTCTTTTGGTTGGGAGGAGTCCCCAACTAAAATAGACAAAAAAGAAACCAGTTGGTACCCTCACTCCAACCTCTCCACTGGAGAACCTAGAAGAGGTGATCCTCTTGTCCTGGGTCCAAAAACTGGGCAACTGATCCTCTTGAATTTGCCCCGGGGTCAGACCTATACACAGAACGCGGCACGTGAACAATGCCCATAGACCCATAGATGCTTGGGATGTCTCGGCCACGTCACATGACCCATTTTCAGGGAGGTGTTGGGCCGTTTGGGGTTTCCGGCGGTATGGAGCTTAGGAGCCCCAAAAAACCCTAAATATGAGGGGGCTCCTTGAACCTTGCGACCCTCAGACAAAGAGGTCTTAGGCTTTTAGGGCATGTGTTTAGCCGGCAATATACACTGCCAATTCTTCAGGTACCCGCAAATTGATGGTTTGGACTGGTGGTTGGATTTGAACCCCCAGTTCTTGTAGAGGGGGCTTTGCATTGTTTTGGTTCAGAATTTTGGTGGCTGCAAACCATCGTATGTGTTTTGCTACCTGGCCAGGGATAGAAAAATGTAGCCCACCATTGTGTGGATTAATTTTCTATTCTGAGACAAAGCCACATGGTTTGCAGGATTAGTGCAGAAGCACATTCCTGCGCCATGAAGGTGGATGTCCACGTGCTCAGTGGAGATGGTTTCTCCGTAGAAGTCTCATCGGCGACGCCCATCAGCGAGCTGAAGGCTGCAGCACAGCACCATTTCAGGCGCTGCGTGAAGCTCACTGCGAAAGGCCAGCAGCTTGATTTGAGTGCCACGCTGAGCGAAGCCGGGTTGAAAGATGGGGACGTGGTGCTTGCGGTTATGCGGCTAGGCAAACTGGCTGCCGCGAGTCAGGCGTTTGCTTTGCATGGCCATGGGGACGAGGTTGTGACGTGGGGTGATCCAGCACACGGCGGAGACAGCAGCCAGGTTCAAGAGCGGCTGAGGAACGTCCAGCACATCCAAGCAACTGCTCGTGCTTTTGCAGCCATTTCTGAATGTTGTGCTGTTGTGACCTGGGGTGATCCAGATTTTGGCGGAGACAGCAGCCAGGTGCAAGAGCAGCTGAGGAACGTCCAGCACATCCAAGCAACTGCCGGTGGTGCTTTTGCTGCCATTCTTGAATCTGGTTCTCTTGTGACCTGGGGTCATCCAGAGTTTGGCGGAGACAGCAGCCAGGTGCAAGAGCAGCTGAGGAACGTCCAGAGCATCCAAGCAACTGCTGTTGCCTTTGCTGCCATTCTTGAATCTGGGGCTGTTGTGACCTGGGGTGATCCAGACTTTGGCGGAGACAGCTGCCAGGTGCAAGAGCAGCTGAAGAACGTCCAGCACATCCAAGCAACCAACGCTGCTTTTGCTGCCATTCTGGAGTCTGGGTCTGTTGTGACCTGGGGCAATCCAGATTTTGGCGGAGACAGCAGCCAGGTGCAAGAGAAGCTGAGAGACGTCAAGCACATCCAAGCAACAAACGCTGCTTTTGCTGCCATTCTTGAATCTGGGTCTGTAGTGACCTGGGGTCGAACAGGGTGTGGCGGCGACAGCAGCCAGGCGCAAGCACAGCTGAGACACGTCCAGCACATCCAAGCAACCAACGCTGCTTTTGCTGCCATTCTTAAATCTGGGGCTGTTGTAACCTGGGGTGATCCAAAGTTGGGCGGAAACAGCAGACGGGTGCAAGAGCAGCTGAGGAACGTCCGGCACATCCAAGCAACTATCGGTGCGTTTGCAGCCATTCTTGAATCTGGGGCTGTTGTGACCTGGGGTGATCCAGAATTCGGCGGAGACAGCCGCCAGGTGCAAGAGCAGCTGAGGAACGTCCAGCACATCCAAGCAACTGGCAGTGCTTTTGCTGCCATTCTGGAGTCTGGGTCTGTTGTGACCTGGGGTGAGCCAGGATGTGGCGGAGACAGCAGCCAGGTGCAAGAGAAGCTGAGACACGTCCAGCACATCCAAGCAACCAACGCTGCTTTTGCTGCCATTCTTGAATCTGGGGCTGTTGTGACCTGGGGCGATCCAGAACACGGCGGAGACAGCAGCCAAGAGCAGCTGACGAACGGCCAGCGCATCCAAGCAACTGACGCAGCGTTTGCTTCCAGTCCAGAATGTGGGGCTGTTGCAAGATGGGCAGCGCAGATCTAGGGGGCTTGACACGTGCTGAAAGCGCGACCAGTGGGCGTCTCAGCCTCCTTTCCACGGCGCAGCCATGATTCACTTCACTTTGGGTTCAAGTCGGGGTTCGTAGCCCGACTCAATCAAAACCCAAGTGAGCCACGTCTTTCAACCGGGTGCAGCCACAGCCGCCTTTGTCAATTCCTACGTGGGTCGACCATTTTCACACCGATTGGTTTTGATAGTGACTCGAGTGAAGGATAGTGGACAGCCACCAGCAACAGGAGCCACGGGTGGATCGATCTATTTGGCTACGGATCTTTGGACTTTAAAACTTTATCCTTTTGGGCAACGCGGGGTTTCCGAATTGAAGCCACAAAAAGTGAGCAACTGTTTGCAAAGGGGTCATTACAGCAACCAAGATGCTTGTACCAGGTGAAATTTGCAAATCAACCAAAGGTCACCATAGGAAACCCACACCTTTTGCTAAGTTGCCCAAAGCTGACCTTTTGACCTTTTCGTTTCTCCTCTTTGGTCCATTTTTAGGCATGGATTCAATAGCTTTGCCTTTTGTTTCTGGGGCCTTTGGGCAACTGAATTTGGGACTTTATGCGTTAGTTCAGTGGTATCACTCGATCGAAAGTGAGCGATCGAATCCACCGGGAAGCTGAAGCCAGAAAAAAATAATCCACGTTTAACTGAACTTATGTCGAAGGGTTGGGTTACAGGAAATTATACGTTGTTTTTTTAGGTGGTGTGATGTGTCGACCCTCTACTAAAAAAGGGATCAAGGTGTTTACCCATGGAAAGCCGAAAACGGTTTTCCCAAAAATACGAACTAGAAGAAGTGGGGGGTATTTGGAGTAGGGGGTAGTTGTGGTCTTAAAGTTAGTCTTAAGCTGCGTTTTTGTTGGCGGGGTTAGGTCAGACTCACTCGATGAGTTGCTAGACTTGATACTTGTTTGGAAAGACCCTTTTGGTGGCAAACGAAAGGTTCCTGGGTTTTGTTTGGCCCATCCCCTTGATCGGAAGTGAGTACCAATCCACGAAAACATGGAGGCTGAGTGGTAAATGGAGGATGTTGAGACCATCCTCGAGAATTTGGGCGCTAGGTTCCATGTTAATTGCGCGGCTCACCTCCAAGTACTCACCAAGCCCAACGCGAATCGACCTTTCAACCTTTTGGTTCCCGGATTTGATGCATATGTAGACAAGGTTCCAACAGGTGATCACCTCTTTCCCTACGGTGCAAGTGAGAACACCAACTCTTTTTCAGTTGGTACTATGTCAACCTTCTACTAAAACAGGGATTGGTACTGCTCGGTTTGTCCAACAAAAGCCAACCAAGAGGCGGCCGGGTATTTGGAGATTGCGGGGCAATTGCAGTGACTGGCCAGTACAAGAGCTTGCCATAGGTGTGGTTGCCTCAAATGCTGTGAGATGCTGCCTGTCTTTTAAGTTTGGTTTTGTTGGTTTGTTACCCTTGTTGGTTTGTTTTGTTTTTGTTTTTTTTAAGGGACGCCAAAACGAAAGACGAAGCCATTTTGGGGGTCCCCTAAAACAAACACCCACCTGGTCGACCCCTGCTCCAAATACCCGCTTTCCGCTTTTGTAGTTGTTTCTCTCTTTTTGTTTAAAAAAAGCCGGTTTTCCTGGGTAAGTGTTCCCTCGGAAAAAAAGGGGAAAACAACAAAAACAAAAGTTGACAATCATACCAACTGCAAAGGTTTTGGGCGTAGGGCGCACTTGGGGATGACCTGCACCCAAGTGGGTGGGATTGAATCGTCGTCTCGTTGTCTTACTCAGTTATCCCAGGGCCTAGAAATAGAAGGTGATCACCTTTTGCCATATGGCTGTGGCAACCAAAAAAGGTGGAATTCCAAAATGGCACCCTGGTAAATGGAACAAAAGACTAAAACCGCGTAACCCTAGCTCTTGAATTTTGAGCCACAGCCATATGGTTGAGTATCCCTATCAAACCAAACAACACTGGCTGAAGAGTCAGCCTGAAAAGCAGGTGGGTGTTTGGGTGTGCAACATTTTGGTTCTCAGCAAGGAATGAGAAATGGAATGACCGCGAACAAATCCAGCCCGGATTTGGTTTCCCCCGGAATGTCCTTACGGTTCATTCCCACCCTGGGTCATTCCCTGAGCACCAGCGAGCTTTTGGCTCAAGAACCAGCACTGGTTGCTGCAAGACCCTTTCCTACCCCAATCTACCATTTTCTCTGCTCCAGAAAGGTAGATTTGAACGCCCGGCTCCAGAACCATTTTCTTAACATTTTGTTTTTGTTCCCCCTCTTGGGAAGGGAAAAGGAATGGGAAGGGAATGACACTATGTCCATTTTCTTAAGAACATTGCCCTTGTCTTCAGAACATTATTCCCTCTTGGGTTGTGAAGGGAAGCTATGACCACTGGACATTTTTCTTCGCATTTTTATTTCCCGGGACCTGAAGTGAATGGAGGGCGCGTAGTTCCGATGTAAATATCCATCTTTTTTCTCGCGGTTTTCGGTGGTCCGGAAGGATTTGAACCCCTGGTTCTTGTGAAGTGCTCCAAATGCCCCGCATTTTAAGGTTCTTTTTTGAAAAACCGATCGGGTTTCCATGCTAAATACCGATCCCTTTTAGAGGGTCGACAAATCATACCCCCGTAACCTGCAAATACCCACTTTTTCTAGTTGGTATTTTTTAGAAAACCGGTTTCGGTTTTTCAAGGTAAATACCGATCCCGTTTTTAGTAGAACAAAAGTGAGTATTCCCAGGGAGTCCAAAGGCCTGAGTTACGGAGGCCGTTCAAACACGGAGGTTTTTTACGGCCTTTTTACGGGGTGTTTACGGCCGTTGACAAAAGGCCTAAGTTACGGCAGAGGAAGCTCTGGGATTGGGTGGTTACGGGGTAATTATTCTTAATTGGCATCGGGTGATCGGAGGTCCCGGGGGATGAGACACTTGTCCTCGGGACCCCATCCTGAATTGGCAAGCTCTCCAACGAAGAAATGAGGCATCTCCAGCTACATGGAGTCATGAAGATCACTACCCAAAATAATGGGGTCACGGACCCATTTTTAAAGGGTCATGGAGACTCCAGGCACATATGAGGGCGAACAAAAACAAAACCTGAAATTCTCTAAATTTGCATATTTGGCCCTCAAATGACCCTTTTCTATGTGGGGGTTCCCGAGGAACCCCCCTGCAAAACCCTCCAAAAAGTGAGGTCCTCTTCTTGGCTGCTATAGGGCAACGAATCTTTAGACTCTCCCTTTTTGGTTGAAATCAAGTTGGGTTTTCCACCAAACCCGCAACAGTTATTCACTTTTGGCAAAGGGATCAGCAGCAACCAAGCCAACAGACCCTAAATATGAGAGGGTTCCCAAGGAAATTTGTCTTTGTTGCATTTTGCCAAGGGCTGTTAGGACTGAACAACTTTTTGCCAACTCATGGGTTTTCCGTATTAAATTCCACTAAAAGTGAGTTAAGCTTCTAGCAGTGCTTCGCAGATTTCGCCACCGAGTTGTTGCGAGCCTCAAAAAAAATGAGGTCCTTTCCGGAGGCTTCGAGGCTTCCCATGCGAGATCCGAGGCCGCCTTCTGTGGGCCGATGCTTCCAGAACGGGCGGTGGATCGGCCAAGAGCCGCTGCCCGGGGACCAAAAGGGACGAACCGAAGCGAAGCCTCGCCCCGAAGTGAAGCAAACAATAAAATATACCTGGCACCCCGTATGGCTGTTTTTTTTCCCGTCAAACTCCCGTATTTGGCCGTCTTTGCCCGTATGGCCATGATTTTTCGGTCATTTGCGTAAATCACTCGTATGAAACCCATATTTTTTCGACATGTTGTTGAAAAAAGTCCGTAAAAATCCGTATGGCCATTTGTTTCGGTCAAAGGCGTATGACCTAAAAAAAACGGCCATATGGAGGCCCAGGTACCCCTTACACCCAATACCCACCTTTTTTAGTTGGTATCATGTAAACCCTCTACTCAAAAAGGAGGTATTTACCATGGAAAACTAGGTTTTCCAAAACAAAAATCAAAGTGGGTATTTGGAGTAGGGGGTATACATTCTATAACTGGGCCTAACTCTAAGTGCCTTTTGGGAGTTCCTTTGAGAACCCCCCCTCATATTTAGGGTCTTGTGGCTCCTTGGAAAAGGGGCTGGGTTCAGAATCTGAGGTGGCGGTTTCTGTGAACCGAAACAAAGGGGATTTCGGGTTGAAAGGGAGGTTTTGGCCTTAGCCCCAAAAAGAACGGGAGGCCGGTGCTCCGAAAAAACACTGGTGATCGGTACTTTCTCGGGGAATGAGAAATGGAATTACCCCTACAAACCATGCCCTATGGTTTCCTTTAAGGGAACCGCCAGGTTCATTCCCTGATTCCCTGGTGAGCAGCAAGAAAAGGGTGTGTGTGTGTGTTGTTCTTTTTCAAAGGTGTTGTTTTGAAGGGAAACCGGAAAAAAAGGAACATAATAGTAAAACAGAATAATAAAAAGCACGGAAACGAGCGGTATTTGATTGGTTCCCAAAACCAGTGCACAACTTTCCCATGAAGACGAAGGTTTGGTTGGTTGCTTCATGCAACGTTCCTTCAACTTTTTCCGGCCAACCCTTGTCAGGTGAGTCAAGGGTTGGCACCAGCTTTATGGATATACCCCTTACACCCAATACCCGGCCTTTTTTTAGTTGGTATCATGTGGACCCTCTACTAAAAAAGGGATCGGTATTTACCTTGAAAAACCTGGTTTTCTAAAAAATACCCTAGAACAAGTGGGTATTTGGAGTAGGGGGTATTTGGTAACGGATCTGTGATCTATGTTCTCAGTTGCCCAAAGCGAATCGACCTTTTAACCTTTCGGTTTTCCGATTTTGATCCATTTTTAGTCATGGCCCCACAAGGTTAACCTTCTATTTCTGGGTCCTTTGGGCAACTGAGTGTTTGTGTCTTTCTAGAAAGGGGTTGTTTTTAGCTGTTTTTAGCTGGTGAAAGGTGGTTGGGTCCATTTAACATGGAAGTTCGGTACTTTTAGGGGATCAGTCCGGGCCCAGGCTTTTCCCCCCACCAGCTGATAGCTCTGGGGTCGATACCGCTGACTGCAAGGAAGCGTGGCGCTTCGGGTCCTGGGAACCGAGCCAAATCCAGGCCCAGAATTGACCTGGTGAACTCAGTGGTTCTAGCGGTGTGCGTGCGTGTGTGCGTGTGCGTGTGTGCGTTTTGAACTCACATGGTGTGCTTGTGTGCGGTTGGTTTGTTCTTCTTTTGGTGGTTTCGTGGAGGGGGGGGAGAGCAGGGGTGTGCGGTGTGCGTGTGTGCGATTGGTTTGTTCTTCTTTTGGTGGTTTCGTGGAGGGGGGGGAGAGCAGGGGTGTGCGGTGTGCGTGTGTGCGGTTGGTTTGTTCTTCTTTTGGTGGTTTCGTGGAGGGGGGGGAGAGCAGGGGTGTGCGGTGTGCGTGTGTGCGGTTGGTTTGTTCTTCTTTTGGTGGTTTCGTGGAGGGGGGGGAGAGCAGGGGTGTGCGGTGTGCGTGTGTGCGGTTGGTTTGTTCTTCTTTTGGTGGTTTCGTGGAGGGGGGGGAGAGCAGGGGTGTGCGGTGTGCGTGTGTGCGGTTTGTTTGCTCTTCTTTTGGTTGGTGGTTTCGTGGACCCGTGGAGGGGGGGGAGAGCAGGGGTGTAGCAGAGGTGGTCCCCGACCAGATCCTGTGGTTGTCCTTTGGCGACGCCCCTGGGAGAACCCGTTCGGTTGAGAAGTCTCATGTGCTGAGTGCACTTTTAGGTTGGGTGTACTTGTTTGAACTCCTTGTCCTGTCGGTTTACAACAGAACAAGCACAATTTATGAGTTAGCAATATTACCTCTTTTTGATGGATTGCCGTAGCTGAAAGGAAAGCCATTATTACTAAAGCCTATATTTACAGCTACGACCCGCGGACTGTTGCTGGCTATAAAGCCCAGATCCATTTACCTGGTAAAGGCAGGTCACCACGGGCTTGCCATCCGATATAAAACCAAACGGAGAGTAAGAATAGCGAAGGGTTACCTACGGGCCATTATATGGGTAACTAGGCGCTATACAGACAATGATACTAGTTGGGTGAAAGAGCAGACGCATACTTCCATCCCAGCCGTTTGTCAAAGGGTTTCCTTACAGGAAGATCTACAGGTCGACCCACGCCACCCTAAATAAGCTGTTGTCCTGTACTTCCAATTGCTTAAGAATATGTTTGATTTGCCCCTGTTGGTTGAAAAGGGAATCTATCATGACTGGAAAACATGTCTTTTCCCAGTGGACTTGCGCAAATGGAAGTGTGGAAGTTGGGTTCAGTCATCCCTACAAGGACCCTCTCCTTTTGGAATACATCTCTCGCCTTATCTCAGGTTAGCCGTGTCCCAGCCGCACAGATGACGGCAGGCGCGAGCTAACGCGTGATTCGAATCAAGTCTATTCAATTCGGAGTCACCAAGCGGCAGGTCCCTGGACCCTTCCTGGAAAGCCGTATGGCCGTTTTTTTTGCACGGAACCCGTATTTGGATCATTTTTCCTGTATGGTTGTTTTTTGCTGGCCGGTGGCCGTATTTGGCCGTATGCAACCCGTATTTTTTCTACAAATTGTTGACAAAAACGTAAATAACCGTATGGCCATTTTTTTGTGGCCCAAGCCGTATGGGCAGAAGAAAAAAGCAATCGTCACATGTGGGTTTCCAGGTTGGTATATGTGGACCCTTGGTATATGAGGGGGTCCCTTAAACCCCCTCGGGACCCTCAAACAATGAGATCTTGGGCTAGAGAGGCGGATCCCAAGAGGACTTCACTATTTGTGAGGCCTCCGCTTGAAAGTTGCTTGGGAACCCCCCGAAATATTTAGGCTCTTTTGGGGCTTGTAAGGGATTCGATGGCTTACCCACGCAAACGGATCACAACCGGAACTCGCCGGGCTCCGGCCGCTTTCGGGAGCCCAGGACATATGAAGGTCTCAGCCAAAGCCTCTCTCAGGGTCTCGGAGCAGGGACCTTAAAACAGACATATAGGGTCTCAGAAAACTGAGTTGGCAGTGGCTTTTTTTCCCACGGGGACGAGTTTCCCTCAGTGGGCTTTTTTCAGGCCCCAGATGTTGCGGAAAACTGTGATCAGGCAGCCCGAACATGAAAAACTAGAATGCACTTCAATCTAGGGAGCACCGACATACAATCTAGCTGCATATGCAGTTCTTTCCTCATTCCACTAAGTTCAGCTCTATGCAATTTGTTCATGCACCTGTTCATGCATTGTATTGCAATGTTATGTGGCTCAAGGCATTTTAACACGCTTTAACGCGATTTAACTCGAGGCCTCGCTAAATAGGCCTCGTGGGGGTCATGTTAGCGCACTTTAACGCGTTTCGACTTGGCACTTTGCGCCTTGGCATCCATCAATGTTGCAGTGGGAACCATTTCTGTCCGGAAAGTGGTTTAGCGCCAGAGCGTATCTGTCTTCATGGGGACAAGTGCAGAGTCTGGCCCGCCAATCGTGCAGTTTGATGATCAACAAGTAGCCGTGCCACTCATATCTCTATTGTTGCTCTGAACGCACAGACCGGGAGAGAGCACCTGACCTACCAGTGGATCCATCAACCTGAGGCCTTCATATTCAGGCCTCAAGTGGGCCCCTCTGAGCTATTTGGTTCCGAGACCTGAATTTTTGAAGGTCTTGTTTCGGGGTGGCTCCCAGCACAGGTCTCGCATAGAACGCCTTCATGCTGTGGATGAACGAAATCCGTTCGCACCACTTTGAAACCATGGTTGAAACCATTGATCATTGGCGTTTACAAGGAAATCATCATTCTAGGGTTTCTTAGATGGTGCAGGATTTTGTCCATCCACAGTAGTGGCTCCTAGGGTTCTGTGGGCCAAGCCCGACGTAAGTATCTCATCAGGCGACTCGACCGGATTTGACCTTTTGGTTTCCCTGAGTTGTCCGTACTGATGGACGAAATCCGTTCGCGCCCCTGTGAAACCATGGTTCAATCAATTATGGTGTTTTTGCATTTACAAGGGAATCGAATCATTCCAGGGTTTCTGAACGGTGGTGCGACATGGTTGAATTCATTGTTTGTTTGTATTCACATAGAAATTCCATTTCCGGGATTTTCGTGTACCGGGGCCAAGGCGTGAGGTGAAGACCGGGCACCGCTCTTTCTAAACCCTAGGAGCCCCCAAAGACCCTCACGAGGAGGTGCCCATTGGGACCCTCAAAGAATGGGGTCCTAGGGAAGTTCTCCTCTCAAAGTGGTCTGATTCCAACCACTAGACCCAGTTAAAACATTTAAGCGTTTTCTTTAAAACTGGGGTTGGTGGGGTCAAAAAGTTGCTCGCCGTATTCTTGGGGCAAAACACAAATCAACCATCAAACTACCATCCAACTGCGCTTTGATTGCCTCAACATGGCTGGCATGTTCCCTCTTTTAAGGGTAGTTTGAAGGTACATGGTCGGCATGTTCCCTCTCTTGAGGGTTGAAGGTCCTACCCTGAAAAACCGGCCAACAACATTCCTCTTCGGCACGCCAAGCCAAGAGCCAGGGGCAGCTCTGGAGATGCCGGGCGGCGACCTCGGTTGGGGGATTCTCAGTCGGATTATCCAGCTGCAATCTCGCAGCTCTTGGTTTCTTAATCTGGGGTTGGGTGTTTTGAGCGCCTGTTTCGGATTTCGGTGCTTCTGTGGACAGGAGTGCTTTTCGGCATGGTTTAGGGGTTTCTTAACTTGCGGAGCAAGGTGTTTGTCACAATTTGTGTGGGGACTCATGGGTCCCCTATGCTTAGCGGGGTCACCCGACAACTATTTGCTTGGCACGTGTTTTTACATGTCCGCGTTGGGTGAGGCAAACACACACACACACACAACACATGCCACTACAAAGCACAAAGCACAACACATGTTGCACATGTTACACATTTTGATAGTTTGGTTCTCTCCGTTCTTTGACAACAAACAATAAACACGGCACAACACAAAGCCAAACACACAAGGACCAAACTGTGACCAAACGACAAACAACACAAATGGTTGTGTGTATTTTTTTTGGGAGAGGGAAACCTTAGATAAAAAGGAACACCCATGACTTGTTGGAGCTCCGACTCCTAAAAATGGGTGCGAGCTTGCCACCCAAATGCGAGCCACGGAACCAACAAAAACATGGGTGTTCGGAGTTCCTAAGTTCTCGGGGCTAAAGATATTGTACCCCCGTAACCTCCAAATACCGATTCGGCTTTTTTTAGTTTGTATTTTCTGAGAAAAAAAAAACGATCGGGTTTCTATTGTGAGCTTTTTTAGTAGAGGGTCCACGTATCCTAGCCAAACAAAGGCATCGAGTATTTGGAGGTTACGGGGGTGCTTGTAAATTGACCCCCGGTTCAGTGGACTTCACCCTGTTGCTCGTGTAACCTAGCAATCTTTAGGGGTTCAGAAGAAGAACGCTCTCACGCTCTGAGCTCACAGACTTTACACTTTCTTGCAAGATGTTTTTTTTGCCCAGTGTCAGGAAGGGGGTGCCTTCGGGTTCCTTAGGGAGTTCACCTTCCTGGCACCCCTTCCTGGCGTAAATCGCCCGTATGAAACCCATATTTTTTCCGACATGTTGCTGAACACTAGGCCTCTTTTTTCTCGGTCAAAGGCGTATGACCTAAACAAAAACAAACGGCCAAGATGAAGTCCCAGGTGGGCCATACCCCCCCTACTCCAAATCCCCACTTTTTTTGTGGGGTACTTTTTGGAAAACCGGTTTCGGTTTTTCAAGGTAAATACCTCCCTTGTTAGTAGAGGGTCGACAAATCATACCAACTAAAAAAAGGCATCAGGCGGGTATTTGGAGGTTACCCGGGGGTACATTTCCCCTAAAACTCACTTCCTGAGTTCATGAACTTTAAACTTTTTGGGAAGACCATTTTAGTGGTAAACAAACAGTTTGGACTTTTTTTGGGCCATCCTTGCCAGTGAGCAAAGAGTCCCTCAGCCACCGAACAGGGCCGCAGGTTGTTGGCTAAGCCCCGTGGCCCCTCCCCCAGGTTTGGCGCCGCGGGGCTTCTGGCAGAGGCCCGGCCTCGTTTGGACTTGCCGTTTTTGGAAGGAGCCCCAAGAAAAACTCCCAGGCACCAGTTTGAAACCATGGCTTACCTCTTAAAAACACAACTTTTCAACTTTTTGGGTAACATGGGCTATATGTGTGTGTAAAAGATTAACTTCCCCAGGGCTTGGAGTTTCAAGGGGTAAGATGGTTGAAAGCATTGTTGGTTGCTATTCACAGGGGGATTCCCATCATTCCGATTCTCAGGTGGTGCGAAATGGATTTCGTCCACAGTATGAAGGGGTGCCCAAGGAACCCCCATGAGACCGAACAAACGAACGAATCCGGGTCTCTGAGTGCGCGATAGTGCGCGACCTTTATCGAGTTTGGGGGTGGCGAAATAAAATAAAGCACAGCAACCCTCAAATAATGAGGTCCTGGCACCCCGTATGGCTTTTTTTTTCCGGTCAAACTCCCGTATTTGGCCGTATTTGCCCGTATGGCCATGATTTTTCGGTCATTTGCGTAAATCACCCGTATGAAACCCATATTTTTTCGACATGTGGTTGAAAAACAAACGTAAAAATCCGTATGGCCATTTTTTTCGGTCAAAGGCGTATGACCAAAAAAAACGGCCATATGGGGTCCCAGGGTCCCTTTAAACCTCCTAGGCTAATTGTTGTCCATCCGTGTTTGTTTTTTTTGTTTTCCAGTTGCGTCAATACGATGACGTGGGGAAGCCGAAAGAAAAGTACCAATGTTCTTCCGTTTTCTGAGGATTGTTTTCGGTGTTCCCTTTTGTAGACCTGTTTTCGAGGGAACTCCGATTTGTTGGTCGGAAAACCGAACGAAAGCACACCATTTTTGTGTTTTTTGGGGGGGGGGTATCCTAAAAAAAGACACTTTTCTACCCCCCGCAACCTCCAAGCACCCAATTGTGTTTGTTTTTGTTCAATTTGAATCATTGTCAAGCCTCTACTAAACAATCAGTGTTTACCATGGAGAACCGAGCGGTGTTTCAATCAAATGCAAGCTAAAGCAAACTGTCTTTGGGGTGGGGTATATTGGGCAGACCAGGATATGAAACCACAAAGGATCTGTAGAGGGTAGATGGGGAACCACCCCCTAACCTCCAATCCAATCCAAACCACCAATCCCGCATTGAGGTGGCAAGCTCTTGGTTCCCTACAAAATCCCAGTAAATGGATCCACTGCGATTTTTGCGAGGGCTGATCAGCAGGTCCTTTAAAGACACGGCATGACGACCAAACCAGGTAAATGGATCCACTTTGAAGTGGAAGGAAGCTGAGACTGGAAACATGTCTGGGTCCAAGTTGGGCAAATCGCACGGAGATCGCGCAGGTTAGAAGCCTTCGTTCGGCGCAGTATGCTGACAGGCGCCCGAGATGGGGAGGGAAATGAGCCGCGTTTTTGGCACCTTCAAGGGATGTGTCTTTTTGTTGTTGGGGGGGGGGGGCTGGAACGTTTCAGCCGCAATCAAAACTTGGGTAGATGAAGGGAAGTGAGTCACAATCCCAACCATGAATAGGTGCTTGGTACACCATTTTAATTCCAGGTTTTGGTTATGACTCATCTGGGGGACGTTGCCAAGTAGCTCTAGACGATCCTGGTGAACGCTTTTTTTTTGTCTGGAAATCCGTCCTGCCGTCCGGCGACCCCTTCGGCGTGCCAAGTCTCCAACCGATGTCCTTTGGTTGATCAAGCCGTCTAGCCGTCTAGATGAAAAGAAACGGCGCGGCCAACGTAAAATTAAGGGGCGAACAAATAGGTGTGGCCAAGCAACCAATTAGGTGTGGCCCTCTAGATAAAACTAAGGGTCGAACAAATGGGAGCGTCTGTCTTTGAGGGTGTTTCCTGTGCTGGGGGGTTTATAAAAAAAAGGGACACCACAAGGACCACAACGAAGCCATTTTGGGGGGGTCCGAACCCCCAAAAAAAAGATAGAGAGAGAGCGACCTTTCATGAGTGCCAATCGCTGGCACCTCGAAGGATGTGATTCTCATCAACTTGAAGGGTGCCTTGCCCCCGATAAAAATCATGGCCGAAGGGGACCCAATTTAGATGACTGACGCCTTAGGTTTTAGCAATGGACATGCTGGCCATGGTTTCTATGGCCTGCAACTGAACCCTAATGGCTCCGGACTTTCTTTTCCGGAAGGTCATGCATTAACGATATATGACATTATTTCTGCCATTCGGAAGAAGTTGCCGACCTTTGCAGTGGAGAAACATGTTGGCTTGGATGTTTGGGCGAATCGGACATCCAAGTGTGGTTATTTCCAGGTCCCATTCAGGGCTTGCGTGAAACCAACGCACCCCTTCCTCCAAATTATCTCTTCTTGAATTGTCCTTTCGTTTTTGGACAACCGATCGGTTTTTCAGGGTACAGTTATCTTCTTTCCTTCTGGGTTCTTTAGTTTTTTGATTCTGGTCATTTTTACTGGGGGGGGGGGGCGCTGCAAAAAGCTTTAGGTGTTTTTTGGTTACCATACCAAGAGTGCTACAGTTTCTGCGTCGACACATCATACCAACTCAAGAAACGGGTCTTGGGTGCTCTTGAGGCTGTCAGGTTTGAGCTTGGGACCCGGACATAGGCCTTAAGGGTCACTTGGGGAAGTTCAAGCATGGGATGGAGCGAGCTTTTTGGTTTCCCGAGCAGAGGAGCTTCATGATTTCAGGGTTAGCCCCAAAAACAAACCTCACTCCATTTGAGCAGCGATCAAAAATGCTCAAAGCAATTTAAGTCAGGGAGCGCTGAAATCAATCCGCGCGGAAGGTTTTCTGCAGGCCGCGGAAGCTTGCGGAAGGGCCGGCGGACTTGACTAAGAGATTTGCGCCGCGGAAGGGCGCGGAAGGGGAACAATTTTGGAGCGTCAAAAGCGTGTAGAAATATTTTGCTCTCAAGCGATTTGTTTGGGCCCAACAGTTGTTTTCGCTCCCGGGCGAAAAAACAATTTGTTCGGGCATCGTTTCCGGGGCTGAAAAACGATTTGTTCGGGCCCAACAAATCGTTTTTGCTCCCGGGGCTGAAAAACGGTTTGTTCGGGCCCAACAAATCGCTTTTGCTCCCGGGGCTGAAAAACGATTTGTTCGGGCCAAACAAATCGTTTTTGCTCCCGGGGCTGAAGAACGATTTGTTCGGGCCAAACAAATCGTTTTTGCTCCCGGGGCTGAAAAACGATTTGTTCGGACCCAACAAATCGTTTTTGCTCCCGGGGCTGAAAAACGATTTGTTCGGACCCAACAAATCGTTTTTGCTCCCGGGGCTGAAAAACGATTTGTTCGGGCTAAACAAATCGTTTTTGCTCCTGCCCTAAGGATCACAACTCTTTTCGGGGCGTCGTTTGGCATCGGGCCCTCAAAGACAGAATGGCGAGGTGCCATAGAAACACGACCCCTCGTAGCGAGGGCCCCGGGGCTGCAAACCCTATCATTCAAAAACAACATTTCAGCCACTGACCAGTGGCCCGCACACCGGCCTGGCTGCCAAACGGAAGATTCAGTTGCCACAGACAAATCGGACATAAAGCACAAGTGAGCACGTGCCCTAAACCTATACGGCTTTCCGACATCTGTTTTCCGACGGCGTTCGTACTCACGCTGGCATTCCGCGGTTTGCCGGCACCCTTTCCGACGGCTTTCCCATGGATTCCTGACGGCTTTCCGATCGACAGCTTTCAGACGGCTTTCCGATGGATTCCCGCCAACGTTTCCGCCGGCTTCCCGACGTTTCCGCCGGCTTCCCGACGTTTCCGACGGCTTCCCGACGTTTCCGACGGCTTCCCGACGTTTCCGACGGCTTCCCGACGTTTCCGACGGCTTCCCGACGGCTTTCCGACGCTCGGGCCCTCGCGGGCCCTCGGTTTGCCTGGTTTTGAGGGCCCAAGCGTTAGCTTCCCGACGCGTTTCCGACGCCCGACCCTGACGCGCACCGATAAACTTAAGACAACCTGTGACTTTAATTACGCCATTGCCAGCCAAGAGCAGCGATGGCGCGTCAGCAATTGAATTGCCCACGGCAGGCCATTCTGGCCTCATTGGCATTTCAGACACACGCACAAACAAGAAACTCAGCAACCTTTGGCAAGCACGGGGCCCCTGTCAAGAACCAAACTAAGACACATCACCAGCCCACAACACATTTGCACCATCCGAAACAACAGGTAACGCGTTTCCCCCAGAAGGCTGCGGACTCAAGCCAACCAACCTTTACCTATACATAGGGCCTGGCCTTTGCTACTGCTTTCTGGACATCGGAATTGTGTTCTGTGACAGGTGTGTGGTTGTCACTTAGTGGCCAGCAGTTGGGTTTGAGACCTTGTGGCCTGTGCTCTGAAAACGGGTCTGGGCCGTCGGGGCGTCGAACTGTGAACTGCCAGAGCCCCGCAACGTCGTCAGCAGGGTATTTAGGCCAAACCTCTTCAATGCACATCCCGACCCCTCCAATGCACATACCAAAGAGCCTTAGGGTGGGGCTGAAAAACGATTTGTTCGAGCTAAACAAATCGTTTTCGCTCCCGGGGCTGAAAAACGATTTGTTCGGACCCAACAAATCGTTTTTGCTCCCGGGGCTGAAAAACGATTTGTTCGGGCTAAACAAATCGTTTTTGCTCCTGGGGCTGAAAAACGATTTGTTCGGGCCAAACAAATCGTTTTTGCTCCCGGGGCTGAAAAACGATTTGTTCGGGCCAAACGAATCGTTTCTGCTCCCGGAGCTGAAAAACGATTTGTTCGGGCCAAACAAATCGTTTTCGCTCCCGGGGCTGAAAAACGATTTGTTCGGGCTAAACAAATCGTTTTTGCTCCCGGGGCTGAAAAACGATTTGTTCGGGCCAAACAAATCGCTTTTGCTCCCGGGGCTTAAAAGCGATTTGTTCGGGCTAAACAAATCGTTTTTGAACCCCGGGCCTTACATGCGTGGAGATTGATGTTGGGCTGAATTCGCGGAACACTGGAGGAAGGGCGGGGAAGGACCGCGGAAGGGTTCCGTGATTTGGATGACTTGTGTGCGATGTGTTGTTCTCGTTGGTCCTGTGCGGGAATCGTAGCCGCGGTGTGGGATTCGCGTTTCAGGGCTCGTCGTGAGCCATAAACCATTTGCTACAGCCGTCTACTGCTCGTAGCAGAAACTGGATGGCTCCACGTTGCACAAGGATGTCTCAAGCACAGGCTCGCAATCTCTTCAGGGCTTCCCCAGCATGGCTGTTTCACTTACCTGTTTCTAGCGTCCAAGCCTTTAGTATCACCAGCTATGCCGCCAAATCCAAAGCCATGGGCCGATCTGGCCTCATCTTCCGTGGATCTAGTTGTGTTGGCTTGGCAAGAGAGACGCAAGCCGCGGAAGGCGCGGAAGGGAAATGAGAGCGCGGAAGCAAACGCCCGCAGCGCGGAAGCGCGCGGAAGCACGCGGAAGCGCCAAATGATATCAGCGCAGTTTCGCCTATTGATTTTGATCACCGCTCATTTGAAGGGGGTCTAAGCTTAGACCCCCTCATATTGTTTGGGTCCAAGGGCTCCTCGCTTCCATCTACCAAGGCCACGACCTGTGTTCACCTATTTTTGACCCACACCCGTTTGGGGATTCACGAGCCTTTGGGCTTTGAATTAGACCAATTCCCAACAAAAAAGCAGCCGCGGAGCAGTATTGGAAAGATTTATGGTATATCGCTCGGTTGCTGACTTCCATTTGCTGAAATGAATGTTGTAAATTTCCCCTGATGGTTTTAAATGGAATCGATTTCACTACTGGACATATATATATATATATATATATTTGCTCCAGGGGCCTCAAGAATGTACCCTCCCACCAATTGACATGGAACCTGACGTTCGGGACCTGGTCCCTTTGAAAGGACAATGGTCCAAACCAGGGCTCGAATCGTCAGGTGCGGTAAATATGTAAATATGTTTCTTGCTGTTTCCCGCGGACCGTATTCGCGGAAGGTGCTAGGTCCCTCAGCCAGGTGCCCTTTCTCATCTTTTTTTTTGGGGAGGATTCCCCTACTACAATAGACTACAGAGAAAAGGGTACCCTTATTCTAACCTCTCTACTGGAGGACCTAGCCAAGAGGGTTCTGAGACCCTTGGGCAAACTTTGTCCTTGTTTTTTCGACATCGCCGTGAGGGACTTCGCCAGTAACACGACTACAGGAAAAGGTTAGGTTGGTACCCTTTTTCTACCCCCTCTACTGGGCTTCCATGGTAAATACCTCTTTACCTCTTTGTTTGGTAGAGGGTCCACATGATACCCGAAAACAGGAGGGTGTTGGGTGTACGGGGGTGTCTGCTTTTTTTTTGTTTCCCGCAGACCGTCTCGCAAATGGAAGGTGGGTACCTCAAATCATGGTTGTTGTTGGGAAACATTTTACACTTTTGCTTATCGTGGTTTAGTGCTTGAAATCCAACCACTGAACTGCTAAACATTTAATTTGTTGCTCCCCTTCCAACGTCAACCAAGTTGTCTATTCCTTGGTGGCTCCCAGCCATCCGGTTCCTTAGCTTTTTAGATCCTTTTAGTGTTTAGTGGTAGTTTCCGAACTTAGCCCACTAAAAGTTAGTCGCTTTTAGCGGGGGATCTGAAAACGGGCAGCCCAGTTTTGTATATACCAAAACACCATAAAAAGGACACCAATGGTTATCACGTGAACCCCATTTCCCCCGAAAATTAAATACCTGGAGTGTCCATGACCCTTCAAAAACGGATCAGACAACGGACAGCCCAGGCAAATGGAAGGCAAACGTACCTCAACTTTCTCAGCCGCGGCCGTCAGGCCAGCTTTGGGCGCAGCTGCGCCCGGGCTAAAGGACCGGACAAGACTTTGGTGTACCCTCGACTCCAAATACCCTCGACTTTCCCCGTTTCGGACTTCCGCAACCCAAAAGCAAGTGTAGAAAGAGAAGAGGGCAGTGGACCATACCCCGGAACCACCCAATACCTGGCCTTTTTTTAGTTGGTATCATGTCGACCCTCCACTAACAAGGGAGGTATTTTCCTTGAAAAACCGATCGGTTTTCCAATAAAAACCCTAGACAAAGTTGGTATTTGGAGTAGGGGGTATCCCTGAGGTTGTGGTTTGGGTTGATGTTTAGGATTTGAACGCCTGGTCTTGTAGCGGGTAAAGGCGGAACCACCCCCTGCCACCAAACACCGGGCTCCAAAGCACCAAGCAGAGGGAAGCTCAGAAGACTCGTCGCCTCGTCATTTTCCGCGGCAGGATCGCAGGACCGATGACACCGCCATCGTTTTAGTGTTTCAAACCGAGTTTCGTTACACTTTGCTGGTTCTCAGCGCAGGGAAGGACCCACTGAAGCAGCGGTTTCCGTTCATAGGATCTCTGTTATGTTTTTTTCAGCAGGTCCCGGGGGGGCGGGGGGTAAGGGTATAAGGCTCCCTTGGAAACCCGAAGGACCCAGCACAAACCGGCTCTTAACTAATTACCTTTTCTCGTACCTGCCCTGATGGGATTCCGTCTTCATCTTCGCTGTTGTTGGGAAGCTTGTAGTTGTTTTGTTTGTTGGTTCTCTTCATTTTAGCCTGCAAAAGCAAAACGCATGTTGCCATACCGTTTGGGTTGTCAAGTCATCCGGGTATGGGTCAAAATTAAACCACCAGGGGCCGACACATTTTAGTCCTTGGTTTCGTTTACCAGGGCAAGCCATTTTGGGTAAACACGATGTTTGACCCACGGACGCATCCCTTGTCTGGCCCCGAATTAGTTTCCCTTGTTAGTGTTTTACTTTTGTTGGGGGTCCCTGTTTTCCCCTAACCAGGCCAAAAAAAATACAATGCTGGGGTCCTAATTTCAGCCAAGTTGTGATTCCCTGAGCACCAGCGAGTGAGTTGTACAGCCAACGGGTCTTTGAATGCCCGGCTTTGGCTCGACGCCAAGCAATGAGCCGAAATGCGCCGTCCAAATCCTTTGAGTTGCCCGAGAAACGCAGAATTGGGAAACCATCACGGGGGCTGGGGGGAAGGGGGGGGGAGGGGGAGGAGGGGGGGGGAAGGGGAGGGGGGGGAGGGGAAGGGTAGGGCGCCCAAACAAGCCCTTCCCCTCCCTCCCTCTCCCCCAACCCATGGGTACGACTTTTAAGAGAAGCGCACGGTGCCAGTGGCAAAGTGCCAGCCCAGCCAGGCACCCAGTCCTGACAGAGACAGGTCACCCCAGCAGCAAACTGTTGTTGTCCGAAGAATCTTGGTGGCTCCCAGCCATCCCCTTAACTTGTTAGATCCTTTTAGTGTTTAGTGGTAGTTTCCCATTTAAACCACCTAAATGTTAAACTTTTAGCGGGGGATTTGAGGGAAGCCCAGGAACAAAAAAGTCACTTGCGGTGTGACTCTTAAGAGCCACTCCCTGAGAGACCAGTGTGGCGAATCCTTCCGACAGCGAGTTCTGGATGGGGGGATCCGTGACTAGTCTTCCATTTGCTTAAGAACCATTTTTTCCCCTGTTGGTTTCAAAGGGAATCTGTGACTACTAGGCATATGTTTTTTTGCAGGGGGGCTCAAGCCAATGAAAGGAGCTCCATGGCAAATAAAAAGCTTGGGACTTTCCGGGCCACTAAGAAAGTCAGAGTTGGAACCTCCAAAGTGGTTGGTGGACATGAATCGGCCTCACATTTGACAGTTTTGCTTATTGTGGTTTAGTGGTTGAAATCCAACCACTCAACTACAAAAGTTTAAAAACTTGTTGCTCCCCTTCCAACGTCAAGCTCAGGTGGACATGAATAGGGACCCACCGAATTGTGATGTTCTCAATTTCAGCTTGGTCTGGAGGGTTCCTCTTGCAAACGGGCTAAGGAAAGGTTGCCCTTTTTCTTCCCGTTTCACTGGTGTGTTGCAGTGAAGCAGCTATAGCAAGGATGCAAGATGTGAACTTTAAGCTTGCCCACGTGACCTTCAAGTACCAATGCTTTTTCAGTTGGTATCATGTCAACCCTCTACTAAACAGGGGAGAGGTATTTCCAATGCAAGATTAGGTCTTTCAACAACTGCCATAGAAAGGCGGGTACTTGGTGTAGTGGGTATAGGGTAAGCAGTTCATGGCTTAAGTTAAATCGCAGATTATACCCAGCCAGTGACCAGGGTTCCTTACCGCTAGGTTTGGTGGTTCCAGTGTACCTGGAGTCTCCATGACCCGAATTAAAAATGGGGTCATGACCCAAAATAATGGTTGGTCATGGACCCATTTTTGATTCGGGTCAGAAGGAGACTCCAGGTAGGTGACCAGGGTTCCTCAAAGCCTTACCGCTAAGTTTGGTTCCCCTGGGTACCTTTCCACAAGGAAGCTGGAATCACTGGGCGAGTTTGTTTCGGTGGAGCAACCAGCCTGGAGTTTTCACGGGTAAGCCAAGCTTCTGAGCTTTTGGGTTTGTCACGTTCGTGCATGTTTAGAAAATTGGCCTGAAACGTCACCTTCCATTTCCAGGTTCTTGGAGCAAGTGAGTAATTACAACTGGAAACACCGAGCTAGTCCTTGATTTGCTTAAGAATTTGCCCCTGTTGGTTTGAAAGGGGATCTACCACTACTGGACATATGTTTCAGTTTTTCCTGGGGACGAAAAAGCAATTGGACGTAGGCGAAGCAACCAGCCTGGTGTTTGCATCACATCCGGATGGTCAACTCAGGCGATATGGCTCACGCGCGTGGACAGGGAACAGCCGATGCCCGGCCGATGTAGTTCATGTTATGTTGATCTTTGATTAGTATGCCCACCACGTGTTAACCTTTCTTCCAGGGTCCACCAGACCTGGTTAGTTTATCAAATGCACGGGTACTAATTAAATAATTATAAGGAAGGTGTCCCCTTTTACAGAAAAGCAATGACCAGTTTTGTGGGTGATGGCCCCCCATGCACAGGATGGGTTTCTTTATCCGGGGTCAACAATACTGTGGATGAACGGAATGTACCACCTAAGAACTGCAGGAATGGTATTCCCCTATAACTAGGTCCAGTAGTGCCCTTCTCTCCCCTTTTTTGGGGGAGGGTTCCCCTACTAAATTAGACTACAGAAACAATAGGGTACCAACGTATTCTAACCTCTCCACTGGAGGACCTAAGTACCAACCAGCAACCCATGGTTTCCAAGCGGACATTTCGTCCATCCACACCCCTTAGCCTCGACCAAAATCGCTGGAAAGTTACCTGGAGTCTCCATGACCCGAATCAAAAATGGGTCCATGACCCCATTATTTTGGGTCATGACCAACCATTTTTGATTCGGGTCATGGAGACTCCAGATAGTCTCGATCCAAAACGCGGATGACATCGGCCTGGGCTCCCAGGACGACTCCCTTTCCATTGACCCCGTTTTTCTCTCCGGCCCGGCGGACGCCTCCGCAAAACCGCTGCACCTGTCTGAAACTTGAGATGCCCAACACCGAACTAGAGGACGAAAAAAGACTTCGGTCCCTTCAACCTCTGCCCCAACAAGACTTCGGCTCATTTGTGAACATCCACTGGGCATCTGAGGAACTGAAGTATATGTTGAACATGTTTTGCAGAACGTTACTTTTTTTCGCTGGTTCCCAATCCGCTTGCCAAGGTTTTTAGTTGGTTTAGTGGTAGTTCCCATTTAAATCACCAAAAGTTAAACTTTTAGCAGGGGCAGGTCCAGTTCCCTTTGTCACTCTTTGTGCGTGCATGCCTGGACTTCTGTGTGTGGAGTTGTTCGGGGCAGTCCACTGACGCCATTTATGTTTCTGTCCCCCTGTTGGTTTTAAAGAGAATCTACTGGTCGACATCATCTTTTTCTAGGGGGCGAAGAAACAAATGAAGGATTGGTGTTCAGTGTTACCACACACAAACACCCTCATCAGTGGTTTAAGTCGTGCGTATCCGCGCGAATCTCTGCAGCGTGCGCGAAAGAACTGGGGCCACAAGTCCGTCGAGGTTGATTCGCTCAGCGTCCCTCCAGTATGGAGGCTTCGGCTTTTTAAGCTCTGGCTCGCCTATGCGCCACTTGAAGGCACCCTCTTCAATTTCCCTCAGGTTCCCCAGTAGTCTAGTAGTGCGCTTTTGCCCTTCTTTTTGTGGGAGGGTTCCCCTACTAGACTACAGAAAAAAAAAGTTTGTATACCCTGATTCTAACCTCTCCACTGGAGGACCTAGTTTAGGTGGCACAAGCAAACCGACCCTCCGAAGAGCTTGTTGTTTGAAACCATCAGGCAGATGCGCATGTTTCATTGACCGCCAACAAGTCGAGCGACACTTTTTTGGGTACCTGGAGTCTCCATGACCCTTCAAAGTCATGACCCAACATACTGGTTGGTCAAAGCACCCCATGTTTGATTCGGGTCATGGAGACTCCAGGTAGAAGAAAGAACAACTGCCGCGAGGGTTCCCCTACAAAAATATAAAACAGACTACAGAAACAAGTTGGTGCCCTTATTCTAGCCTCTCTACTGGAGGACCTAGTATTTACCTGGGACCCCATATGGCCGTTTTTTTTGGTCATACGTCTTTGACCGAAAAAGATGGCCATACAGTTTTTTACGTCTTTTTTTCAACAACATTTCGAACAAATATGGGTTTACGGGAGTTTGACCGCAAAAAAAAGCAAGCCATACGGGGTGCCAGGTAGCCATGGCCCAAAAAGGTTTGGGCAACTGATACCCTCCAACCCGGGCTTAGTTGCAAGACGCTCTCGCTGAAGCTCGGAGCGGCCGGCCGGCCACCGATCTCTCGGATGCGGCCTGAAAGGCAAAGCGTAACCGGGAGCCAGGCGGCCAGGCACGGATCTTTCGCCTTTTTTTTTGGTTTTCGGGGGACTCTCAGGATTCTTTTTTTTTGGTTTTCGGGGGACTGTCAGGATTCTTGTTTTTGTTGGTTTTCGGGGGACTCTCAGGATTCTGGTTTTCTGCGAGTGAGTCTTTGGCGGACGTGTAGGAATGTGTCTTGCCAAGTGTTTTGTTTTTTGATTATTTTGTTTTCATAAGAATAGCCCCTCAATAAGGCCTTATTTGTGGCTTATGATTGGCCTATCCTTGGCCTATCCTGGGATAGCCACCCACAGCCTCCTTAGGGGTCCATGTGGTTTCTCAAGGCGCGGATTTGAGTGATTTCTCGGCAAGAAAAACAAATCCCCCTGTAACATAACCCGGGCACCAACAAAATCTTAAATCCCTTTGGTTGTCTCTAGTGCCCCTTTAAAAAAAAAGGCTCATGTTCTGCAACCATGGCGATCTGGAACGAAGAGGCCACGGCATACCAGGTGGGTCTGACTGCGACCTGCCAGTCTCGTCATTTGCCAGACGGATTCCGGAAATCCTGGGGTTGGCCCAAAGGATCGCTCTCGTGCGTTCTCGCTCTGTCTCTCAGTGTCAAGGCCGTTTTCAGGTAAGAGGGGGGTTGGAGGAGGTTGTATACGAAAAGATGCAAACAAACCCGGACCAAGCTTCACCCTCAAGCCTGGGATTTTTCAACAGCCAGTTCAGCTGGCTTTTTGGGTATCAAAGAACAGCTGGCTTACCAGGATCAAAGAACAACTTGCAAGAGCCCGTGTTTAAGTTGGTGGTAGTTCTTTCGAATCCAGGTCCAGGTAGTGCCTGGCAAGCTTTTTATGGAGCAGGAACCTTGATGTTGACCCCATATTAAACCCCAATCCTGGAACGTCACAATCTCTGTTTTTTGAAGCAACCCGCATCAGACAAAAGCGGCACACATGGGTTTCCAGGTTTGAGTTGGTTTGGGAAAAGTACATTCACGTCAGAGGGTCGACCCCCTTTGTCAACCTGCGGGCGTAATCATGGCTGGACTGGATGCTCGCCGATCGGTTACAGTGAGACCGACGCCAATCAAACCCCGCCTTAAACCCGCTTGCCGCAAACCCGCCGTTCCTTGAACGGTGCAGAAAAAAGTCTGGCCCTTTCGGCGTGGGTTGCAGAGAATCTCTCAGTTTCCCACAGCGAAACACCCTTTTGACCTTTTCTGGCTCCCAGCCATCCGGTTCCTTAGCCTTTTAAATCCTTTTAGTGTTTAGCGGTAGTTTCCATTTAACGCACTAACAGTTAGTCACTTTTAGCCCGGGAATCTCAGGGCCCAGTTTTGATCTTTTGTTTTCCTCCTTTTGGTCCATGTTGAGTCACCTTAAAAGGTTTAGCTTTGGGTCCTTTAGGCAAAGAAATGGGGTGGTTTTAGGGCCACTGTCTCAGACCCATTGGCTGAAATGAATATTTGTTATTCTCCCTTGTTGGTTTTGAAGGAAATCGATTTCACTACTGGAAATAATTATATTTGTTTCAGGGGGCTTAAGCAAATGGAAGTCTCTATACCAAATCGGTATCACAGGGCGATTTTTCTCAACACACTGTGGTGGGGAAGTGCGGGGGGACTTGGAGGTTCAACCTATTTAACAAGTGGGTTATGGCTGAGAACCATGGTTATGACCTACCCCTTACACACAATACTTTTTTTTTATACAAAAAAAAAGGCATCTACTAAAAAGCAGGTTTTTCAACAAATACCCAAAAACACTTGGATTTGAAACAGGTGAGATTTCCGAGTACGCGGCTCTTCCATTTGCTTAAGAACATGTTTGTATTTTCCCTTGCTGGTTGTAAAGCGAATCTATCACGACTGTTTTGTTTTTCAGGGGGCTTAAGCAGATGGAAGTTATTCAGCTGACATGTTGCCTCTGAAAGTTTCAGAAATGAGAGCATCTGAGGGTTTTTGTATTACCCCCTGGGATTACACCCTTAAGACATGACCCAGAATGGGTCAAAATAACGGTTTATCCGGACATGTGCCTAAATGGGGTCAATACCGAGTGGGTGTATTCTCAGGGTGTAGTACAAAAACCCTTAGAGAGCAGCGTTGTGGTTGATCACTCGGGTTTGATCCCTTCTGTGATACATGGGAATCACCCTTTTGTGGTCTCAAATTCGTCTCTGGGAAGCCCTTTCGGTTGTATCACAGAAGTGGATTGCATTCCCCACAGCCCTGAATGAGAGCCTACTCTTCCAGGTCCCCCAGTGCCCTTCTCTCCCTGTTTGGGGGGAGATTCGGTTCTACTGAAATAGACAAACCCCCCCCCCAAGAAAACACCGAAGATCGGGTACCAACTTATTCTACGCTCCAAATCTGGAGGAAGTCTTGGACATTGCCGACCCTTAGAGGTCTCTCGAAGCCCGCCCAGTTCCTGGGGAAAAGTACCCCCGCAACCTCCAGAGACCGATTCGGCCTGTGTCTACCCCTTACACATACACGGCTCTTTTTTTTTTTAGGGTAGGTTTTGTCGACCCTCTACCAAAAAAGGAGGTATATTGCCCTGAAACCCAGGTTTTTTTCCAAAAATACCCTAGCAACAGTGGGTATTTGGAGTATAGGGGGTAGTTGGCATTTTTTGCGGAAAAACATGGTTCTCAGGTTTCCATGGTAAATACCGATCCCTTTTTTAGTAGAGGGTCGAGAAATCATTCCCTTAAAAAAGGCCGGGTATTTGGAGGTTACGCGGGTATCTTTCCCTCTTCATGGTTGTTGTTGGGAAACATTTCTTCCATTTTGGCTTATTGTGGTTTAGTGGTTGAAATCCCCCCACTCAACTGCCAAAATTGAAATTTTTGCTCCCCTAACCCAACGTCAACCAAGTCTTGGGGTGGTTTCAAACATCGGATCCTTTCGGTCGGCCGCGTTTCTCAGCTGCTTTTGCTGGGGTGCATGGGGGATGTTGGGGTGCACTCTGAGTCGCGAACCCCCCCCCCGCCCCGGGGAAAAAAAAAAACTAACTCTCCTAGGTTCCCCAGCTAGGTGCCCCTTTCTCACCAACTTTTTTGGGGGGAAGGTTCCCCTGCTAAAATAAACTCCAGAAGAAAGTTGGTACCAACTTATTCTAACATCACTGGAGGACCTAGTCTCACGTCCAAAGTTTCTGGTGTTTAAGCTGGTTGGGTTTGGACCATGTTAGTTGTACATGAGAAGTCTTGGTGGTTTGTTTTGCCAATCCACGCAGAAAGTGAGAGCTTGGTGATCAATACTCCTGGCCCCCAAATGAGCATGGGTAACTCTCCCCATTTATTGGGGAGTATCAACTCTGTATATCGGACCTTTGATCAACCCCCACATTACTACATCACGGTCTGGCGAACATCTACCCCCTACTCCAAATACCCAAGTTTTTTAGGGCATGTTTGGAAAACCCTAGGTTTCCGTGCCAAACCTCCTTTTTTAGTAGAGGGTCGACAAATCATACCATAGAAAAAGGGCCGGGTATTTGGAGTACGGGATGTACCAACTTCAAGTTTCCACTTCAATCGTCACCAGGCGGTTGCCTCTCAGTCCGGGCACGCCATCCAAGTAGAAACGACCCGGGTAGACGCCTACCTCCGACTCCAAATGCCCCACTTTTTGGTAGGGTATCATTGTCGACCCTCTACTAAAAAAGGGATCGGTATTTACCTTGAAAAACCGAAACCGGTTTGCCAAAACATACCAACTACCTGGGACCCCATATGGCCGGTGTTTTTTCGGTTAAAGAGTAGGTTGTTTGGTTCTTGCCACTTTTCGCTATACCAAATCGGTATCACAGGGAGGCTACGGGGATACCCTTTTGACCAAACACCGCCCCCGCAGGTGAAGGCCTTAGACCTCCACCATAGCCCGGAGGCGCGCCTTTTTTACCTCGCGACGGATCGGAGCCTCCCAACACTCCAACCCGAGTTTCTGGTTGCGCGTTGGTCACTTTTGGGGGCTGGACCATTTTGGTGGTAAGCGAAAAATTAAGACTTGTTTGTTTGGAATCGGCTCAGGAAGTGAGGTAAATATTCCATTCGGTGGAATCTGTGGTTCGTGGTTGTTGTTTGTTTGTTTGTTTAAGGAACGTATGACTTTGTTGCATTTTGCTTGGCTGTTAGGACTTTAACTGTTTGCCAACTCATGGGTTTTCCATTACACCACTAAAAGTTAAACTTTTAGCAGGGGAGCAGAAAGCAACCGAGTGGATGTATGTTGACTTAGAGGGGTCTTAAGTAAATGGAGGTATTGGTTTGTCTCATATGATGTAGTACCCCCATGGGCGGCAAGAGGGTAAACCCCTCGAAGAAGAGTTCCATATTTCTTCTCTGCTTTGTAGTTACCCCTCAATTGCATTCTCAAAGTTGCTCAAAAAGAAGAATTGCCACTTATGCAAGTATGGTTCACCTGCTTCACATCAAACACATCTGAAGATGTGGTGGTTGAGTTTGGTTTGGTTGGGCGTTGAGCCCTGGGTTTTTTGGGGGCGAGTGCACATGGGGTGAACCCCCATGTGCGACCTCCAGCTTAGCCACCGATTCAGCTTTTGGAAGGCGGCAACACATCGTTGGCAACTTACTTAACTGCCGATGCAGTTTGCTTTTCCGATTCCGCCCTGGTTCTTCTCAGATATTCAAAAAAAAAGAAAACCTGAGAGATGGGTTGGAAGGATTTGGGGAGTTAAACCCCTGGTTCTGAAGGGTAAAAGGGGTGGTAACCACCCCATGCAAACCACCAATCCCACCAGCTCGAGGGAAGTTTGTTCGATCTTCCCCAGATCGAGGTCTGGGTGTTTTCGGAGTCTCGGGGATCCCGATCTCGGCTTGCCAGGAGTGGATCAGAGAGTTGAACGGCGAGGAGCGGAGTTGCTCCGAGCCGCAAAGTGCCAGACAGCTGCCAAACACCCCCATTTGAGTCACAATCAAAACCTGCATGGGTAAATGAAGGTTAGTAGGGGACAATCCCAACCATAAATTGCTGCGGATATCCGCCTTCTTAATTCTTTACATGGTTCTGGGTCGACCATTCTATTCTAATACCGGGTTTTGATTATGACTCATTTCTCAGCGAGGTTCCTAGGGTTCCTTGACCTTCAGACTGCGGACATCCTTGCTTCGTTGACACTTTCTACTGGCATTGCAGGTGCAACCAAAGCGAATCGACCTGAACTGACCGGATCTGATTCTCCTTTTCGGCAATCATGCTTAGTCATAGGCCACAAGCTTCACCTTTGGGCAACCGAGACGTAGAACCCGCACAACAAGTTCATGGAAGATGTTCCTTTTCCTGCGGTTCGATGTTTGGAGGGGGGGTATCCCGGTTCTCCGGGGACCACCCCCTCAAGCTGAAGGGAATCTTCGGATGTGAATCAGAGCATTCCGTCAGCTTCAAGGTTTCCTGATGGCCCTAATGCGGAAAAGTGTGAATTCGCTCGATGAAGGGATATCAATGTCGGGTTTGCCCTGAACCTATCACTTGCGCACCAGTCATAAAACAAACCTGTGCCAAAGACAGACATCGGCCTGCTGCACCCACTTGATACTTGCTTCATGTCGCGAAACTTGGAATGTTTTTGTTTTTTTTCCCGGTAGCCACGCTTACTGGAAGATAGCCAAAAGGGCGCGGTAGCCGTTATGCGTGCGTATGGGTCTATCCCAAAGCCTCAATGCGGGCAAGAGGCTGAAGGCCGACAGTTCTCAAAGCAAACCAGGTGCCAGTCACCTAGTCTTAGTGTGTGTGTGTGTGTGTGTTTGTGTTTGTGTGTGTGTGTGTGTTTGTGTGTGTCTGCGTCTGTGTCTGTGTCTGTGTCTGTGTCTGAGTGTGTGTGTGTGTGTGTGTGTGTGTGTGTGTGTGTGTGTGTGTGTCTGTGTCTGTGTCTGTGTGTGTGTGTTCCTGTGTCTGTGTGTGTCTCTGTGTGTTTGTTTGTGCGTGTGTGTGCGTGTTGTCTGTTGTGTGTGTGTGTTGTCTGTTGTGTGTGTGTGTGTGCTCCTGTGTGTGTGTGGTGTGTGTGTGTGGTGTGTGTGTGTGTGTTTCTGGTGTTTGTTTGTGCGTGTGTGTGTGTTGTCTGTTGTGTATGTGTGTTGTCTGTTGTGTGTGTCTTTGTGTGTTTGCGTGTTTGCGTGTGTGTCTGTGTGTCTGTGTGTCTGTGTGTCTGTGTGTATGTGTTTGTGTGTGCGTGTCTGTGATTGTGGTTGTGTGTGTGTCTGTGTCTGTGTCTGTGTCTGTGTCTGTGTCTGTGTTTCTGTGTGTGTGTTTGTCTGTGTTTGGGTGTGGGTGTGCGTCTGTGTGTTTTAGTGTATGTGTTTGTGTGTTGTCTTTGCGTTTATGTTTTTCGTGATTGTGTGTGTGTGTATGCGTCTGTGTGCTTGCACGTGTGTTTTGTGTGCTTCTGTATGTGTGCTTATGCGTGTGAATGTGTTTGTGTTCACGCGGTTTGTGTTCACGCGGTTTGTGCTTATGTGTTGTGTGTGTGTGAGTGCGTTGCGTGTTCTGTGTGTTGGCGTGTCTGTTTGATTGTGCGTTTGTGTGTGTGTGTGTGGGCGGGGGGTCAGGCCGCGTGTGAGGACGCTTTGTGCGGCACTCGTCGATCCTTTTCTGCTTGCGTTCTTATTGTTTAGGCTTTGGGGGGGGATGATGACATCAATTGTGGAATTGCCTCATTGGTATGTGTACATATGGGCGTCGATCAAAAGTCATTACTATCGTCGTAGGTGACACGCTTTAAGCGGTGGTTTTGTAGCGACTGAGAACAAGCTTCGTATTTGGAGGTTGCGGGGGGGATGTGGTTTCAGCAATCCTTTGGTTTTGGCGTTTTTTTTGCGCAAAAACTTGCCGCGATATATCCGCAAAAACATTTTAGAATCCAAAGTTGCGGGGTCGGACCGGATTAATGTTAACCCCGGATCTATGTAGAGCCCTAAGGAGTAAGGACCTTTGAACTCCCTTCATCAACCCTTGGGATTGCAAACAGACTTACGGTTCTTGCAGCCCCCAAGCCGAACAATTAATGTTCACCCCGGATCTAAGTAGAACCCCTGGTTGATTTTGATCGATTCTTTTAGTCGTTGGATTCAGACCACTTCTGGAGGGGTCCCCACCCCCCTTTATAGTGGGACGGGTTTATTAATCCTGGGTCAACATTACGGGGTGACCCCATGGCAAGCAGTGCTCCTTGAAGTAAGTTCGTGCATTGGGAAACGGCAGGGAGCTCGCAATGAAGGCAACGCAAGCACCGCATGTGGGTATAATTTCGCACGTGTTTTAACATGAATATATAGATACTGGAAAGCCGTATGGTCATTTTGTTGAACAGAACCCGCATTCGGCACTGGCCGGTGGCCGGGTGGGCACGTTTTTGTGGGCGGGGGGGAAGGGGGAGGGGGGGGTGGGCCGGAGGTGGTGTGATCGACAAACCTTTCAACTTGTTTCCGACATGCTTCATGTTTGGGGAATCAAACATGCCGACTGGGGTCCGACATGAACTCGTGGAAAGATCAAGGCAATGCAGCAAAGGCCGTTTCGGCTAACTGAAAGGGCACAATCCTTGCGGGAGGGACATCGGTGTGTTTGTTGCAGTGGCTGCCTTTTTCAGCATGGTCTTTGGTGTGACCTGAGCTGTAGCCCTTTCGACCTTTGGGAAACCCATGGTTTTTCCATTAAACTTGCAAAAGGCAAGACTCTTAGCTCGAGGGGCGAGAACCATCTAGTTTTTAAAGGGACGTGTCTAGCGGAAACTCAAACCACGTTGGCGATTTGTTCTCGGGTGCTTGGGTTTCTTGCGAAACTAAAGACAAATTAATTTGGAGGGTACCAATTTGGAGTTGGTTTACACGACTCTGATTTCCGACCGAGAGGATGAATAAGTCCTAGAACATTGTTTTTGTCAGTACTATGATCATCATCATGATCATTATTATTGTTATTGTTATTATTATTGTTATTATTAATATGTTGTTATTTTTATTAATATCGTTTTTTTTTTTTTTTTTTTTTTTTGTTAATTGTTTCTTCTTATTATTATGTATACTATTATTACTACTACAGTTATTTTTGTTATTATTATTATTATTAGTTGTTATTTTTATTTTTATCATGATTATTCCGAGCATCGTCTTACCAACAAGTCACTGATTCGTGTTTCACGGAGCTCAAGGAGTGAGAAGCTTGAACCACGACTCCTCCGTTGGGGGTTTTTGCCTTAAGCTTCAAACTCCCCCAGAATCAGCTCCCCCCTTTTTTTTTTTTTTTCGCTTTTTGGTTGGTCTCCTTTTGTTTTCCACATTTTCCAGGCAAGAAAGATCTCATTCTTTGCCGGGGTCCTCTTCCAGCCGAGCAAACACCAGCCACACGCGGAACAGAAGCCAAAAGCTTCTGCTTCGGTCTGGCCATCCGAAGTGAACCACGGCCCAGTGCTCGATTCCTCACTTCCTGAGTCGATGGACTTGAAACTTTTTGGGCTTGGACCATTTTAGTGGCAAATAAAAAGTTCGGCGACTTTTTTTGGCCAGTCAACTTGGGAAGTGAGTATCCATCTGGTTGTGCTGAGTTACAGCTACCAAGTGGAGGATTCAACAGAGCTCTCAATGTTTTGAAATATTTGCCGGTTTGACTCCCTGAGTCATATCTTCAGGTTTGGGGCCAAATTAAAGCGAGTGTCCTTTAAGTGGGGTAATGTTTAAGGGAGAAACATAGAACCGGATCTGGGCTTGACGACATCATACATTCGGATTTACCTCTGCCTCGGTTTTGGGGAACCACGAAAACCAAGAGGGGCCCCCTTAAAGAGAGTTTCTACACTTCTATTACGGCATTTTCAAATATAGGGGCCAACAGGTGCATCTGGGCCCTTGAATACACAAAGAACGTATCTACATGACCAAGTCGTATTGTTCATATGAATTTCATTGCGGCCCAAAAGACTTGCTGCACGCCATGCAGTTGGAGGCGTTTTGACTTTTGGATTTGACTCTTGCCCTGAGTTTTGCGTATGCTCCTTTACACGGTTTTGGATATGGCTCACCAAGAAAGCAGCGATCCACCAATCTTCGGGTCTGGTCCTCTTCAGCTGAAGACCTTCAGTCGCCAAGTGCTGCTCAGGCAACTGGGAGGTCACACGAGAGACAGTTCAAGACCCCTGGAGGATTTTTCATTCAATTGGTTTGAGACGCATTCACAGAGAACCCCTCCCAACTCAAGGCTGCAGCGCAGCAGCATTTCCAGCACCGCTTGAAGCTTACTGCAAAAGGCCAGCAGCTCGATTTGACAGCCACGCTGAGCGAGGCCGGGTTGCGAGAAGGGGACTTAGTGACTGCGGTTGTGCAGCTTGGAAAACTGTGCGCAGCCACTTGTAAGGCGTTTGCTTTGCATGGCCACGGGGACGAGGTTGTGACTTGGGGTGATCCAGGATTTGGCGGAGACAGCAGACAGCTGCAAGAGCAACTGAGGAACATCCAGCAAATCCAAGCAACCGAGCGTGCTTTTGCTGCCATTCTGGAGTCTGGGGCTGTCATGACCTGGGGTGATCCGGGACGGCGGCGACGACAGTAGCCAGGTGCAAGACCAGCTGAGGAACGTCCAGCAAATCCAAGCAACTCGCTTTGCTTTTGCTGCCATTCTTGAATCTGGGGCTGTTGTGACCTGGGGTCATCCACGCTATGGCGGAGACAGCAGCCAGGTGCAAGAGCAGCTGAAGAACGTCCAGAGCATCCAAGCAAACCAGCGTGCTTTTGCAGCCGTTCTTGCATCTGGGTCTGTCGTGACCTGGGGTGATCCAAATTCTGGCGGAAACAGCAGACGGGTGCAAGAGCAGCTGAGGAACGTCCAGCACATCCAAGCAACTCGCTTTGCTTTTGCTGCCATTCTTGAATCTGGGGCTGTTGTGTCCTGGGGTTGTCCTGCATTTGGCGGAGACAGCAGCAAGGTGCAAGAGAAGCTGAAGAACGTCCAGCAAATCCAAGCAACTCGCGAGGGTGCTTTTGCTGCCATTCTTGAATCTGGGGCTGTTGTCACCTGGGGTCATCCACTATTCTGCGGAGACAGCAGCCAGGTGCAAGAGCAGCTGAGGAACGTCCAGCGCATCCAAGCAAATGACAATGCTTTTGCTGCCATTCTTGAATCCGGGGCTGTGGTGACCTGGGGTGCTTCAGACGACGGCGGAGACAGCAGCCTGGTGCAAGAGCAGCTGAGGAACGTCCACCACATCCAAGCAACTAAGCGAGCTTTTGCTGCCATTCTTGAATCTGGGGCTGTTGTGACCTGGGGTGATCCCCATCGTGGTGGCGACAGCAGCCAGGTGCAAGAGCAGCTGACAAAGGTCCAGCACATCCAAGCAAATGACTATGCTTTTGCTGCCATTCTGGAGTCTGGGGCTGTCATGACCTGGGGTGATCCGGGATACGGCGGCGACAGTAGCAAGGTGCAAGAACAGCTGAGGAATGTCAGGCACATCCAAGCAACTCGCCGAGGTGCTTTTGCTGCCATTCTTGACTGTGGGGCTGTTGTGACCTGGGGTGATCGACACTTTGGCGGAGACAGCAGCCAGGTGCAAGAGCGAGGGACGTCCAGCACGTCCAAGCAACTGCTTGTGCGTTTGCTGCCATTCTTGAAGGGGCTGTTGTGACCTGGGGTGCTTCCCGATACGGCGGCGACAGCTGAGCACGGCGCAAACTTGGCATTTTTTTCGTGTATGGCACTGGTTGCCTTGCCAGTGGCCATAGTTGGCCTTACGAAGCCCGTACGTTTTTTAAACCGAACACTGACGAGCACCCGAAAATCCGCGTGTGGCCATTTCTGTGGCCCAGGTATGGGCAGAAGCTTGAAGAAACCTATATGGGTACCTGGACCTTGAAGCTAGCAACTTACAAGTTGGATTTCACCACAATTTTGGGTTGCCATATATCCCATTAAGTCTGAGCTTGTTTGGGTCCAGGTAAGTCCTTTGAACCCACCCCACCCCACCCCACCCATCCACTCCACTCCACCCCACTCCACTCCACCCCACTCCACCCCACTCCACCCATCCACCCCACTCCTCCCCACTCCACTCCACCCAACTCACCCACCCACCCACTTCCCGCGCATCCAGTGGAGGAGTTGGCTGGCCGAGTCTACGACAACTTGGAGAAGCTGAAGGCGTTGGAACCGCTGCCAGCTCTCCCGTTGCCATCTGTGAAGCTCCCCAGCGCATTCCCCTAGTCTAGGTCCCCCAATAGTGCCCTTCTTAACCCCTTTTTTGGGGGGAGATTCGGTTCCCCTACTGAAATAGGTTACAGAAAAAAGTTGGGACTAACTTGTTCTAAGCTCTCTGGAGGACCTAGTAGTGGATCGTGGGAAAGGGTGAGCCTTGTTACTTGGCCTAGCTCCCCCAGCTAGGTGCCCTTTCTCTCCCCTTTTTTGGTTGGGAGGGTTTTCTCCGTGACCCTTCAAACATGGAGTCATTACCCAAAATAAAGGGGTCATGGCCCCATTTTTACAGTGTCATGAAACTCCAGGCACAGCAGCAAAAAGACGGCACCTTTATTCTCACCTCTCTACTGGAGGGCCTAGAGGCATAGCTTTTGAGACAATGGATCGCCATCCGATTTTTCTTGGCTCAACCGGTCCCTTAGCTTTGTTCCAAGTGTACCTTCCCCATTCTTTCCAGGGATCCTTCTTTCTAGAAAACCTCCGGAAATCCAGGCCGGAGTTTGGAAAGAACGACGATTGAAAAGAATTGAATCGGAATCAACCTTCAGCGTTTTAGCCTTTTAGTGTTTAGTGGTAGGTACGGAATTTAGCCCACCAAAAGTTAGTCACTTTTCGCGGGGGATCAGAAAATGGGCAGCCTAGTTTTCTACATGCCAAAGCACCATAAAAAGGACACCTATGGTTCTCATGTGAGCCCCATTTTACCCGCAAATTGAATGCCAAGGCCTGTTTCAGGCTACGAGTTGTCCACCCTTGGCTCAAAAAGGGAGTGGCTTGTGTGCCTTGAAAAACCGAAACCGGTTCTTCAAAACGAACCCTAACCCCCTACTCCAGATATCCGCTTTTTTTAGTTGGTACTTTTTCAAAAAACCGGGGTTTTTCCCATGGCAAAGACCGATCCCTTTTTTAGTAGAGGGTCGACAAATCATACCCTAGAAAAAGCCGGAAGAAAGGCCGGGGATTTGGACTGGGGGCTACCTCCGAGCATTCCTCCGAAGTTTCAAGGAGCTTGCCATTATAGCCGGCTTGCCCAGGGTTTGACCACCCATTCATGGTAAAACCTGGTAAGAAGCCCGATTCGGGCTACTATAGTGGTGACTGGAAGCACTTATCTACCCAGAATAAGAATGGGTCATGACCCCTTTCCCCCTTGTTTCAAGGCTCTTTGGGGAGGCGCCAGATAGGGGCTTTTAGTCTTGCATGTAATTAGGATTTGCGGCGTATCCCACCAAGACTTTTGCCTCACCCTCGCTTTTTTGTTTTTCTCCGTTGGGTTGTGACTCACCGGGTTTTGCTGCGATCCACCTTGGTCCGTTTGCAAACTGAGTGTGTGCCGTTCTGTTTGCAAAACGGCTGACATCTTCTGCAGCCAAAGAGCTTCACGCGTAGTTCAGCTGGGAACGGTCGCGACCTACGAAGCCTTTGTGGTCGCATGGGTCTTTAGTTCCTCCCCTCATTTCCCTGCACTTCCTTGCATTCCCCCTTCGATCCCCGATCCAACCGGTGTGTGTGTGTGTGTTTGTTTTTTGGTTTTCCCACGTTTTCACACACTTAAAAAACATGTTGTGTTTTCCCGCGTTTTCGCAACACCATGATATGAACACGGAGTTTCCGGCACTCTCCCCAGCTCACAAAGGTTTGTGGGTGGATCTCAGGTTATCTTAACTTTAATTTACGGCAGAGATAGAGCTTCCTGCAGAGGATTCGAAGCCTGCTATAGTTGAGTCCCATGAAACGCGTATCGAATGACCTCGATTATATTTTATGATTTTCACAGGTTTGCCAAGTTCAACTTCAATGGCAAAAGAAGCTTCCGGCGCCATGAAGCTGGATGTGCACTTGCCGAATGGAGATGGTTGCTCCATTGGAGCCTCACCGGAAACGCCCATCAGCGAGCTGCAGGCTGCAGCGCAGCAGCATTTCCAGCGTCGCTTGAAGCTCACTGCGAAAGGCCAGCAGCTCGATCCGACGGTCACGCTGAGTGAGGCTGGCTTGCGAGATGGAGACGTGGTGACTGCGGTTGTTCAGCTCGGGAGACTGGCTGCCACTCAAAAGGCGTTTGCTTGGCATTGCCACGGGGGCGAGATTGTCACCTGGGGTGATCCAGGATGTGGCGGAGACAGCAGCCAGGTGCAACAGCAGCTCAGGAACGTCCGTGACATCCAAGCAACAGACAATGCTTTTGCTGTCATTCTTCAATCTGGGGCTGTTGTGACCTGGGGTCATCATCAATACGGCGGAGACAGCAGCCTGGTGCAAGAGCAGCTGAGGAACGTTCGGCGCATCCAAGCAACTATCGGTGCTTTTGCTGCCATTCTTGAATCTGGGGCTGTTGTGACCTGGGGTCATTCTGAATACGGCGGAGACCGCAGCCTGGTGCAAGAGCAGCTGAGGAACGTCCAGCACATCCAATCAACTGCGAGTGGTGCGTTTGCAGCCATTCTTGAATCTGGGGCTGTTGTGACCTGGGGTGATCCAGAATACGGCGGAGACAGCAGCCAGGTGCAAGAACAGCTGAGGAACGTCCAGAACATCCAAGCAACTGGTGCTGCTTTTGCTGCCATTCTTGAATCTGGGGCTGTTGTGACCTGGGGTGCCCCACTACTTGGCGGAGACAGCAGCCAGGTGCAAGAGCAGCTGAGGAACGTCCAGAGCATCCAAGCAAACCAGCGTGCTTTTGCAGCCGTTCTTGCATCTGGGGCTGTTGTGACCTGGGGTGATACAGACTGGGGTGGAGACAGCAGCCAGGCGCCAGAACAGCTGAGGAACGTCCAGCACATCCAAGCAACAGAACGTGCTTTTGCTGCCATTCTTGAATCTGGGGCTGTTGTGACCTGGGGTGATATAGACTGGGGTGGAGACAGCAGCCAGGTGCAAGAACAGCTGAGAAACGTCCAAAGCATCCAAGCAACCGAGCGTGCTTTTGCAGCCGTTCTTGAATCTGGGGCTGTTGTGACCTGGGGTGATCCAACGTACGGGGGAGATAGCCATCGGGTGCAAGAGCAGCTGAAGAATGTCCTGCACATCCAAGCAACTGGGTATGGTGCTTTTGCAGCCATTCTTCAATCTGGGGCTGTTGTGACCTGGGGTGCTCCAGACTTTGGCGGAGACAACAGCCAGGTGCAAGAGCAGCTGAGGAACGTCCAGAGCCTCCAAGCAAACCAGCGTGCTTTTGCAGCCGTTCTTGAATTTGGGGCTCTTGTGACCTGGGGTGATCCAACGTACGGGGGAGATAGCCATCGGGTGCCAGAGCCAGGTGCCAGCTGAGAAACGTCCAGCACATCCAAGCAACTTCGATCAGCTGTGTTGGGCCTGTGATCCAAAATGTTTCGGCTGAGACATCAGCCGGGTGCAAGAGCAGCTGAGCTAGACATGGCCATGGGTCAAACGCCAAATCGTACCCCCAAGCATCCCAATCCAACCACTAAAATAGGTTCTAAAATGGGTGGTGCACCTACCCCATAATGGTACCAAAACGGTTTTGACCCACAGCCACATTGCACCTTTCGGCTTTTTTGGCTTTCCGTCCTCGTTCTGGGCACGAACTCATGCTGAAACGGGTGTTCACAACTGGTGGTTTTTGCAGGCGAGTAGACCTTCAGTGGTCTTGCTTGTTCATCTAGGTCCCCCTAGGTGCCCCTTTTTCACCAACTTCTTTGGTTGGGAGGCTTCCCCTAATTACTACAGTAGACAGAGCAAAGACGGCACCCTTATTCTAACCTTTTTACTGGAGGACCTAGTCATTCTTTGAGGAGGCTTGTTCCATGGTTGTTGTTGGGAAATATCATGTTTTTGCTTATTCTGGTTTAGTGATTGACATCCCCCACTGAACTGCTAAAAGGTGCCCTTCTCTCTCTCTCTCTCTCTCTCTCTCCATTTTTTTGGTTGGGAGGGTTCCCCGCCCCGCAAAAAAAAAAAAACACGGCTTCTCCCCACGTTTTGTTTTTTTCTTCGCACAAATCATCGTGAGATATCAACGTAGCACAATGCGAGTTTCCGTGGCACTCTCCCCAGCTCACTCTCAGGATGTGTGGTAGCTGAAAAAAAATACGCAGTTGTTCAGTGGCACCAATTCTCTCTTTCCCTCTTTTTTTTGGTTGCTGCCCCAATGAAAATGGTCCAAGCCCAAAAAAGGGTTCCAATTCTTTTTTTCCAGGGTCACTGAACAACTGAGTTTACACCGAAAGATTATTTCCTGCGACATTCGGGTTTCTCAAAAATTACGAAAAAAAATCATTCGTTGTTTGTTTTCCCATTTTGTTTTTCGGAGGTTAGGTTAGATTTGTTGAAAAAATCTGCCAACATTTGACTGTCTCAGCTGCGTGTTTGGTTCTTTAAGTCATCCATAGAAAGCTTCCTGCGACATGAAGGTGGATGTGCACTTGCCCAATGGAGATGGTTGCTCTGTAGCAGCCTCACCGGAGACGCCCATCAGCGAGCTGCGGGCTGCAGCGCAGCAGCATTTCCAGCGTCGCTTGAAGCTCACTGCGAAAGGCCAGCAGCTCGATCCGACGGTCACGCTGAGTGAGGCTGGCTTGCGAGATGGAGACGTGGTGACTGCGGTTGTTCAACTCGGGAGACTGGCTGCCACTCAAAAGGCGTTTGCTTGGCATTGCCACGGGGGCGAGATTGTCACCTGGGGTGATCCAGGATGTGGCGGAGACAGCAGCCAGGTGCAACAGCAGCTGAGGAACATCCGTGACATCCAAGCAACAGACAATGCTTTTACTGCCATTCTTCAATCTGGGGCTGTTGTGACCTGGGGCCATCATCGATACGGCGGAGACAGCAGCCTGGTGCAAGAGAAGCTGAGGAACGTTCGGCGCATCCAAGCAACTGGCAGTGCTTTTGCTGCCATTCTTGAATCTGGGGCTGTTGTGACCTGGGGAGAGCCAGGATGTGGCGGAGACAGCAGCCAGGTGCAAGAGCAGCTGAGGAACGTCCAGCACATCCAAGCAACTGGCAGTGCTTTTGCTGCCATTCTTGAATCTGGGGCTGTTGTGACCTGGGGTGAGCCAGGATGTGGCGGAGACAGCAGCCAGGTGCAAGAGCAGCTGAGGCACGTCCAGCACATCCAAGCAACTGGCAGTGCTTTTGCAGCCATTCTTGAATTTGGGGCTGTTGTGACCTGGGGTGATCCAGAATACGGCGGAGACAGCAGCCAGGTGCAAAACCAGCTGAGGAACGTCCAGAACATCCAAGCAACTGGTGCTGCTTTTGCTGCCATTCTTGAATCTGGGGCTGTCGTGACTTGGGGTGCTCCACTACTTGGCGGAGACAGCAGACAGGTGCAAGAGCAGCTGAGGAACGTGCAGCACATCCAAGCAACCTTTGGTGCTTTTGCTGCCATTGTGGAGTCTGGGGCTGTTGTGACCTGGGGTGCTCCAGACTTTGGCGGAGACAACAGGCAGGTGCAAGACCAGCTGAGGAACGTCCAGAGCATCCAAGCAAGCGAGCGTGCTTTTGCAGCCGTTCTTGAATCTGGGGCTGTTGTGACCTGGGGTGCTCCAACGTACGGGGGAGATAGCCATCGGGTGCAAGAGCAGCTGAAGAATGTCCTGCACATCCAAGCAACTGGGTATGGTGCGATTGCTGCCTCTCTAGAATCTGGGGCTGTTGTGACCTGGGGTGATCCAGAATACGGCGGAGACAGCAGCCAGGTGCAAAAACAGCTAAGGAACGTCAAGAACATCCAAGCAACTGGTGCTGCTTTTGCCGCCATTCTTGAATCTGGGGCTGTTGTGACCTGGGGTGATTCACACTTCGGCGGAGACAGCAGCCAGGTGCAAAACCAGCTGAGGAACGTCCAGAACATCCAAGCAACTGGGAATGGTGCGATTGCTGCCACTCTTGAATCTGGGGCTGTTGTGACCTGGGGTGATCCAACGTACGGGGGAGATAGCCATCGGGTGCAAGAGCCAGGTGCCAGCTGAGGAACGTCCAGCACATCCAAGCAATTTTGACCAAAATGTTTCGGCTGAGACATCAGCCGGGTGCAAGAGCAGCTGAGCTAGACATGGCCATGGGTCAAACGCCAAATCGTACCCCCAGTGAGCATCCCAATCCAACCACTAAAATAGGTTCTAAAATGGGTGGTGCACCTACGCCATAATGGTACCAAAACGGTTTTGACCCACAGCCACATTGCACCTTTCGGCTTTTTTGGCTTTCCGTCCTCGTTCTGGGCGCGAACTCATGCTGAAACGGGTGTTCACAACTGGTGTTTTTGCAGGCGAGTATAGACCTTCAGTGGTCTTGCTTGTCCATTTAGGTCCCCCAAGGTGCCCTTTTTTCACCAACTTTTTTGGTTGGGAGGCTTCCCCTAATTACTAAAAAAGACAGAGCAAAGACGGCACTTTTAACCTCTCTACTGGAGGACCTAGTCATTCTTTGAGGCTTGTTCCATGTTGTTGGGAAACATTTGTTTTTTGCTTGTGGTTTAGTGGTTGAAATTCCCCACTTGACTGCTAAAAGGTGCCCTTCTCTCTCTCTCTCTCTCTCTCTCTCCACTTTGGTGGTTGGGAGGGTTCCCCGCCCCGCAAAAAAAAAAAAAAAAAGTATTGCGCCCCGCCCCGCCCCGCAACCGAGGTCCGTCAACCCGTTCTTCGGCCCCGGAAGTCCAGCGCCGCCCAAACAAAGTATTGCGCCCGGTGGAATCCAAATACCCGGCCTTTTTTCAGGGCATCTTTTGAAAAACCTGGTTTTCCACGGTAAATACATTGTTGTTTAGTAGAGGGTTGCCAAAACAACGGGTATTTGGAGTAGGGGGTATTCCGAGTTCTGTTTCGGACTTTAGACGCTTTTTGGGAAGACCATAGCAATCACCAAGAAAAATGACATTGTTTGGCCAACCCACTCAGGAAGTGAGTATATACTGAACAATTACCCAGGTGTTGTGATGTGGGCTTTGCTTTCACCCTGCCCCCTGCGCGTTGCCAAATTGCGGTCAAAACCAAGCGGGGGGAAACACATGGAATGCAGGGGGCTCAAAATTTACACACCATATGCCCTCCCCCCAAGAGGCAATTTGTCAATTCTTCAGGCACCCAATTCTATGTGAGTGTTTTTCCTTTGGAAAAAGTTCTAGGGCCCCTTCCAAGTATCCAAGTGATTCAACTCGGGACACCCAAGGTCCGGTTCGGGTCCCCGATGTTCAGAAGAACCTTTCAGGGCTTTTCTCGTGATGTATACCCCGTAACCACCCAATACCCATTTTTTAAGGGTATCATATCGACCCTCTACTAAAAAAGGAGGTATTTACCTTGAAAAACCAAGTAAACAACAACAACAACTTGAATACGAGTTGGTATTTGGAGTAGGGGGTAGGTTGCCTTCCCACAGAATGGCAAATTGAGCTTCGGAGGGCCTTTCTTCCCCCCTTTCATAGGGATAAGCTGACCAATGCTATGGCCTTTCCTTAGCAAAGACTACCAGCCACATCTTTTTAGGACTTGGGCTTTCCACCTTCTTACTCACTCTTCGAGCTCCGTTTCGGACTAGATCTGCACTTTTTGGTTTTGGAACAGTATAGCTAGGTCCCCCAGCTAGGTGCCCTTCTCTCCCCTCTTTTGGAAGAGGGTTCCCCGTGTCTGAAATAGACTACAGACAACCAGGGAACCCTTATACTGATTCTAACCTCTCTACTGGAGGACCCAGTTATGGCCTTTGTATCGCCACCCAGCGGTGGGAAGCTCCGCGAAAGTTTCAATTTTAGTTGGACTTCAGATACCCCCATAACCTCCAAAGATCCGGCCGTTTTGAAGTTGGTATTGTTTGGCAAACCTGGTTTTTGTTTCCAGGAGAGTTCCCTCATGTTCCCTCCTTATTGGTAAAGGGTCAACGCCATACCCTAAAAAAGGAGAGTATTGGGTGTAAGGGGTAAACTTGCTTCGATAGGCGAATGAGAAATGGAATGACACCGAGAAAAAACTATCCCCAGAGCCAGTTCATTCCCAAAACCCGGAAGGTCATTCCCGTTGGAGCGCCAGCAAGTTAAACCAAAGGGAGACCTGTCGCTTGTGAAGGGGCCTTTAAAGGCTTCTAAGAACAACACGTTCGGTTGGCTGTTTCCCTTTCACCCATCTAAAGAGTCATGTTGTTTGTTCCCCCAAGCTCCACATGCCCTCTTTGCTAGTTGGTATTTGTTTTGGAAAACCTGGTTTTCCAGAATAAATACCTCCTTTTTTAGTAGAGGGTCGACATCATACTTTAAAAAGAAGTGGTATTGGATGTATGGGGTGGGTCTTAATTCGGACTCCGCTCATAAATCACTTCGTCTCGTCGGGTGCCATATGGCTGAGGCTCAAAATTAAACAGGAGGGACAAACCGCAGGTTTTGGTACCCATGTTTCCACTTACTAGGGCAACCCATTTTGGAATTCCGTGTTTTTTTTTGAATTCGCCACAGCCCATATTTGTTTCGTCTCTTCATCGATAGGCAAAGAGGAAGCAGGAAGACATCCGAGCCAAGCAGAAGGAGGAAGCAAAGCAGCAGGTCTTTGCTCCTTGGATCGAATTCGTTTTTTGATTATTTTCTTTTGGAGAAAGGGACCCACCAGCTTTGACCGGAATCACTTCTTTGTTTAGAAATCCACTGGGGATATGAGGAAGGAATCCCCCAACCATGGTGGTTGTTGGGAAACATTTCTTTCACATTTTCGCTTATTGTGGTTTAGTGGTTGAAATCCAACCACTTAACTGCTAAAACAAAAAAAACATGTCGCTCCCCTTTCAACGTCAACCAAGGAATGGTGATCAGGGGAAGTTCTGAAGTTTGGTTGAACATCATCCAAAGGCAAGCCACCCATTTTGGGGCCCGGGGGTTCCTCAGTTTGCCTTTGGATTCCTCCCTTTTTTGGGGGGGTTCTTGGATCGAAGGGGACATTTTGACGTTTTGAAACAGCTCATCCCAGTCCCTAAGAAGGCCCCCAACTCCACATAGGGTTTTTCAAGGTAAATACGTATTTCGATCCCCTGTTTTAGCAGAGGGTCGACAAATGATACCAACTAAAAAGTGGGTGCTTGGAGTCGCGGGGTGGTCGGTGTTCCCCCTACACCCAATACCCACCTTTTTTAGGGTATGATGTGGACCCTCTACTAAAAAAGGTATTTACCGTGGAAAACCAGGTTTTCCAAAAGATACCCTAGAAAAAGTGTGTATTTGGAGGTTACGGGGGTTCCCTGAAGCTCTCTAAAAACGCCCGAAGGAACCCGTCCCTGAAGCTCTCAATGACGCCCCCAGGGCACCTAGCTCCCAAAGATTCCACACGATGGAGAGGGAGGTCACCCAAAGCGAAGGATGCCCACAAAAAGAATCCGGCCCAATCAAAATCAACCAGGGGTTTATCTTCCAAGTGCTCAAAAGAATAGAGTTTGATGTTTTGGGGTTGGGTTCAAAGTAAATCTATCGCTACGGACATGTGTTCTCATTTCCAGGTCTTTAAGTGCATGGTGGCATCAGAATGCTTTGAAGCTTCGTCTTTTTCGACCATGGCAGCTGTCCCTTTTCAGAGCCCAAGCTAAAAGTCTGACGAATTGTTGGCGGGTTAAATAAAATTCCTCGCTACACACTAAAAGCCTAAGGGACCGGATGGGAGCCATCAAGAATGCCGAGCTTCCGCACGGAATTGGAGGAGTTGGTCTACCCCGTAACCACCCACCCAATACCCGGCCTTTGTTCGGGTATCATGTCGCTAAAAAAGGAGGTGTTTACTGTGGAAAACCATGTTATTCGAAAAAAAAAAAAAAAAACACCCCTACAAAACGTGGGTATTTAGAGTAGGGGGCATGGTGCATTGGGGGGCACCCGTTGCGAAAAACCCTCACGGAAAAAAGGAACCCGTTGGCGGGTTGGCTGTTCTTAGCGTGGAACCCATAAAACAAGTGGAACACCATGGGTGGGTGCCAATGAACGAATGAACGGCAACCAAACAGCCCCTACTTAACTGATCTGGGATTCACCACCACAGATTATTTACATGGGGGTGTGCCTGTGTGTGTGTTGGGGGTCAAACCACTGTTGGAGGAGCCCCCAGACCCTATTGACAAACTGGGGTTTACGGCACATATTAATGAATCAATCCCTGACCGACCATTTTTCAGGGTCCTTAGGGAGACTCCAGGTACTTGTGGCCTGTTTCAGGCTGGTGGTCAACCGAAAGCATGGTCGTTGTTGGGAAACCTTTCACATTTTTGCTTATTGTGGTTTATTGGTTGAAATCCCCTTCCACTGAACTGCTAAGATTCTAAAACTTTGGCTCCCCTTCCAACGTCAACGTCAAGAAAGAACAGAAGAAGACTCGTACTTCTGGCCTGGCGAGTGGTCAACCGAAAGACCCTTCGTATCCGAGGATCAGCAGAAGAAGCAGGAGGCCAAGTTCGAGGCCATTGAGGGCGGAGTGAAACCCGCTGCCAACTGCTCCCCGGTTCCCGGGCACGGCTCCCAATCTTTGGTGCATTTTGCCAAGGGCTGTTAGGACTTGATAACTTTTTGCCAACCAATGGGTTTTCCGCATTAAACCACTAAAACTTAGTCACTTTTAGCAGGGGAGCAGAAAGCAACCGAGAAATGTTTGTTTCCAGATTTTCGGGGACCTGTTTGCATGGTGAGGAAAACTAGCCTCAAAAAATGGGATTCTTGGCCCCAATATGATGGGTGTTTTTTTTCTTTCTTTTTTTCCCCCTTTTTCCGTGGGACCCTCAAACGAGTCTTAGAAATGGTTGTTCTTGCCCCTGGGGTGAAGAAAAAACAAGGAAAGGAGAACGGTATACCTGGACCTGAAGAAAACGAGCAACTAAAAAAATGGTGGGTGCATGGCAACCAGAAATCATGGTGAAATCCCGTTTTCAAGGCAGTTTGAGGGTCCAGGTGTCTGTGGAGCGTGCAACTGGTCGCTTTCTGCCAGTTGCAGAATACCTGAACCCGGAAGAGCTACCAACTTCTAAACTTGGGGTGAATGGCAACCCAAGTATGCATGGTTGTTGTTGGAAAGCATTTGTTACATTTTGCTTATTGTGGTTTAGTGGTTGAAATCCAACCACTGAACTTCTAAAAATCATTTTTTTTGCTCCCCTGCCAACGTCAACCAAGTTTGGCCCATGAAAGGTCAGACTGGTGGGGGTGATGGTTTAAGGGAAAGTATGTCAACCCTCCCCCCCTACTCCAAATACCCACGTTGTTTTGTTGGTATTTTTTTTGAAAACCTGGTTAAATGGTCGGCATGATACCACAAAAAATGAGGGTAAATAGCCCTCTCCAATTCACCACCAAACCACCGATTCGGCTCCAAACCAATCAGAGGTGATCACCTTGCTTTGGTCACCTTTTCTTTCTGGATCCCTAAGCACCAACTACCCCCTACTCCAAATACCCACTGTTTTAAGTTTTAAGGGTATCATGTCGACCCTCTACTAAAAAAGGAGGTATTTATCGTGGAAAACCAGGTTATTCAAAAAAATACCTTGAAAAAGCGGGTATTTGGAGTAAGGGGTAGTCTTTGCGTGTTTCGGGGATGAAACGAAAAACTCCACGTTTCCGGTCGGTAACGAAAGAGATGCCCAGTGGAAACGGTGTTTCCCATAGCTGCGAAGTTCCGATCTCCGGCAAATACACCGGGCCCCTGCGCCCAATACCCGTTGCTTTCGGGTGTGATGTCAACCCTAGACTTAAGAAGGGGGCATTCAATACGTACGAACATATGTTTCAAGAAATGCATTGAACCAAGAGGGTATTTGGAGTAGGTCATATTCATTTATCCAGATGTGTGTTGCTTGCTTTCTGCTCATGTTATCGCAGCAAAGCCATAGGAATTATGTTGAGTGACCAACAAATCCCACGGGCGGTTCAAACACAAATCGTTGATTGGTTGAAATGAAGCCAAGGCTATGACAACCACGTGGTGGCCCGCGAGTTCGAATTCAAATGGCCATAGAACTCCATGAGCCCCCGTAACCTCCAAATACCCACGTTGTTTAGGTGTTTCTTTTGGGGGAAAACCTGGGTTTCCATGGTAAATACCTCCTTTGTTAGTAGAGGGTCGACATGATACGCTAAAAAAAGTGGGTATTGGGTGTAAGGAGTACTCCAAATACCAACCTGGTATGTCAACTCGCTACTAAAAAAGGAGGGATTCACCATGGAAAACCGTTCGGTTGTTCAAAAAAATGCCCTCAAACCAGCCGGTATTTGGAGAAGGATTGTTTTCAAGATTCGGACACCCCTGACGGATGTCGGTTTTCCTTTTGGTTTCCCTTTAAAAGGTACCCTCAAGAAACGACGATCCACCCATACGCGCTTGCCATTTTTGGAGACTTGCCCAGGAGAAACTACAACATAAAACCTGGTAAGGACCCGCAGGGTTTCCAAACACTTGGAAGCAATCATCTACCCAAAGTAAGCATTGGGGCACTCCTTTTTTCAAATGTCCTTAGGGACACTCCAGATGGGTTTTTAGAGCCCTGGCGGCTTGCATTCCACCAACTTCCCGCTCTCCGCCCGAACGGCTTCCCATATTTCCACCCCGATCCAAACCAATTCGCGGGAGCTGTGCCGTGTCTTCACTGTTGGCAACTTGTTTTAAGCTTTTTGCATTTGTTCATTTTTACTCTGCAAAAGACAGTCAGTTTTTTCGCCATTCCAAGAGTTGTAGAGGTGTCTTTGCCCTGTTCGTCAACTAGAGGCTTGCAAATCTGGGGTTCGGTGTTTACCTGTTTGCCGTGGGCATCCCCCGCTTCTTTGGCCCTTTTCAGGGTGGAAGTACATACCCCTTGTTCATACCTCTTGGCTTCCGTGGTTTTTGCTTCCCAGCTTATAAGGGGAAAAAAGCTGCGTTTGGTTCAGGGTACCCTTTCTGAAAGGGCCCTTGCAGCTCCAAAACGGGACTTCCACGGATCCTGTGTCTGCGCAAGTCCCCTTTTGCCACAATCAACATATGACTGTGACTCAAAATTAAAGAGCTAGGGTTACGCGGGTTTTAGTCTTGGTTCCATTTGCCAAGGAGGCCATGTTGGTACATGTTTTTGAGCCACAGCCATACATAATTACATCCAGTACTGAAAGATTCCTCAAACAAGAACGGGTTGAGCGGGTCGAAGCAAGTTGCGTCGAGAAACGAGCACTTGGCTGGCTCGTCTTTTTTTGTTTCACCTCGGACCCTTCAACAAGCAAAATTGCGAAAACGGTAATCCTCGTGGTTTCCTTTTAAAGCCAACCAAAAGTCAGGCAACCCTTGGTTGGTGGTTTGGATTGGTGGTTTGGGGATTTGCACCCCTGCCTTTCATTGGGAAACCCCTCCATAGTGGGGTCGGAGTGAATCGACCTCATAACAACATGGTTGTTGTTGGGAAGCATTTTACATTTTTGCTGATTGTGGTTTAGTGGGAATTCCCCACTTAACTGCAAAATGTTCATTTTCTGCTCCCCTTCCAACGTCAACCAAGAAAAGCTCGTGTGTATTAGAGTTGGAAACCACCATTTACAAGTTGCAATGTTCAGGTGTATAATGCATCCGGATCCCCCCTACTCCAAATACCCACTTTTTTATGGTATCATGTCGACCCTCTAAAAAAGGGATCGGTATTTACCTTGGAAAACCAGGCTATAACTATAGTATCGGGCTAGCAGTTAGAATATAATTTACTCCGTCCGATCCTCACTTAGAATATAAAAAGCGCGGGTATTTGGAGGTTACGGGGGTCCCTGCGAAAGCCTTGGTGCGAAAACCTGGAGACTTACCCCGATAACCTCCAAGTACCCGCTTTCTCCGGGGTGTCGACGGCATGGCCAAGACAGGGATCGGGTATTTACCATCAGGGTTGACACCATAGTAACCAGGGGTTTACTTTTGACCAGGGTTGTGGTTGATCACTCGGGGGGTATATCCAACCACTTCAGTGATAACTTTTTTTCGGACTCTCCCCCCTGCATATGGGGTGTTCGTCTTTGGGGTTAGGCCCTTTAACGTATCACAGATTCGTGGCTAAGCCATTTCCCACAACCCTGTTTACCATTGAAAGCCCGGCTTTTCCAAACCTGCCAACTAAAAAAGGCATCGGGTATTGGGAGATTACGGTAGAAGAAAGCTGTTGGTCTTGGATGGGGGTGCTTGAAGCTCTCCATGGATTGCAGGTAGATGAAGAAGCCGCCACTCGGCGTTCAGACATGGGAAATCGTGCCTCTACTCGGCTCAAAAAACCATCCGGTTCTTTGGGTTCTTAGATCTTTTCTTTGGTGCATTTTGCCAAGGGATGTTAGGACTTTAACTTTTTTTGGCCAACTATTGGGTTTTCCATCAAACCACTAAAACGCCAAACGTTTAGCAGGGGAGCACAAAGCAACTGAGTTTTAGTTGGTTTAGTGGTAATTTCCGATTCCGGTAAACCACTGAAAGTTGAACTTTGGGTAGGGGATCTAAGACAGCCCAGTCCAAATCGGCGTCCTCAAGTTGAAGAGAAAAGGTCTTAAAAGGTTACCCAGTTTTTTCTTCCGAAAGCAAACGGCCATGTTTGAGGGATCCTCCTTTTTGTTGGCGCTGCTCAAAAGCTCAGTTGTTCAAAGCCGACCTTTTGACCTTTGGGTTTTCCCATTTTGGCAACCATATTTCGTCACCCCAAAAGGTGATCACCTTTTAGTTCCAGGTCCGAACTGGGCAACTGAGAAAGAGCTGTGTTTTTGTTGAAGGGAAAGCGCCCTTTCCTTTCCACCAGGAAACGAGCGAGTTCACGGCTCACGGTTTTTACTTGGAACCCTGAGGTGGCACTCAACCCGAGTCCAAAGGCCGTTGAGTTACGGAGGCCGGAAAAAATGGAAAAGGAAACACTTTTTTTTTGTTTACACGGCCTTCATACTTTGTTTTTAAAACAACAAATAATGTTGCCTTTTTACGGTGTTTACGGCCTTTTTACGGGCTTTTTTACGGCCTTTTTATGGGGTGACAAACGGCCTTTTGACGGGGCTTTTTACGTCCTTTTTACGGGGTGACAAACGGCCGTTGACAAAAGGCCTAAGTTTCTCAGGCCGAGGAAGCTCTGGGCAAGTAGTGTTAATATGGCTGCCTCCTCTTTCTTAAATTCTGAATCCCCAAAATCGATACGCGGTCCTGTTGGTTTTGATTGAAAATACAGACCAAACTAAGGCTACCCCCATGAAATCCATTTCGCACCTAAGAAACCCTGGAAGGATTCGATTCCCCTGTAAATACCAACAATAGGTTTCGTTTTTTACGCCCACGGAAAGGCGACTTTTGACTGAGACGGGCACGAAATTTTGTTTTTTTCCAGGGTAACTGGCGATCGTTTTCCTTTTTGGTACAAGGTTGACATGAGCCCTGAATACAGTTGGTTTTATGTGTTGGTGGTTCAGTCTGGTGTCTTAGAGACACTCAGCTTGGGGCTTTCGACTGGCAGCCGCCAAGAGTGGCCTGGAATGAGTTGCGAGGCCTGCAAGGAAGGCACGGATTTGCTGGGCGAAGACCCGAACTACCGCGGCGACAACACGGTCCTTCTCTGTGTGTGCGCTCCAAATGTCCGCAGCCGCAAAGCGAGGCTTCTATGCTGCAGAACTCCACGGCTTTGCCTTGATCTGATCGCGCGGATCTGATCCGACGGATCTTAAGGTTTCGAGGTTTGGTAAATCAATGGGGTTTCCGCTCAACCCACAACAAGTTAGGTTGTTTGCAGAGGGGTCGTTACAGCAACCAACTTGCGTCCTGTATTTTGGGCCCTCCCAAGACCTTTTAACATTATTTCCCATGATCGGGTTTTTCCCCCAGCAAAAAAATGTGTTTTTCTTTTATTTCAATGGGGTGGAGACTCTACTGCTATTGCGTTGGATCTTTAGGCTTTAACCTTTTGGATTCCCCGTATATTTCCTTTGAACCTGCGAAAAAGTTAAACTTTAAGCTGGGGGATCGACAGCAGCCAAGGAGAATGCCTCGGGTTGCTTTGTGGTTGTTCTGTTTGTTTTCCCCCGCAACTGACTCCAGGGCCAAACTGGCCGGCTCTGGTGGTTTGGAGCGGCTCCCAGGCTTGCGGAAGGCTTGGACATCTATCATGTAAATATGTCTGGAAGAGGGAGTATTTGGTGCATTTTGCCAAGGGGATGTTGTCGGACTTGAGAACTTTTTGCCAACTCATGGGTTTTCCATCAAACCACTAAAAAGCTAAGCTTTTAGCAGGGCTTCGCAGATTTCGCAGCCGAGTGCAAGAGGGGTTGGTTTCAAAGAGCCCCGGACTTCTGAAGGCTTCCGATTCACTGATAGCACAGAGTGTTTTGCTACCAGACCAAGGGTTAATTAGCGTATCTGACTTTGAAGACAAAGCAATTTTACACACAATATGTGTTTTTCACTCAAATATAGTTGTACAAGCAAATTCTTTGGAAGGGTTAGTTGCACAAAGTGATTCAACTAGTCCCCGGTTTCCGGCGCCCTGGGGAAGCTTTGAACAGTGATTTCAAGCATTGGATCACAAAGGTTCCAAAGGGAACCATGACCATGACCAACAAAGTTCAGATTTGACCATGCACCCCCCCACTCCGAATACCCACATTTTTAGTGGGTATTCTTGGAACATCAAATCGGTTTTGCACAGTAAATATCTCTGTTATTGGAAAAGGGTGGACATCACACCTTAAAAAAATGGGGGTGTTGGGTGCAGGGGGCATATCTTCCCTTTGTACAACTCGGACCTACTGCGTCGAGGAGGCACACAGACCCCAAGTTTTGCGTATTTTCTGGGTACGTCATGCAATTGCCATCCTTGAAACACACACACAGAAACCTCCAGCTGCATTTATCCATGTCAATTTGTCCGACAGTGTGTGTGTGTGTGTCTGTTTGGGAGGGGCCCCAAAGTTATGTTGATTGCGGATGAATCAAGCTGTTGAAGGAATCTGGGTGTTTCCCAGGTATCCGGAGTGAATGCATCAGAATCCCAAAATCAAGCAGCGTGCCGCACGAACTACAAGTAATGATTGGTTTGAATACAGTGGATGGACGAATTCTGACGCCACTTTGACACCTCCATGTTTCGTTGGTATTTACAGGGGAATCGAATCCTTCCAGGCTTGCGTTAGGTGGTGCGAAATGGATGTTCTCCCCATCCACAGTTATATAGCACGATCTTCTTTTCTTGGTTTTGGATGGCTTCATGCAGCCCTGTCTCATGTTCGGCTCATCATTTTCTATTTTCAGCCCAGAACCCTGGGCCTAGAAGACGTCGACCGAAGCCGTCGCGATAAATCCGTTCCCCGAAGCCTGGTGGCTCCCAGCTCTGGGAGCTCTCTTTTAGTTGGGGTGGGGGTTTTGATTGAACCCACTACAAGTGAAACGCCCAACCTGGGGTGTGTTTTTCGGAGGTGTTTGCGCTGGGGTCGCCAAGTTGAGTCCCACGTATTTGTGTGTTGGGGGGGGGGCCACCAAAAAGGCCACCTGGACCCTCAAACTGCCCTTACAAACAGGTTCTTGCAACCCAAGAATATGGTTGGTGACATCCAGTTTCATGGTTGTTGTTGGGAAACATTTTACATCTTTGCTTATTGTGGTTGAGTGGTTGAAATCCCCTTCCACTGAACTGCTTTTTTTTCAACTTTTGCTCCCATTCCAACGTCAACCGAGGTTTGAGGGACACGTCATTTGGGCTAGCTCCCCCTGCTCGGTGCCCTTCTTAACCCCATTTTTGGCTGGGAGGGTTCGACTAGTAAAACAGACTGAACCGAAAAAAAATCGGGTAACCTAAAAACTGACCCCTCCACCGGGTCCTGGACCTAGCATGTTGACATGCCAAGGAAAAGAAGAAGAAGCTGAAGGAGAGGAAGTCGCGCGCCGGGCGCTCAGGTTCTTTTAACTTCCATATGCTGAAATGAATATGGGTGTGGCTCAAAATTCAACACGGGGGGTTACGCAGGTTTTGGGCCGTGTTTTCACTTACCAGGGTTCCATTTTGGTACCGGTTGAATGAGCCACAGCCAAATGAATATGTTTTTGCTTTCCCCTGGAAATATGTTGTAGGTTCTAAAGGGAATATTCTTCCATTTGGCTTCTGAAAATTCGTGGTGTTGGGTTTAAAGCGAATCGATTTGACTACTGGACATATGTCTCTTTTTTGCCAGAGGGCGGCGCAAAAGCAAATGGAAGGAACCCGCACCGAAAAAACTTGGAGGGGCGATGGAGCGGACACGTCAGGTAAGTGAGTAGCAACCCCTTGGTTATAACTTACTTCCATTTGCTGAAAATAATGTTTGTTTTACTTTCCCCTGTTGGTTTCAAAGGGAATCGGTTTGACTACTGGACATATGTTCTCATTTTTTCCAGAGGGCGCAAAAGCAAATGGAAGGAACCCGCACCCAAACTTGGAGGGGTGATGGAGCGGACACGTCAGGCAAGTGAGTAGCAACCCCTTGGTTATAACTTACTTCCATTTGCTGAAAATAATGTTTGTTTTACTTTCTTCTGTTGGTTTTAAACGGAATCGGTTTGACTACTGGACATATGTTCTCGTTTTATCCAGAGGGCGCAAAAGCAAATGGAAAGAACCCGCAGCCAAACTTGGAGGGGCGATGGAGCGGACACGTCAGGTAAGTGAATAGCAACCCCTTGGTTATGACTTACCTCCATTTGCTGATTTGTTTTTCCCCCCTGGAAATATGTTCTATAGGTTCTGAAGGGAATATTCTTCGATGTTGCTTAAGAATATTCTTCCTGTTGGGTTTAAAGGGAATCAAATTTTAATTACTGGACATATTAACAAATATACATATATATATATATAATATATAATATATATATATATATAATAACAATAATAATAATAATAATAATAATAATAATAATAACAAAAATAATAATAATAATAAAAGAAACACACAGGGGGCGAACAAGCAAATGAACGGTTTGGTTTCAATCCCACGACCCTGGATTGATCGAGTTCGTTTTCCCTCGGTGTCGGGTTAAAGGGGAGTTTGCCACCGACAAATCCTTTAGTAGCTTCCCCATTCTAAACCCAGGGATCCGAATCTTTCCAAACAAAAACACCCAAAACCCTGGGCCCTGGGGAAACAGCGATCGGTTATTGAAAAGAACGATGGTTGAAAAGAATGGGGAATCAAACAGTAGAATTCCTGAAGGGGTGCTCATATTGCCAAACGTTTGCCGAACCTTTTTGCCTTTTGGGTGTGTCCTTTTTGGAGGGAACCTTGTTTGATGGTTTCAACCGGAAGCCAAAAACAAAACCTCCATTTTGTGGGGCCCTTTCAGGAAAAGAAGCAACCATTTGGGCTTTTACAATCAATACGACCCCTCCCCCCCAAAAAAAACACACAAAAGCACATCTCCTCTTCCCCAGAATTAGCTCCCCTTTTTGTTCTTTTGCTGTTTTGGAGTCCCTTTGTTTTCCACTCACCAGGAAAAAATATTAAAACAAAGAAAATGCTGGGGTCCTAATTCCAGCCTTGTTTTCCACTCACCAGGCAAAACAAAAAGATTAAAACAAAGAAAATGCTGGGGTCCTAATTCCAGCCTAGCTGTGGACAAACGCCTTCTACAATCAACAAAAACAAACCAGCGCCCATTTTTGGTTGCCCATGGACGGCTTCTTTGGCTCCGTTTGGGGGGTAGGTGAACTCGAGTGACGCGAGGCTACAATCACTGGCTTCACGGAGGAGGACCAGCAGAAGGCACACCTGAGACTCACTACCTACCCCCTTGCTGGACCTTCACTAGGTCCCCCAGCTAGGTGCCCTTTCTCACCAACCTTTTTGGGGGAGGATTCTTCTACTAAAAACAGACTACAGAAAAAGGGGTACCCTTATTCTAACCTCTCTACCGGAGGACCTAAGAGGGTCCCTAAATAGAATTCGTGCCATATCATAGTTGCCCCAGTGGTGCCTCTTTTTGTTTTTGTCTTTTTTTCTACGTTTTTTTGGTTTTGGATATCCCTTTCAACTCAAGCGACCAAAAAAGGATGCATGCTTTTTGTTCCCATGGAAATCCACTGGGCATCTGAGACTATTGGTCCCTAGAGGTGTGTCCACTTGGGTTATTCTCTTGTGCAATTTTGATGCCGAACCCACGGCCAACCCGATGAATTGGTTCATGTCGAATTTGCCTGCGGCTTGCTAGCGAAAGCTTGCCCGGGGCTGCAGAGTGCAAACCGCTTCAGGCTCATTGCCCATACCCCCTGCTCCAAATACCATGTTGTTTGGGGGGTATCATGTCCTCCCTCTACAAAAAAGAGGTACTCAACAAAAAAAGCCAGGTTTTTGAAGCATACCCTCAGACACAAGCATGTAGGAGGTTTCGGGGGTTGCTGCAGGCTCATGACTCGAGTTTGGTTTTATGGTACCCCGACCGCGCGGATCGCAAAGAACGGAGCGCATTTGCAAAACCAGACACTTCGTTCGGGGTGTCCGATCCCAAGACTCATCCATCGGTTGACTCACTGCTTCTGGAGCTAAGGGGTTCCCTAAGGCTCCCCTCGAAAACCCTGAGAAACTGAAAGGAACCCAGGGTGTTCTCCTGCTCCAAAGGCCCACTTTTTCTAGGCTAGTTTTTGGAAAACCGGCTTCGGTGTTTTCAAGGTAAACACCGATCCTCTGTTTTTGGCAGAGGGGTCGACATGATACCGACTTGGAAAAAATAAAAACAAGAAAAACAAAAGGAAAAACAAACAATAACAAGAAAAAAAGGGAAACAAAGGGAGAAAAACAAACAAACAACAAACGGGTATTTCGAGTCGGGGGTCGTTTTTGTTAGCTAGGGCATGCGTCGGCGTCGCTTGGAGTGGCCAAGTCGAACTCCGATCCAATGGGCTCGAATCCCTTTCTCCAGGAATCCAGAGTCGGACGGTCGGCGGTCCGACCGGCGGTTTTTCTGGGATCCCTGGGATTTCTTTTAGGTTTTTTTTAGGGTTTCGTATTTGGGTTTTTGGGATTTATTTTTGGGATTTATTTTAGTGTTTTTTAAGGGTTTCGGTGGCTGGGCTTCCATTTTACCCACAGTTTTCACACTCACAGCTGTCCCCTGGGATATTCTTCCGGGTTTTAGGGTTTGCTGGTTGGGTTTGTTTCTATTTAACCCACTAACAGTTTTCAACTTTTAGGGGATCTGAAAATGGACAGCTCAGTTGTTCACTGCCTATGTCCACAAAGCAAACCACACCAGTTCGAGTCACAAAAGCAACCAAAGCGAATCGAATCGACCCTGTTACAAATGTCGATTTTCCCCCTTCGGGTGTTCCATTTGTTTAGGCCCCAAAAGGTCTTCTTTTTCCTTTTTGGGGTTCCCAAAGTTTTCCGTGGCAAGCCAACTGGTGATCCTTTTTTCTTCGGTCCCTTGGTTGGCTTGGGCTTTTCGATCTCGCTTGGGTCGAGGTCGGCGGTTGCCCCGAACTTGGCGAAGTGAAGAACCAAGTAAGGAGACGGGTGGTCCAAGGGGCTCTGAACTCCTCGATGTACCTACCCCCTGCTCCAAATTCCCGGCCTTTTTTAGGGCATGTTGTGAAATAAACCTGGGTTTCAAATGCCTCTGTGCTGAATTCTATGGCCTTCCATTTGCTTAAGGATATGTTGTTATTTCCCCCTGTTGCTTTTAAAGGGAATCTATCACCACTGGACACATTTCCTCATTTTTTTCCAGGAACCGAACACGCAAATGGTAGCCAAAGCATGGCTTGCGCTCGCTGAGCCAGGTGCTCATGTCCTTGCTGGCGGCCTGCCACGAGTTCGACTTCTTAGCCCTCGAGAAAGGCGAGAGACGCGGCGAAAAAAATATATCGAGCGACGCGCACGTCGAAGGCGCCCGCGGCGATTTTTTTTCTCTTTTTTTTGGGGGGGGGGGGGGTGTTTGGCCCAGTTGCAACTGGGGGGTTGTAACTCCTTTTTGCGACTTGTTTGCTCTTCTTCTTTTTTGTTTTCCCCGGTAAGGGTTCCTTTTTTCCTTTGGAACTGAAGCAACCAAACAAGGGCGCCCCTTTTTTGCCCCCGGCTGGACATCTGAGTTAGGGTCCGTGGGAGAGGTGGCGAGAGTCGTCCTTTGGGCTCACTTGCCAAAAGCCCTTTGTTGGTTGGGAGATTCGGTTCCCCTAAAATAGACTTCAAAAAAAGTTGGCACCCTTCTTCCAACCTCTCTGGAGTTTGGTGTGCCGAAAATCTGGGCGGCTCGCCGTCTGGTTCCTTGGCCTGGTTTTGACTGGGTCCCAGGGCTTGGGGGAAACCGCTTGAGATTCCGAAGGGCCGTAACTTCGGCCTTTGGTCAACGGCCGTAAAAGACACCCCGTAAAAAGGCCACGTAAAAAACCAACCCGTGTTTTTTTTCGGCCTCCGAAACTAAACGGCCCTTGGACTCGCTGGGAAAGGACAGCCATCAATTTTTGCGGGTGCCCCTATTTGAGACAGAGACCTAGATGAATCGTCTTTTTTGGAGTTGGTACCCCTTTTGGAGTGAGCAAATGGAAGCCAATAAAACACCATGTTGGCGTCCCCTATGTTTGTGGATCCCAAGCAAGCCCATATGGCTGTGGGCCAAAGCCCTGTACCCCTGGTGAACATCAAAATAGGTTGTACATGGGCGTTCATCCGCCCCATCATGGAGGCATGGGTTATGACCCATGGCCATTTCGTAGGTAACCCTTCCGGATAGTTGTATGGTTGATATTCAGCTTGGCTACCTACTATATTGGCGACTGGCCGGTAGTTCCTAGAACCACAAAAAAGGCAACACAACAGAGGGCGGAATCGTGAATTACCAAAACCATGAAATAGGCAGGTGGAGCCGTGAATTTGGAGGCTGGAACCGTGAAACATGGGATTGGAATCTGGTTCCTTCTTTACTGGTAACCGTGGGCCGGTTACATGCTATACAGGTTACCAGGAAGCCCTGGGCATGGTTACCTATTTAGTTTGCCACTTTTAGTTCGGGCAACAGGAAAGTGTGGCAAATGGTGTGTTTGTTCCGGAAAAATGGGGTTGCTGTTTTTCTTCCGTAAAACGGGAGGGGGCATTTGGGCCGGGGGGACCAATGTGTGAGCAACAGCTGTTTGTTTGTCCCAAGCCAGCTATGGCTCTATGGGGATGTCAAGCTCGACATTTGCACCTGAAGTTTATAGATTTTTTGGGGGGCTCTGGGGGGGGGCTATCCCTGGACAAGCCGAGGATAACCCAAGGATAAGCCCTTAATAAGGCCTTATTAAGGGCTTATTAATGGCTTAAGGGATAGTCCCCTTTCCCTTTTTGGGTGTTCATGAGAAGTGGTGCCCAGCGGTCAACTGATGCAACTTGTTGGCCCAGAGGTCAACCAAGCTTCTTCTTCTCTTTTTTGCTCGGGGCACTAAAGTCCCCGAGTGGAGTTCTGAACCCTGGGAAAACAAACAAATGTTCAGAGTTCAGAGTTTCATACCTAGTCCAATACGTACGCAATATGGGAGAACCCAAAAAAGAAGAAGAAACGACCAGTAGTGTTGTCAGATACTCATGTTGCCTCCTTTAAACATCCTCCTGCCAAAAGGAGAGTCAATCAAACTGGGCCCAAAACCGGGAGGGGGCGGGGGGGCGGAGAAGTATGGCCAAGACTGTGAGGCCAACAATATTGAGCGGTTTCGGGATTTTAAGCCCTGGTCTGTGTGGAGGGTAGATGGGGCTGAAGTCGGGGTCAAACCTCATGTCTTGCAGCCCGCGAACGAAAAACGCTTCGCGAGGTCTGCACACTGCCGCGGAGAACAAGATCGAAGCCTGTGACACCCTGGACAAGGCCAAGGACAGCGAAGGTCGGATGGATATGCCTGGACTCTCCAATTTCTCCTTCTCAAAATGGGCTAGATCCCGAAAAATATGGGGTGAAATCTATTTCTTATGGGTAGGGTGAGGATCCAGGTGGTTCTTTGTTGCTTTGTTTTGCACCCTTCAAATTCCAACTGTTAAATGGGTTATTCTAACCTCTCTACTGAAGGACCTAGCCAAAATGATGGGGTGAAATCCTTTATTTGTTTGGCTAGTTTGAGGGTCCAGGTGGTTTGGGGTTTGTTCTGTTCTGACCCCAAAAAACTGAACTAAACATTTATTCCATTGAGTCCCTGAGGTTTTGTTTTGGACCCAAGCCACCAGAGGCCTTGGTGGCTTAAAATGCCGGTTTCGGATCTGGATTTGAATCGGGTCTTGACGGCAAATGGGGCACCGGGCTCCAAACCGGGCTCCAAACCGGGCCTTTCTTCGAGCTGAAAAATCTGGCGGGAGTTGGTCTTCGGGGGTTCCCAAGAAAGAAAGTCCTTCAAAGAAAAACCATCTTCCATGTTCTGGGTCAGAACGTTTGTCTTGGAAAGTGTGTCTTGCAGAAAACCATCTTCCAGAAAACTAAACTGCTATTTTGTGATTCCTTCAAAGAAAGTGTGTATTTTGCTGAGTGTGTTCCTTGCTTTTTGTGTTGGCTTTCCAAGGAAACAACAACAACAAACCACGTGTCTTCTCTTTTTTCCTGTTTGTTTCTTGTTGTTTGTTTTTCTTGGGGGGGTCCTTTAAGAAATATATTCCATTTGCATTCCAGAATAAATAGTTTCAGGATTCCATGAGACAAACCCAGGTGTCCCATGTTTGCTTGGGGTTACTCCACCCAGTGCCAAGGTGCTTAAGAATATGTTTCATTACAATGGTGGTATTGAAAGGGAATCTATCACTGTCGGTTTTGACAGGAAGACTGAGGCAAATGGAGGAAAGGCTATGCGTATGTTATGGCCAGTTCACCGATTCGGGGGTGACACCAGCTCACCTCAATCCTGGGTTTTGTACTTGGGAATTCCTTCTTTTTCCAGACTTTGGATTGATTGAACAAATTTGTTTGGCCACCCCCCCTGCTTGAGCGCCAAACGCGATTCATATTGGCCATAGGTTGTTCGGACCAAACGCAAATGCTCCAACTTCGTGTGAGCGCCCACAACCCCAAAAGGCAGTCTGGTAGGGTGGTTCCACCTGGTTCCGCAAGGATGATAGCGAGACAAATATATTGAAACGCTATAGCTATGTCGGTAGAGCAGAATGTCAACGAATTCTGGGCTGCGCTCATGTCTGGATGTGTTCCTTCTATCAACTAAACTCTTTGGTGGGCCCTTATCGGATTCTTTGGAATGTCGAGTTTGAAGCGTACGCAAGACTTGAATATGCCGAGATACAACTTGAGCCTACTGTAATACGGCGCTTTTGTATACCCCTCATACTTGGTAGCCTCAATTGAAGTGAATATATGCTTGGGGGATGAACCCCACCAGACGGCAGCACCACATGGTTATTCGGAGTTGTATCAAAATATGATAACCCTGAAAATGGGTGGTGTCGCTTTGGTTTCATGTTAAAGCAGGCGAAGAAAAAAGCGTGTAGCTTCCTGTGAGGACCCGTGCCACCACCAGAAACCCCTTCGGACAAAACCATCAACATAAAAGTAGACAAAAACTCACTTTCTGAGTGCATGGACTTTCATTTTTTTGGGGAAGACCATTTTAGTGGTAAACAAAAAGTTTGGGCCAGTCCACTCGATCGGAAGTGAGAAAAGGGCTGTGTGTTGGGAGGTGTGAGCCCAAGAACCGGAAACTGAGGGATTAAATGGGTGTGGCTCAAGATTAAACAGGGTTCCATTTCGGTACCGATTTTTTGAGCCACAGCCAAATCAAAGATCGCAGCAGGCCTCGATGGAACTCCACGCGCCGCATGCTGTTGGGGATATCACCGCGGCGTTATTTTTGCTTTTTTGGGGTCCCCTTTGTTTCCCACTCACCAGGCAAAAAATATGTTCTTTTGCTGGGGTCCTAGTTCCAGCCATGTTCCTTTAATGAAGCCAAACATGAGTCACAATCAAAACCGATTCGGGTAAGTGATTCGGTCAGTAAGGGACAATCCCCTTGCCATAAGTAGCTGCGGATATCCGCCTTCTTAAATCTTTACATCTGGGTCGACCATTTTTGTACTGGGTTTTGATTATGACTCATTAATGTTCACCCCATATTCATCAACCCCAGTTTGGGGGTGTCCAACTGGATTTGTTTAGTGGTGAATCATCACTTTTGGAGGGGCCCCACCCACGTTGATTCATATGGGGTCAACATTAACATGGCGATTCGGGAGTCTTTGGTACTGCGGATGGTTTCTGATTCAATTCCCCAAGGTGAATACCAACTAGCGTTGTGGTGTGTCCTCCGTCTCCGGGATCTGTTTTTTTTCACAGAGACCCTTAAAAAACTGGTAGTCTCCGGATTTTACGCTAAATGTCCATGAGTTGGAAGATACAGCAAAAAAAAGTGGTACGAAGGATTTTGTCCATCCACAGTATGACCCCAAAGGCCCCCGAGGAGACCTGTTGGCAAGCGGATTTTCCGTGAAGCCTACCCCCATAATTTTCAATTACCCACTTTTTCTAGAGTATGTTTTGGAAAACCGATCGGTTTTTCAAGGGAAATACCTCTTTTTTTTAGTAGAGGGTCGACATCATACCCGAAAAGAAGAGGTTAATTGGAGTAGGGGGTACAAAAGGTGATCGGCCATTTGTTATAAGATTGGAAGAGCACACCATTTTAGTGACTCGTGCGGGTCCTGCAGCTGGTATGGATCATGCCTAGTGGTTCGGGGGGAGGGAGCAATCGAGCTAAACCACCGGACTTGTGCGATATCCCTCCACATTTGTCTTAAGATATGCGACATCAAATGGCTAGTTTTTCCTCCTGGTTTTCCTTCACAGCCACCCCAAAACAGGTACCAACTCCTAAAAACATGGTTGTCTTTAACCACTTAACTGCTAAAATTTAACTGTTTGCTCCCCTTCCAACGTCAACCAAAAAAAAATGGAACGCCACCCACACGCGCGCGTCCAACCCCACCGCGAGAAGCCGATTTGAGGAGCTTCTGGAGAAGATGTCCAGCGAGGCAGGTGGTGGCAATTCATTGGGGTGAGTTTTGATTGTCAGGTGGAAGTACATACCCCCGGAACCTCCAAATACCCACGTTTTTTAGTTGGTTTTTTAGAAAACCCGGGTTTCCACGGTAAATGCCTCCTTTTTTGGTAGAGGGTCGACATCATACCCAAGTGGGGCCCCTTTTTCAACTTTTGTTGGGTTTTGGAAAGTCAACCAAAAAGAAGGTTGTATCCTTTTTTCCTTTTGTTTTCCCATGGATATCCACTGGGCATCGGAGTACATACCCCTTGCTCATACCCCCTTGGCTTCACTCTGGTGACCAACCCACTTTACAATCGCTTTTTGGGGTATGAACATTAGCAAGCCTTTCGAGGTCATTTAGCCAAGGCGTATATGAAAGGGGTATGTACTAAAACCCCCAGACCATGATTTGGTTCACTACGGAAAGCGTAAAAGACATGGGACAGAACGGCTGGCTCTACAAGGACTCACTTGCCCAGAGCGAGTCGATTTGTGGTCTTTTGAGTTCCCTTGATTTGGTTCATTTGAGCCACGTCTTCAAAGCCCGGATAATTGGAGGGTAGTAAGGGACAATCCCCTTGCCATATTTGGGTGCGGATATCCGCCTTCTGAATTCTTCAAGCATGGTTCTGGGATTACAACCATTTTGATATCGATCGGTTTTGAGCAAGTGACTCATTTGTAGTCGAGGTTCCACCAGGTGATCACCTTTTATTCCAGGAACTGAGAAATTCCTGCTACAATAACGTACGCTATTGACCAACTTTCAGGGAGCAACCATGCATTGTTCTATTGTTCCACGCGGCTATAACGACCTAAATGGATAGAATGGTGTTGTACACCTTGAATCCAAATTCCCCAGGGAGTCCAAAGGCCTGAGTTACGGAGGCCGTTTAAACACGGAGGTTTTTTACGGCCTTTTTACGGGGTGTCTACGGCCGTTGACAAAAGGCCTAAGTTACTCAGGCCGAGGAAGCTCTGGGTTCAGCCGTGAGTAGAAAATAATGTGTGCAACTGTTGGATCCCCTCTTTAGGCTTGGTTTGTTTGGTTGACCAAGCAGAAATCCTAAGCTCCCACTTGGACTCACCCCCCACTTGGACTTGCTCAAGGGTTATCCCGGTATGTTGGTTTTTTAGGGGAGGGTGCCATTGTTTTGGGGGGTTCAAATGGAAACCAACAGGACACCACCATTTTGAAGGGCTTTGAGACACACACAAATCTTTACACTCACAGTCATGGGAGCAACCCTCGTCAAATCATCCGCAGCAGACCTTGGTTAATGGACAGAACTACATGGTTCCGGGGAGACTGTTGTAAAGAAGATTACATTTGGTAGCGGCCCCCAAATCACACATGAGAACAAAGGGGATCACTCTCCAATCTCCAATGTGGGCGTGTCCTAAAATCGTGGACTCGACGGTTTGTTCTCCGTTGCTTTCCAACTGAATTCTGAAACACCATTCGAAACAGGATCCCAAAATTTAGGGCAGGGCTGCCGTCATGTTAGTTGGGGCTCGGGGCACTCGCGTAGCTGGGGACGGCTGCTGAGTGATCACCGCGCCCTCTGTCCAATTGTGAGCTAATTCTGGGGTTGACCTCTTTCTCTTGCCTATATTACAATTTGGGGGACCCCTCAAAAATGTGATTTTCCTGTTTGGCTTCCCTAAAAAAGCCAAACCTTGTCCAGTTGGTTACTGCTCTTTAGTAATGAAGGATTCTGGGCGGCACCGGTGGCCGGAGACCCGCTTTTGCAAATCGAATTGTTATACTTTGTTTGGAGATGTGCATTTGAATATGTAATGCCATACATCATTCCAAATGGGACGCGGGCAAGCTTCCTCTACTGCTTGCAGCTTTTGCCAGATCATCCGTTTATGCAGCTGTAAGCCCTTTGAAAGCTTCAAGCAGAAGAATTGATTCCACAATCCCAGGCAGGTCGTCAACATCCGCGGCCAAACGTCTGCAAGTGTACTATGAACTTCCATTTGCTGAAATGAACATGTGTTGTTTTCCCTCGTTGGTTTAAAGGGAATCTATCACTACCGAAAACATGTTCTTATTTTTCCAGGGGGCGAAAAACACATGGAAGCAACTGTAAATCCTACCAGATCTCAGCGGACAACTGTGGCTACAAGATCACTTTTTTGGGGAGCAGGCAAGAGATCGCTGTCCAGTTAGTCCACATGCAACTACTTGGACCCTCAAAAACTGCCCTTTAAAATGGGATGTCACCCCATAATTTTGGCATTTTGGGGCAACAACCCATTTTTAAGAGTAGCTTGAAACTGGCAGCAACTTGATTCCTTTTGCCATGCCAGGCAAGACATCACCCAAAAAGAAGGACTGGTAAATCAAAAAGGCATTTCCCAGTGGTTTAGTGGCACCTTGTGGTGGGTTCCGAGCGAACCATTGGAGGAAAAGGCTCCCCTTTTCTTGTCCAGGGTCGCTAGGCAACCGGGATAAGAACAGGAATTGGGGGAGGGCTGACCTACAAACAGTTGCGACTATCACAGGTGGAATCCACAAAAAGCGCATTCGCTGACCGCTTTCTAGAATATATATTTCAGATAGGAGCGAGCTCGCTTTCACAGTCGTAATGTTTCGTCCATTTGTTGATAATTTTGTGTAGTTTATGTTTGCTTCAATATCCTGATCATTGTGATGTTGTTCTTTCATTTTCCTCTTGGTTTGCCTCGCTGTCCTTGGTTCTTCACCAACAATTCTAACTTAGGATTGTTTTCCTGAGGACCCTACTAGTCAGGGGAACCCCAAAAGTAGGCAAGTTCCTTACAAAATGGGAACCATCCCCGAAAATCGCACGGTCCTCCGGAGTAATCCGTTCACTATTAAGAATGTGTGCGGCCATGTTTAGGGTTTTTCTACTACAATAGACAGGAAAAATAATAATTCGGCACCCTTATTCTAACCTCTCCACTGTAGAACCTACCTGGAGTCTCCATGACCCTGTTAAAATGGGTCCATGACCCCATTGTTTTGGGTAATGACCCCATCTTTATCATGGAGACTCCAGGTAGAAATGGATCCAGTGTTCTTGGTGGCTTCCAGCCATCCGGTCCCTCAGCTCAGGTGTTCAGTGGCACCAATTATGTTTCCAACCTTTTTTTTCGGTGGCTGCCCCACTAAAAATGGTCCAAGCCCAAAAAAACAGGTTCCCTTTTTTTTTTTTTCGAGGGTCACTGAACAACTGAGTCAGCCTTTTAGATCCTTTTAAGTGTTTAGTGGTCGTTTCCATATTTAAACCAGTCACTTCTAGCCGGGGGATCCCAGAGAAAACGGGCAGCCCAGTACCAAAATCAGAACCCGTAAATTCATCAGGCAGATCCAAAGCGACTTTCTTGGGCAGCGCAGCGTTTGACGCTGTGACGTCCTTCGAGGTTTTTTATATACCAAAACACCATTAAAAAAAGGCCACCTAAGGTTACCCCTTACACCCAATACCAACTTGTTTAGGGTATCATGTCGACCCTCTACTAAAAAAGGAGGTATTTACCATGGAAACCCAGGTGTTTTTAAAAATACGCCGGAAAAAAGAGTGGGTATTTGTAGAGTAGGAAGTATCACGTCAACCCCATTTCCCCCGTAAATGAAATTCCAAGACCTGTTTCAAGGTAGGAGTTGTCCAGAGGTGTTTGTTTTTGGATGGCCGCCTTCGCCTTTTACTAGGCGTCCCTGGTGGCCATGCTCAGGGAGCTTCAGGAGCTGAAAAAACTCGCAGCGATCAGCGTGCGTCCTCCAATTTTTGGGTGGGGGTTTTGTTAGGTGGGGGGTTTTAGACCACCCCCGTAACCTCCAAAATCCCGGCCTTTTTTCTTCCCCAGAATTAGCTCCCCTTTTTGATTTTGTTTGGCTTTTCTTGGGATCCCTTTGTTTTCCACTCACCAGGCAAAAAAGATGTTTCTTTTGCTGGGGTCCTATTTCAAGCAGAGTCTTTAGGGTATGATTTGTCGACCCTCTACTAAAGAAGGGATTTGTATTTACAATGGAAACCCGGGGTTTTCTAAAATACCAACTAGAAAATCGTTGATTCATTGGTGGTCATTCCACGGGGTTCATTTCCCATTTTTTAGGGGTAGCTTCCATTTCCATAAACCCAGGGATCCGAATCTTTCTAGAGAACCTCCGGAAGCCTAGTTAGGCTTTTGGAAAGAACGATGGTTTGAAAGAATGGTTGGAATCAACCCCTAGAGGAACGCCCCCCGACCTCCCAAAGAAAGAGATGGGTTCTGCTTAGATTTGGAGTCGACATGGATGGCAACCCAGTGAAAGTTTGTCTGCTTATTTTGTGAGAGCTCACTTTGGGAAAACGAGCGAATGCCATGAGAAAGGTTGGAGGGGTCCTTAGTTCAGGTCTTGGAATTACAAGATTTGCTGATGGATGAACTTAACAGGGGGGTGCCCCTTTTTGGGTCTTCCTGGGACCCCATATAGCCGTTTTGTTTGGGTCATACGCCTTTGACCGAAACAAATGGCCATACAGTTTTTTGCGGCTGTTTTTCAACAACATGTCGAAAAAAATATGGGTTTCATACGGGTGTTTTACGCAAATGACCGAAAAATCATGGCCATACGGGCAAATACGGCCAAATACGGGAGTTTGACCGCGGAAAGGAAAAAAACAGCCATACGGGGTGCCAGGTTAGAATTATTCAATCATTTGCTGAATTTGTCTTAGAAAGACTCTAAGCACAAATGCCAAAATCGCAAACGTTGACACTGAATCGATCAACCCTGCAGATTCATAAGCGCTGTGTTTCCCCGACAAGTTCGAGGCCCGGGCTAAAATGGGGCACCGTATAAATCGCCAGGGTTGAATCCTCTAGGTCCCCCAGTAGTGCCCTTTTACCCTTGTTTGGGGGGAGGGTTCCCGTACTAAATTAGACTACAGAAAAAAGTTGGTACCCTTCTTCTAACCTCTGCACTGGAGGACCTAGTCCTGGATTCCCATGTTCAGCGCCATTCAATTCTCTTCACCCCTGGTTAGGGCTATTTCAAGCCCAATGCGGAGATCGAATCCTGTGACAGTCAACGTGCAAAAGAAAACAAAATAACACGTCCAGGGTGCCCAGGGAGTCCAAAGGCCTGAGTTACGGAGGCCGTTTAAACACGGGTTGGTTTGTTACGGCCTTTTTACGGGGTGTCTACGTCCTTTTTTACGGGGTGTCTAAAAGGCCGTTGACAAAAGGCCTAAGTTACGGCCGAGGAAGCTCTGGGGCGTGTCCCTTCTGGGGGTCCGCCAAAAAAAGGTGTCCGTCCTCTCGGTGCCTGGAGTCTCCACGACCCGAATCAAAAATGGGTCCATGACCCCATTATTTTGGGTAATGACCAGCCATTTTTTAAGGGTCATGGAGACTCCGGGTGAAAAAAGGTGGTGTCCTTTCGGTGTGCCTTTGAAACAGCCCCATTTGATTGATGCTAACTCCACAAAAACAGACACGCCCCACGTGCTGTTGCTTGTATGGCAAGCCCGGGTTTGGCACCTGCCCCAAAGGATCCTGCGCAGATTGCCCCCCCCTGTTGTGGTAGGGATCTGGGGCAGGGGGTGCTCCCTCCCAAGACTTCATGGTTGTTGTTGGGAGACAATTTACATTTGTGCTTATTGTGGTTTAGTGGTTGAAATCCCCACTGAATTGCTAGAATTTGATTTGTTGCGCCCGTTCCAACGTCAACCAAGACTTGGGAAGTAGAATGGACGAAATGGATATGCAGCTGTTGTTGTTTTTAACTAAGGACCTAAGATTGGTGGGCATCAGGATTCGGTGCCTATTCATGTTCGCCAAGCAAATCGTGACTTTTGGGATATGGGCGTGGGTCAACACCAATGGGATCCCATTTTGGGGTAGGTGAATTCACCACCCATTTGAGTCTACTTTGGATTGGGATGTTCACGGGTACGAGTTGGGTTTTGGGTTTTGACCCATGGCCATGGCGTGTCGGACATTTTGGGACCACCTCAAATTGCCCGGGGAGTCCAAAGGCCGTGGCCTGAGTCACGGAGGCCGTTTAAACACGGAGGTGTTTTGTACGGCCTTTTTGCGGGGTGTCGAAACCGGCCGTTGACAAAAGGCCTAAGTTACTCAGACCGAGGAAGCTCTGGGTTGGGTCGTTTTTCCTGCGGTTTCCCTTTGAATCACCAAAATGGTGGTGCCCTCCGAGATCAGAGAACTGCTGCCCTCTAAGACTGCTGCAATTGGTCCTAGGTGCCCCAGTGCCCCTTTTTTGGTTGGGGTGTTCCTGCTAAAATAGACTAGAGGAAACTAGACCACGGTTGGCCCGAAAGCATAACATCGCAAGCGAGGTCGGCCCAACGCTGCAGGATGCGTTCTTTTTCCTCCACGAAGCATTTGTGAAGCAAGCGCGAGACAGCACCAGGCAAGGTGCTCTGCGCAAACTGGTCGGTGCAAGTTGGTCTGCGCAAGTTGCTCTACGCAAGTTGCACTGTGCAAGTTGCTCTGCGCAAGTTGCTCCGCGCAAGTTGCTCCGGCAAGTTGGCCCCTGCAAGTGGCTCCCTGCAAGTTGCTCTGCGCAAATTGCGCTCCCTGCAAGTTGCTCTGTGCAAGCTGCTCTGTGCAAGTTGCTCTGTGCAAGTTGCTCTGCGTAAGTTGCTCTGCGCAAGTTGCTCTAGGCAAGGCGCTCTGCGCAAACTGGTCGGTGCAAGTTGGTCTGCGCAAGTTGCACTGTCTGTGCAACTTGCTCTGGCAAGTTGCTCTGCGCAAGTTGCTTTAAAAATGCAAGTTGCATCTTGCGACGCCCGCCCGCGGACCAGGGAGGAATCGAACCCGCGACCCGCCGGTTCCGAGAGCAGGCGCGCGAACCACGAGACAACTCCCGAGGACCAGTTCGAACCAAAAAAAGTCGCAACACATTTCGAGTTTTGCACCTCGACCACGCCGATCCCCGCAGAGGGTCGCGCGAGCATGTTACAAATCGCAAAAAAAAGACATGGGTTTTTGCACCTCGACCAGGCCGATCCCCGCAGAGGGTCGCGCGAGCACCGCAGAAATCGTAAAAACCAAAAAAACATGGGGTTTTGCACCTCGACCACGCCGATCCCCGCAGAGGGTCGATTTCGTGTAGTGTCGTCGGCACTACCCCGCCGCCCTAAGAAGAGATTTTAACTCCTCGCAAGTCAATTGCACTTGGCTCCTTGCACTTGCAACTTGCACTTGACGCCTTGCACTTGCAACTTGCACTTGGCTCCTTGCAATGACTCCTTGCAATGACCCCTTGCAATGACTCCAACTGCAATGCAATGACTCCTTGCAATGACTCCTTGCAATGATTCTTTGCAATGACTCCTTGCAATGACTCCTTGCAATGACTCCTTGCAATGACTCCTTGCAATGACTCCTTGCAATTCCTTGCAATGACTCCTTGCAATGACTCCTTGCAATGACTCCTTGCAATGACTCCTTGCAATGACTCCTTGCAATGACTCCTTGCAATGACTCCTTGCAATGACTCCTTGCAATGACTCCTTGCAACTGACTCCTTGCAATGACTCCTTGCAATGACTCCTTGCAATGACTCCTTGCAATGACTCCTTGCAATGACTCCTTGCAATGACTCCTTGCAATGACTCCTTGCAATGGCTCCTTGCAATGACTCCTTGCAATGACTCCTTGCAATGACTCCTTGCAATGACTCCTTGCAATGACTCCTTGCAATGACTCCTTGCAATGACTCCTTGCAACGACTCCTTGCAATGACTCCTTGCAATGACTCCTTGCAATGACACCTTGTACTGACTCTCATGAGAACAACTCAAGTGAACCCAGCGGAAGCACCCTTCGCCATGCTTTCGGGAAAAAACGTTGGTACCAACTTTTTTTCACCTCTCCACTGGAGCTAGGCTGGTAGCTTTGTATAGCTCTGATTCCAAGCTTAAGCTCATTTCTTGGCGGCGAAGCCAACCACTTGTAGCTGGGGATCCGAAAACGGGCAGCCCAGATTTGCAAGCTAATTCGCAGCTCCAAAGACACAGCTCCTTTGCAGCGGCGATTCCCTGACTCCAGCGCAGGAGCAGCTCAAGCACGACCACAGTGCTGAGGCCCGCCGAAGGAACTGGGGGCTACCCTGAAAGGGGGGGAGAGGTGGGGGGGGGCAAGGTGGGGGGGGAAGGTGGGGGGGGGGAAGGTGGGGTGGCGGCAAGGTGGGCGGGGGGGAAGGTGGGGGGGGGGGGGGGGGGAAGGTGGGGTGGCGGCAAGGTGGGGGGGGAAGGTGGGGGGGGGGGGAAGTTCGTCAGATGGCAAAACTTGGCAAAAACAAGCGAATCGTTCGGTGGTTGGGTTTCCGAATCTAGCCCACAAGCCAAACTATTAGAACATCAACTTTGGAACCTCCTCAAAAGTGGTTGTTTGGCATGCATCCCCAGCCAAATGATCCAGCCCCCCCAATTGGAACGTTTCTTTCCTTGCGTTTTTTTCCTCACTTCCTGAGTTCCTGGACTTTAGTGACATTTTGGGTGTGGACCGTTTTAGTTGCACTCAAAAAGTTGCTTGCTTCTTTTGGGCCATCCACTCGAGAGATGAGTTTTGGAGGGAGGTTTCATTCAAAAAATCGACAAAAAAACACCCAGGAGCCCCAGACCCTAAATATGAGGGCCTTGCACCCTCAAGGCGCCGCGTGGGATGTGTTTTTTGTTTTAACGGGGAACATCTCGGCAGCGTGCGACGGCCTCGCGATGCGTCTCAGATCTTCAAACGGCTGCAGAATGTGCTCAATCGCGGGAAAGAGCCCGTAGCTCAGGGGCGTGTGTCTGTCTTCTAGGTCCCCCGGTAGTGCCGTTTTACAATGTTTGGGGAGGGTTCCCCTACTAAAATAGACTCTACATAAAAAAGAGTTGGTACCAGCTTCTTCTAACCTCTCTAGGACCTAGTCTTGTTCTTGAGGGGACCCGTTTGCCTTCAAGGAGCCCAAGACCTTAAACATGTGAGGGTCTCGGGTCAAGGAACCCCCAAAAAATGTCGGGGCTTGGGTTTCTAGAGTGTGGGAAAACATGGTTGTTGTTGGGAAACATGTCTTCCATTTGTGCTTCTTGTGGTCTGGTTGAAATCCAACCACTGAACTGCTTAAAAAAAAACAGAAATATTTTTGCTCCCCTCCCAGAGCTTCCTCGGCCTGAGTAACTTAGGCCTTTTGTCAACGGCCGTAGAAAACCCGTAAAAAGGCCGTAAAAAGCCCGTAAAAAGGACGTAAACACCCCGTAAAAAGGCCGTAAAAAACCTCCGTGTTGAAACGGCCTCCGTAACTCAGGCCTTTGGACTCCCTGGGCCTTCCAACGTCAAGCAAAAGGAAGGCCAAGAGGAAAACCACGAATTCTGGGCGGCTCCGAATCCCAATTCTCGGCGGTGCCGAAACTGCGGACGAGATCCGTACTCCATGGTAAATACATTTTTTTTTAGTAGAGGGTTTACATGATACCCTAAAAAAACGTGGGTATTGGGTGGTTACGGGGTACGTCTTATATCAGTACCAAAAAATGTTGCAACTAGAATCAACCAGTACCATCTATCGCCCAAAAGGTACCTGGACCCTCAAACTAGCCTTGAAGAAGGGAATCGCTCATAATGTTGGGGCAATCATTCATTTTTAAGGGTAGTTAAGTTTGAGGGTCCTGGAACCAATCAGGGGTAAGAGCCACTCATTTGGTCTAAACCCAGTAAATTATTTTGAGTACCTATCTGGGCTGGGATTGGGATCTATTGCCCAAGAGGGTAGGATGATTTTGGCTATTGGCGTCCTTGCTTTGGCTGAAAATTGCAGGTACTGAAAAGTGCAGGCACTTAGATGCAGGTACTTAGCTTGGCGTTTAGCTTGGCGTTTCCCAGCAATTCTTCCGATTCCTTTGGGTTTTAGTTGTTCTTAGTTGGTTTAGTTGGTTCCATTTGACCCACTAAACGTTACTCACTTTTAGCGGCTTTTCAGCCGGGGATCAGTTTGGCCTGCCCAGTTGGATGCTTACACGAGCAACAACGGTCTGTAGCCACTGAGGGTAGATAGTCAAAATTGGGGGGTGATATTCCCACTGCGCCTTCAACGCACCCGTGCAGAAAACCGACCCGCAATTCGATCAACAACCCATCTCCGGCGCAGTTCGCGGGGGCAGGACTTTTGCTATATAACTTTTTTTTTGAAGATCAAAAGGTGTTCCTGGGACCCCAAACATGTGCTTGTTTTGGTCACAAGCCTTTGACGGAAAGCCCATGGCCGATGTTTGGTGTTGCACGCCTTTGACCAAAACACTGGGGGGCCAGACGGATTCTTACAGCTTTGCTTCAACAAATTCAAAATGTTGGAGAGAATGGGGGGGGGTTTAGGGGTCATATACGGGGTGCCTGGGACTTGAAACCAAAGTACCAAATTGGAGAAGATCACAAATTTGTGTAAGGCAACCAAAATATGTGTTTGCTTCAAAGCCATCAATACTCATGGGGGAGCTGTGGTTGTTCTGCCACACTGAGAATGGGCCAGGTGTTCACCAATCCACACAAATCAGCAATGGAGCTATTTCTTAGGGGCTTCCTTTTTCCGTCTGCGAGTTGGACATTCAAAATTACATTGTGTTTTTGTATTTTTTTGCAAAATGGTTAAACATGCGGGTGCATTCCTTTTTTTCATGGTAGTTTGAGGGTCCGGGTAGTAATTTGCCCCGATTTGCATCTCGGAAAGGCAAAAGACCCGGCGAATGAGGACCTTCCGGAAAATGTTCCAGGTCCGCTGTGAGTTTTTGGTGCACCGAATTGGTCTCAGACGCTGGACCCTGAAACTACCCTTAAGGGAAGTTTGAGGGTCCAGCTGGGCCTTTTGAATTGTAGTGCTTTGCTCCCTGCCGCTCCTTTGATTGAAGGTTGGAATTGGAGTTGGAGTCATGCCCCCTGCTCCAAATACCCATTATTTTCAGGGTATCATGTCGACCCTCTACTGAAACAAGTAGTATTTTCAGTGGATCACCCAGGTCTTTCAAAGCTTACCTCTTAAAAACACCAAACTTTTCTCAACTTTTTGGGGCACCATGGGCGAGAAATGTCAAGGTTAACTTCCCCAGAGCTTGGAGTTTTAAGGGGTAAGAAAACCTACCCCAACCAAAAGGTGGGTGCTTGGAGGTCACCGGGGTACATCGCCATCTCTTTCCCCAGGGAGTGTTTTCTCAGGCCGTTGAGTTACGGAGGCCGAATTTAAACACGTTTTTTTTTGTGTTTGTTTTACGTCGCCGTCTTTCACGGGGTGACACACGGCCTTTACACGGGCTTCTTGCGTTGCCTTTTTCGGGGTGTTGAAACCGGCCGTTGACAAAAGGCCTAAGTTACTCAGGCCGAGGAAGCTCTGGGTTCCCTGCAAGTTTCCCTGCGAATGACATCGATACTGGCCTCGGTTCCAGGAAATCTTTGCTTCGTTTGAAACGGACCGGCGTTTCGTGCCCCCTGCCCCCCCAAAACAAGAAAGAGGACAAACACGGGCCATGTTTTGCCTGAACAATTTTTTGGGGGGGGCCCTAGGAACATAATTATTGGACCCCCCCAAAGAAATCAGAGGCAAAGGCGTGAGTGGTTTCCCGGCGTCCATGGAGAAAGCCGATCCCAAGAGCCCGAAACCCTGTCCCCTCCGGCCTTGTCTTAGTGGGCATTTTTTCGAAAAACCGGCTTCCAGGTAAAACAAATGGTACTTGGAGTATAACCAGGTAAACAAAAATGGAGTAAGAATGGTAAAACCAGGTAAATACCGATCCCCTTTTTAGTAGAGGGCCGACATGAAACCAACTACAAAATGAAGGTATCGGGTGGTTCGGGTGGTTACGTGGTCCATCGAGCAACCGGGCGCCGAGGTTGAACATCGACCAGGAGGCGATCTCCTCCGCAAAGGATTGCATGCAGAGCGGCGTGAGGCCTGGGGTCCAACAACATGTTTGTGGAGCTCGGGACTGGATAATTACCCCCGTAACCTCCAAATACCTTGTTGGAAAAACCTTGTATTTGAGGGTAAATATCTCCATTTAAGTAGAGGGTCGACATCATAGAAAAGCTGCATTGGGTGTAAGGGATATGTTGGTACAAAGCGGGCTTGGGGTACCATAAAACCGAAATAATTGAGTCACGAGCATGGGCTGCAGGTGGATACCCCCTACTCCAAATACCTTCTTTGGACAACCTGGTTTTTGACGCAGGGTCGACATCATAGCCTAGAAAAAGCGGGTATTGGGTGTAAGGGATATGTTGGTACAAAGCGTGGTTGGGGTACCAGAAAACCCGATTGAGTCATGAGCATGCGCTGCAGGAGGATGAAACCACAAGATAAATGACCTCCCAGCTACCCCGTAACGTGCAAATACAGAGACCTGGTCTTGTTTTAGTTGGCGTTTGTTGAACAAATGATCGCTTTTGCAGGGTAAATACCGATCCCTTTTTAGTAGAGGGTTGATATCATGCCCTTAAAAACAACGGGTGTTTGGAGTGTGGAGGGAACCTTGCAGTCGACCCCTGCTTAAGACCATTGCCTTTGTTTTCAGCAACAAGGTGGTCGCTTTTGCAGTCGGATAAGTCGACCCCTCGGCCAGAGGCGTGCCACGGCGTAACAGTGACTACGTGTGACCAAGTCGACCAGTCAGACTCTGGGAAACACGTTTGGGGGTGTGTTTTTGTGAGGATGTCCCCCGTTTTTTCGTGTTGAAAGGAAATCAAAAAGGAACAGCCGTTCCCTTAGCCGTTCCCTTAGCTTTTTCGGGCTTCTCTTTGCGGGTTCTTCAAATTCGCCAGTTCACTTGTCCAAAGCGAACGGCGACCTGAACCGACCGGATGTGGTTTTCCCATTTTGGGATCCCATTGTCAGTCATCTAGGTCGCCCTTTTATCCTTTTTTGGGGGGAGGGTTCCCCTACTAAAATTGACTACAGAAAAAAGGGCACCCTTATTCTAACCTCTCTACTGGAGCACCTAGTCATGGCCCCAAAAGGTGATCACCTTTCATTTTTGGGGTCCTTTGGGCACTTCGAGGTTTTTTTTCCAGGATTTGGGGCCGAGGCGGCAAGCGGCCAAGGACTCACTCAACTGCAGCGAATGGACGGGACATCGAATCGACCTGATTTGGGTTCCCAGTTTTGGCCTTGATCAAGTTGGGGGCCAAAGGACTCACCGTGACTCAAAAACACAAAACGTGTCTCAACTTTTTGATGGTCACATGGGCTTTTTCTGTCTGTAAAAGATGCGAACTTCCCCAAAACCGCGGGGAGTTTCAAGGGGTCGGAGACCGAGGCCACGCCGCTCCGAATCCGTAATTGGGGACCGGGATCTCCCGTTTTCGGTGGGATGGGATCTTGAGAGAGACGAAGCCTGAATCCCTCGGGTCAAGGAAGCCCCAAAACATGTCGGGGCTTGGGTTTCTGGAGTGTGGGAAAACCTGGTTGTTGTTGGGAACCATGGTTTTTCTTTGTGCTTGTTGTGGTTTGGTTGAAATCCGACCACTTCACTGCCATTTGCTCCCAAATTTTGGCTCCCCTAACCCAAGGTCCACCAAGTGTACCTGGCAAACTAATCGGCAGGCAAAGAGCGCGCAAGACGCTCAAGGGCAACGTCTTCGTGGAGATGGTGCCAGCCCCGGCGTGGGGAGCCGGGGGAGCCTTCCATTTTGCCCCCGGAACGAGCTCCAGAGGGGCCCCTGGGTTTTAGTTGGCATTTTTTTTCGTCAAACGCCTGGTAATTATTTTTCCATGGCGAAGACCGATCCCGTTTTTAGTCGAGGGTCGACAAATCATGCCCTAGACAGAAAGTTGGTGTTTGGAGGTTACACTCACTTCCTGAGTTCATGAACTTTAGTCACTTTTTGGGGTTTGGACCATTTTGGTGGTAAACAAAAAGTTTGGTGACTTTTTTGGGGCCATCCACTCCGGTGAGTACAGGGTTCTTTCCGGAATCCGAATCTTTCAGGAACACCTGAAACCCGGGGGAAACAGATCCGGATTTTGAGAAAAGAACGATGGCTGAAAAGAATGGACAAGGAATCAAACCCTAGAATGTTTCTCTATAGGAAAACAGCACCTAGTGAGGATTTCGTTGGGCGGGTTCCGGGTTCCGGGTGCCCCCTCCCAATCCTTTCGAGTCAAATGACTCGACAGGAAATCATCCCCTCGAGATGTGGTGTGGGGCAGTGCTCGGGTGCACGCTCGGGGTCCAGTGACAATCTACCACTTTGGCCAGGGTGGGCAAGATTGGTGCAACCAGACCTCAACTAGCTCCCCCAGTAGTGCCCTTTTACCTTGTTTTGGGGGAGGGTTTTCCTACTAAAGTTGACTACAGGAAAAAAGGGTACCCTTATTCTCACCTCTCTACTGGAGAACCTAACAAGGGAGGCTAAGCAGTTTCCACCCGTCCGCTAAACGTAGCACCCATGGCAGGGTACCTGGAAGGTCATGTTCCTCGTGTAGGGACCCTCTGTCAGGGCAACGTAGGGCAACCCAACCAGACAACTTCAAGTTGCTTAATAATATGTGTTAGTTTTCTTTTTTTGGTTTTACAGGGAATCTATCACTACTGGACATGATTGTATTTTGCCGTATCTGGAGAAACCCTGTTCATGGATGTTGTGAGCGTTCGAGTTTTAGCGGTTGAAACATCCTCAAAGGTTTGTTGGACGTACATTACCCTCTTTCAGGGCCTTGACCTGAAACTAATATCTACCTGGACCCTCAAACCGACTAAAAATGGATTACAGGGGTGAAATTCCCTTACCCAATTGGGAGTTCACCACGTTTGCCATAACTCATTCTTTAAGTCGGTGGTTCTTTCGGGTTCAGGTACATGGACTTGAGCCTCCAAGCAAAACCACAGGGTCGGAGCGAGGAAACCGCAAGAGCCCTTCTCACTTCCTGAGTTGATGGGCTTTAAAACGGAAAGACCATTTTAGTGGTAAATAAAAAGTTCAGACTTTTTTTGGCCAGTCAACTTGGGAAGTGAGCCTTTTGGCAGAAAGCTCTCTGGCTTGGATCCCACAACCCCGGGCTTTTGGGAATCTTCCACTTGCTTCAGGAGATGTTTTTTGTATTTCCCTTTTTCGGGCTTTCAAGGGAGTCGATCTCGCTGGACATGTGGTTGTCTCATTTTTCCCAGGGGGCGAAAAACCAAATGGAAGGTATGGCCCTCGGCGGGCGAAAAACCAAATGGAAGGTATGGCCCTCGGCCGGGTTGGTACCAACATTGATCTCGTGCTCAACTTGCGATCGGTGCGATAAGCAGGGAATGAGAGTTGGAATCAGCACAGGCTTTGGTCCCCGCAAAAAGGACACCACCAGCTGGATGGTTTATAGGAGTAATTCCCTCATTCCCAACTGAGCGCCAGCTAGTCAAGAACAGTCACAAAGCCTTGCTTGGCCTTTGCAAGACCCAAGAAGAGCCTCTCCTTTGCTTGGTGCCGTCCGATTCCTTCGGCTGTTAGGTTTTTAGGGTTTGGTAGGGGTTTCCATTTCGCCCATTTCTACTTAAGGGGATCTGAGGACAGCGCAGTTTCATGGATCCTTGCGAATTGGGAATTTCTTCAAAACTACACAAGAGAACAAAAAAGCAACCTCAAAACTATACCCCCCCAAAAAAACGGACCCTCCGCACCAAAAAGATCGATTTACATGTGTTGTGCCTCAGTTTCGTGGCATCCTTGAATACACCCAGGCGAACCTTCCCGCGCTATGCAGCTGCATGTTCACTTACCCAGTGGATATGGTTTCTCCATAGAAGGCTCACCCGTGATGACCATCAGCGAGCTAAAGGCTGCAGCGCAGCAGCATTTCCGGCGTCGCGTGAAGCTCACTGCGAAAGGACGGCAGCTCGATTTGACAGCCACACTATATGAGGCTGGGTTGCGAGATGGGGATGTGGTGGCTGCGGTTGTGCAGCTTGGCTACCACCTTGAACACGTTCGCTTGGCATAACGAGCGCGAGGTTGTGACCTGGGGTGCGCGGGATCCATCCGGCGGCACAATTGGGGGAGACTTTGCCCTGCAAGAGCGGGCATCCAGGCAACAAACGGTGCTTTTGCTGCCATTCTTGAATCTGGGGCTGTTGTGACCTGGGGTGCGGCGGACTTGGGCGGAGACAGCGACCAGGTGCAAGAGCAGCTGAGGAACGTCAAGTGCATCCAAGCAACTAGAAGTGCTTTTGCAGCCATTCTTGAATCTGGGGCTGTTGTGACCTGGGGTTACCCATACTCCGGCGGAGACAGCAGCCAGGTGCAAGAGCAGCTGAGGAATGTCCAGCACATCCAAGCAACTGCTGGTGCTTTTGCTGCCATTCTTGGATCTGGGGCGGTTGTTACTTGGGGTGATCCAGAATGTGGCGGAGAGAGCAGGCAGGTGCAAGAGCAGCTGAGGAACGTCCAACACATCCAAGCAACTGCTGGTGCTTTTGCTGCCATTCTTGGATCTGGGGCGGTTGTTACTTGGGGTGATCCAGAATGTGGCGGAGAGAGCAGGCAGGTGCAAGAGCAGCTGAGGAACGTCCAACACATCCAAGCAACTGCTGGTGCTTTTGCTGCCATTCTTGGATCTGGGGCGGTTGTTACTTGGGGTGATCCAGAATGTGGCGGAGAGAGCAGGCAGGTGCAAGAGCAGCTGAGGAATGCCAAATCTTGCTGTGGTGCCAAATTCTTGAATGTGGGGCTTTTGCTGATTCTTGAATCTGGGGCTGTTGTGACCTGGGGTCATCCGCGTTTTGGCGGAGACAGCAGGCAGGTGCAAGAGCAGCTGAGGAACGTGCAGAATATCTCAGCAACCGACGCTTCTTTTGCTGCCATTCTTGAATCTGGGGCTGTTGTGACCTGGGGTCATCCGCGTTTTGGCGGAGACAGCAGGCAGGTGCAAGAGCAGCTGAGGAACGTTAAGGACATCCAAGCATCTTGCTCTGGGGCTTTTGCTGCGATTCTTCAATCTGGGGATGTTGTGACTTGGGGTCATCCAGACTGGGGCGGAGATAGCAGCCAGGTGCAAGGGCAGCTGAGGAGCGTCCAGCACATCGAGGCAACTGACAGTGCTTTTGCAGCCATTCTTGAATCTGGGACGATTGTGACCTGGGGTCATGCAGAATACGGCGGAGACAGCAGCCAGGTGCGAGCAAAGCTGACTTTGAATCTGCCAGGTGAGCCACGTGCTCTAAACCTGGGTAGATGAAGGCCAGAAAAAAGGCACAATCCTTCTGCCAGAAAAAAGGCACAATCCTTCTGCCAGAAAAAGTTGCGGCCGCCTTCGGAAAATTATTTACCGGGTTTTGGTTGTGACTCAGCCCAAAGCCAAGTCGACCCTTCGAGCTTGGGTCCCCCATTTTTGGGTGACTCATAACCCCTCCAAATACCCGGCCTTTGTCTAGGGTATTTTCTGAAAAACCTGGGTTTCTATGGTGAATACCTTCTTTTTTAGTAGAGGGTCCACATCATACCCTAGAAAAAGAGGGTATTTGGAGGCGGGGGTAAATCTGATCACCTTTTGCCCCCGACTCCGAATAGCCGATGCCTTTTTTTAGTTGGCATCATGTCGACCCTCCACTTGGAAAAAGGGATCGGTATTTACCTTGAAAAACCGAAACCGGTCTTCCAAGAAATACCAACTAGAAAAAGGCCGGGTACTTGGAGATGCCTTTTTCCGATCAAATAAACAATACATGGTTGTTGTTGGGAAACATGTTACATTCTTGCTTATTGTGGTTAGTGGTTGAAAATCCAACCACCGAACTGCAAATATATATATATATATTTATATATATATATATATATTTTTGCTCCCCTTCCAACGTCAACCAAGCATGCGGGGCTAGTTCCGGGTCCGAAGGGGCTGAGTGAAAGGGGGGGGCGTTGGTTCCAGGGGTTGATTCCACATTCTTTTCCAGGGCTCCTTAAAAGATTCGACCATTTTGCCACCATTTCAAGCATGTTGCTTTTTCAAGACCAAAACACGGGGAAACAATCCACCATTTACAAGTTGCAATGTTCAGGTGTATAATGTGAGGTTCCCTGTTTTCCAAGCTCTTTTTTCTTTGCATGGCTCTGGGTCGACCAAAAACAAAAAACGGGTTTTGATTATGAGGGGTTTTAATACCGACCCCCCTTTCTAGGGGTTGGTTCCTTGTCCATTCTTTTCAAACCATCGTTCTTTCCTCAAAAATCGGATCCGTGTCCAACTGACTTTTTCCGGAGGTTTTCTGGAAAGAAGGACCTGAGGATCCTAAGATTCGGATCCCTGGGGTTAGAATGGAAATGGAAGCTTCCGGAGGTTTTCTGGAAAGAAATTTGGATCCCTGGGTTTAGAATGGGCAAGGTAGCGCTAGAAACATGTGTGCTATGGTCAAAAGACGCCTTTACTTGGGATAGGGATGGTCATCCACCAAGAAACTCAGGGAACCGTGAGGATACACCCTACTCCAAATACCCGGCCTCTTTTAGTTGGTATGTGTTTTGGAAAACCTGGGTTTCCATGGTAAATACCTCCTTTTTTGGTAGAGGGTCGACATCATACCCTAAAAAAGTTGGTATTGGATGTAGGGGTATGCCAAGAAATGGAATCTTGACCATCCCTTGTGGATGTATTTGGCTGTGAATCTTACACGGCAACAGCCTCAAACTGGGCTGGTTGACGTTAACCCCAATGTGAGCCAGATCAAAACCCCGGTAAGTGAAGGTAAGGGACGTTCCGAACCACAAATAGGTGCGGCCGCCTTGGTAACTCCTTACATGGGTTTGGGTTCACCATGTTTGTACCAGGTTTTCAGTATGACGCGTGTGGGTTTGTCTCAAACGGGGAAGAGCAGGAGTTGTCGGGTGTCGATTTGAGCTTCAATGTGTAACTTCCTGGGTGTGTTTGTTTTGGGGGACCCCAAAATGCTGGTTGTTATTTTCCTTTAAGCCCTATCAGCCTATCAGGGTCAAAAGCGACACCCTCCTGGAGAAAGTTGAACGAGGCACCTTGCACGCTGCTCAGTCAGACCAGGCGGCATTCAGCAAAGACCCCTTACACCCAATACCAACTTTTTTCAGGGTATCATGTGGACCCTCTACAAAAAAAAGGAGGTATTTACCTTGAAAAACCAGGTTTTCTAAAAAACACCCTAGAAAAAGCAGGTATTTGGAGTAGGGGGGATATTTACACGCATGCCGGTCAAGAACCGCTAGGGTTCCGGCCGAGGAACTAACCACTGTCAACCAACTGCTCTCAACAACTTATGTCTTCAACTTGCCTGAGTCGACATGTTCAAGTTGGGTGTTCCTCTTTCTTGGCGTGTCAAAAATTAGAGACCACAAGAAAAGCCGAAGCCGCCCGCGACAGCTCCTCGGAATTTTCAATATCTTAAGTCTCACCTCTTAAAAAAACACCACTTTTCTCAACTTTTTGGGTAACATGGGCTATATGTATGTAAAAGATTAACTTCCCGAAAAACAGGTTTTCTAAAAAAACATTCCCTAGAAAACGTTGGCATTTGGAGTAGGTTCCCTATATGTCTGCAAAAGATGAGCCCTTCCCCTGGGCTTGGAGTTTTAAGGGCTAAGAAGTGGTGGGGTTCTGAAGTCCTGCTGAAAGCTTTTCGGGAATTTGGAGCATGAAGGGCCCCCTGCGTCAGGGACTCCAAGATCATCCAGCTGATCTCGATCCCCCCGTGACCTCCAAATACCCGATGCCTTCTTTTAGTTGGTATCATGTGTCGACCCTCTACTAAAAAAGGAGGTATTCATGTACACCCTCTACTAAAAAAGGGATTGGTATTTATGATGGAAAATCGAAACCGGTTTTCCAAAAAGTACCAACTAGAAAACGTGGGTATTTGGAGTAGGGGGTATCCCTTCATCTTTCCGAGGTTTGATTGTGGTTTCATGGAGATTGAGCTTAAAACTCGATCCTCACTTTTGGGGCGTGGTTGCCATTTGGCAAACAAGAAGTTTGTTTTCCTTGCTTGACACATTTACTGAATCTCAATTCACAGAAGAGTCGGCTCAGTGAGGTTTAGATTCGCTTCTGATCAATGCACCTTGCCCATCCCTCCTTTGGTAATCTTTTAGTACTCCTTTATGCCGGGGTGAATGCACAGATTCGCCACATCCAAACCGGTTAAACAAACACCAGAGTCCCAAACTGTCCTCAACTCGTGCCCTAAACCCGTGATCAAAACAGCCAAAACATGGGACACCCCCGGGAAGAAAGCCGAAAGAGATGCCCGCTGTGCGCAGGGGTACCTTCCCCATTCTAAACCCAGGGATCCGAATCTTGCTAGAAAACCTCCAACCCAGTTGGAAAATGCTCCGGTTTTTTCGGAAAGAACGAGGGTTGAAAAGAGTGGAGAATCGGAACCAACCCCGCCTGTGCGCATGCCAGTTTTCTTTCGGTCCCTTGGCTTATGCAGCTCCCCCGTAACCACCCAAGACCCGATGCCTTTGTTTAGGTGGTATCATTTGTGGACCCTCTAAAAAAGGGATCGGTATTTATGATGGAAAACCGAAACCGGTTTTCTAAAAAAGGGATCGGTATTTACCTGGAAAAACCGAAACCGGTTTTCCAAAAAACACCAAAAGGCCGGATCGGTATTTGGATACGGGGGTCCTTTGGCTTGTTCGGGACCTGTCAAGCTTCGCTTCCCGGAGGGGGAGGGGTGTCCCGATTCCTTCGGTGCTGGTTGTCGCTTTAGGGCCACCACCACCCGAACGGGACGGGTCGGATCTGACAGATCCGATGATATCCTATGGACATCCTGGGACCCCATATGGCTGTTCTTTTTAGGTCATACGCTTTTGACCAAAAATCATAGCCATACGGGCAACTACGGCCAAATACGGGAGTTTGACCGGAGAAAAACAAGAGAAACATACGGGGTGCAAGGTATGGACATTCTTTGTTGCATTTTGCTTGGCTGTTAGGACTTTAACTTTTTGCCAACTCATGGGTTCTCCACTAAACCACTAAAAGTTAAACTTTTAGCAGGGGAGCAGAAAGCAACCGAGCATTGATCAACTCGCCTTTTGAGCCGGATCGTCAGGTTTTGACCATGGGCCATAGTCGTCAAACAAAGCTTGGATTTGATTGTCCACTCAGGAAGTGAGGCATAGGCCTCGATCCGAACTTCTATGACCATTGTTGAAATCAATACGTCGCACACTCGGAGGAAATAAGTATATGTATATATACACTGTTTTGTCAAACAAGTAACAACAAGCACATACAAAACCATAAAACATGATGTTAAAAGCAAACACGTACAACACCAAAGCATAAGCACGAGAAAGAACAGAACACCTAAACCAACTCAAAACAACCCCCTACTCCAAACCCCCAACAAAAAGAAAAGTGGGTATATGTTTGGAAAATCCTGGTCTTCCATGGAAAATACCTCCTTTTTTAGTAGAGGGTCGACAAATCATACCAACTAAAAGAAGGCATGGGGTGTTTGGAGGTTACGGGGAAAGACGGGGGAAGCCAAAAACCGACCTCGGGGATCGAATTCTCTCCAGGGTTATGGGATCAAGGGGTTTCTCCCCACTTCTGTGATACAAGGAAATCCCCCTGTATATGAAGAAAATAGTCTTTGGGGTTAGGCCCTTTCTGTAACGTATCACAGAAGTGGATTCCATTCCCCACAGCCCTGATTTGCACCCACCCACCCACCCACCCACCCACCCATTTTAATGGTATATATAAAGTTTGGACTTTTTTTGGGCCATCCACTCAGCCAGTGAGGGGGAAACCAAAAACCGACCTCGGGGAAATCGAATTCTCTCGCTTTGAGGCGAACATGGAGGAGGTGGAGCTGGTGGAGAAGGCCTTCAGCGACCTCAGCGCCTTCGAAGGCGAGCCGGAACCGAGCACCGAGCGACCAGCGACCAGCGACCGAGCGACGAGGGTTTCCCTTAAAGCGCCGAAAAAAAACGCCCGCGGAAAAAAGGGGCTGGAGCCTTGAAAGCTAAAAATGAGGTGTTTTTTTATCCTGAAAAAAAAAGCAGGGTGTAAATTGAAAATGAGTATGTTTGTTTGTATTTTCCCCTGTTGGTTTTAAAGGGAATCTACGACTACTGGACAAAAAGGCAGGGTGTAAATTGAAAATCCAGCTCTTGGAGGGTATGGAAAGGGCACACCGGCGTCTTGAGCTGTAAAGGCAACCAAAGGCTTGCCCTTTCAAAACCAAGAAGAAAATAGATGGAAGGATGGTTGGTGACATGGATGCTAGAGGCAGAATGCCTCGTTGCTGCAGCGACATCCAAAGGCTCTTTTTTTTCTGACCGGTCGAGGCTGCCCCCGAATGTTGACCTTTCGACCTTTGACTTTCTCTATTGGCTGAAATGAACATGTTTGTTGTTAAAGGGAATCTATGACTACTGGAAATATGTGTTTTTTTGCCCGGGGGCTTAAGCAAATGGAAGTTCTTCTTCTTCTTTTTTAAGTAGCCCCAACAGCTGATCACAATCTGTTTCTGGGTTCCTGTCCGGGGCAGTGAAAAGGGAAAACAAAAAATAAATTTGAGGACTAATGTCAGCTGTGCATGAATCATCTGGTTGATTGGAGCAGTTCCTCGTGGACATTCTCACTGTTGAATTGAGGTTTTGACTCCCTGGCCCAAAGCGAAAACCAATGGTAAAACCTACCCCCGTAACCTCCAACTACCCTCTTTGTTCAGGGCTTTGTTTGGAAACCCGATCGGTTTTCCGGGGTAAATACCTTTATTGTTTCGTAGAGAACTCAACACCGAGGGTATTGGGTGTTTACCGGGTAGAGGTCGTAGTTGGCACAGCTAAATCAACTGCAGCTGCCTGGATTTGTTTTGGTGTTCAAGCCAGAACCATGAGTAGGAGTCCCTGAGTCTGACGCTTTAAAGAAGGGCTCACCCCGAATTTTGGGCAAAACGAAAAATTCGACCGGAGACTCCAAGTACCCCCTACTCCAAATACATTTGTTTTCAATCTAAATGGGTTCCCCCCCAAAAAAAAGCTCTGATCCTTTTTGTTTCAGGGGCAAGCGTTCCATTCAAGCTGGCTCATCAACACATGATTCCAATTCCAGCAGATCCCACTTTATTGAGTGATTCCCTTCATCAAAATTCTTTATCTAGAAACCCTCCAAAAGCACAACTTGACCCTGCAAGCAAGGCTACCCCCCATGAAGCCTCATGCACTAAATAATTCCTGACCCTAAATAAAGCTAAGCTGATTCCCACTGATCCAACAATTGCTCTGATCCTGTATCTTTATTCAGGGGCAAGCTTTCCATTCAAGCTGGCTCATCAAAAAATGATTCCAATTCCATTAGATCCCAAAATTCTTGAGTCATTCCCTTCATCAAGATTCTTTATCTAGAAACCCTCAAAAAGAACAACTGGATCCTGCCAGGAAGGCTACCCCCCATGAAGCCTCATGCACTAAATGATTCCTGACCCTAAATAAAGCTAAGCTGATTCCCACTGATCCAGCTCTGATCCCTTATCTTTATTTAGGGGCAAGCGTTCCATTCAAGCTGGCTCATCAACACATGATTTCAATTCCAGCAGATCCCACAATTATTGAGTGATTCCTTCATCAAATTCTTTATCTAGAAACCCTCAAAAAGCACAACTTGACCCTGCCAGCAAGGCTACCCCCCCATGAAGCCCCATGCACTAAATAATTCCTGACCCTAAATAAAGCTAAGCTGATTCCCACTGATCCAAAAATTGCTCTGATCCTGAATCTTTATTCAGGGGCAAGCTTTCCATTCAAGCTGGCTCATCAAAAAATGATTCCAAATCCATTAGATCCCAAAATTCTTGAGTCATTCCCTTCATCAAGATTCTTTATCTAGAAACCCTCAAAAAGCACAACTTGACTCTGCAAGCAAGGCTACCCCCCAGGAAGCCTCATGCACTAAACAATTCCTGACCCTAAATAAAGCTAACCCAGAGCTTCCTCGGCCTGAGTAACTTAGGCCTTTGCCAACGGCCGTGAACACCCCGTAAAAAGGCCGGAAAAAACCTCTGTGTTTAAACGGCCTCCGTTTCTCAGGCCTTTGGACTCCCTGGGTAAGCTGATTCCCACTGATCCAAAAATTGCTCTGATCCTGTATTTTTATTCAGGGGCAAGCTTTCCATTCAAGCTGGCTCATCAAAAAATGATTCCAATTCCAGCAGATCCCAAAATTCTTGAGTGATTCCCTTCATCAGATTCTTTATCTAGAAACCCTCAAAAAGCACAACTTGACCCTGCCAGCAAGGCTACCCCCCCATGAAGCCCCATGCACTAAATAATTCCTGACCCTAAATAAAGCTAAGCTGATTCCCACTGATCCAGCTCTGATCCCTTATCTTTATTTAGGGGCAAGCTTTCCATTCAAGCTGGCTTATCAAAAAATAATTCCAAATCCATCAGATCTCAAAACTCTGGCCCAATTCTGAAGCAGTATTCGAAAACCACAAAACAGAGCCCAATACTAAACACATTCTAAACGGTTCCCGACCCTGATTATTTTCCCCTTATCTTGATTTAGGGTCATTCAGGTGGGGGCGGGCCCTATTTATTAATCAGAGGCGGACATTAGGGGGTAAGGAGACAAACCAATTTCCGGTTACCCCGCTCTTCAGTTCCCTGGTTACCTTCGGCTTTTTCCAGATCCGAATCGCCCTCGCTTTGGACGACACGGACACGCGGCGTCCTGAAGCGCCAGGCTTAAAGACGCCCCAGGAGTGGAAGGGCCACAAGAAGGCGCGAAGTTCGGGAACCGAAGCTCCTCCCCACCCCCGGAAAACCTGCAAATACCGATTCGGCCCCTTTTTCTGGTTGGCTGTTTTTTCTTTAAACAAAAAAAACGGGCTTCCCGAATCCCTTTTTTAGTAGAGGGTCGACAAATCAATTACCCTAAGAAAAGGCAGAGGGTATTCGGAGTAGGGGGCATGGGTTCGTTTCAAGATCCGACCCGGTTCCCAGCTGTAGGAAACCCTTCGCTACGTTCCTCTTGGTGTTGAAAGGGCGGCAAGCGCAAGCCGTGCGTTACCACGGTTGCCTACGAAATCAGGTACGAATGGGTCCAGTGAGGGATCTGGTTCGCAAAAAGGGTGGGGGGAAACACATATTCCGGGCCCACGTCGATTTTGAGCGCATCCCTGTTGCAGTGACAAAGGTCGCATGTGACTTCTCGTGGCTCGCTTCCCAGTGGTTTGGATTGCAGCTTGGGTGGTTCAGATTTTACGAACCACTTTCAGGGAGAGGGGTTTTGAAGGTATGGAGGCTGTATGGGGTGTTTCAGGCATCCTTCTTTTGGGGCAAAGACACGGGAAACATCAGCTGCAGTTATTATGATCAAAAAAAAAGACGATGGGGTTACCTAAACTCCAGCTGTCTATCATGGTTGATCGCATGTTCCCATTGAAATTACCGAAAGCTTCCAGGCATCCTCGCTGAGTTCTCTCGGAAGTGGGAAGTAGGAATTCCCCCCCCCGTTTCCTCCAACAAATTTGGCAATTCGTGAGCTCACCTCCACCCCACCCCACACCCCCCACCCCACACCCCACACCCCACACCCCACACCCCACACCCCACACCCCACACCCCACACCCCACACCCCACACCCCACACCCCCACACCCCCACACCCCCACACCCCCACACCCCACACCCCACCCACCCCACCCACCCCACCGCCCGGCGAAGGTAATCGCGAGCTCGGTGTCCTGATGAAGGTTCCTGGAAGATCCCTCAGTTCAGCTTGTTGAAAAGTAATTATCTAAGGGTTGCTTCCAACCAGTCTTGCCAACCATCGTTCTTTTCGTTTACCGGCCGTTTTCCCACTGTTTTTTCCGGAGGTTTTCTAGAAAGAAGGTTCTCTGGAAAGAATGGGGAAGGTAGTGCTAGAGATTCGCCTTGTATAGTGTACGGCGGGCTCGCGGTTGTTTTTCGTCTTGGGTGTGTTGGTGAATGTTGTAACGCTCACATAGCATCGGTGTTTGAATATGTATTTGAATGAAGATAAATGAAGACCATCCTCAGAAATGGTTGGTCGACATCAGTTTCCACCGAAATTAATTATACATCCACGGATGTGTCTTAAGCTTCGGGGATCCGTAAGATGATGGGTTGTTCCGTTGTTCCTTTAGTCTTCGAGCCTCAAACAAGGCCAAAGGATCTTCTTCCCCTGACTCATGGGCCTACCCCCTACTCCAAATACCCACTTTTAGAGTGTTTGTTTGAAAAGCCAGGGTTTCGATGGCAACTACGGATCCCTTTTTCAGTAGAGGGTCGACACCATACCCGGAAAAAAGAAGAAGTAAAAGTGGGGTATTCGATGGGGGCACTGATCAAATCAGATGGTTTGACTTGACCAAAACTGCCTGGGGTCGAGGGTGCCCAAGAGCCCATTCCAGGCGTTTTGCCTTTTTTACCTGGAGTCTCCAACTAAGGACCCGAAATAAGAATGGTTGGTCACTACCCCATTATTTTGGTTGGTCATGGACCCATTTCTATTTCGGGTCAGAAGGAGACTCCAGGTAGTTCCTTTTTGGCAAGGTTTCTGAGTCTTGTCGTTGGCTGGGTTATGAAGGCTCACACCCAAAGCCATGATCCGCCGTCTTTGAGGTTGCGGCCGCGAATTGGCGCCGTCTTTGGCAACGAATCGCTTCAGCGGAATTCCAGTCAAGTACTGATGACAGGGAAGGGGAGAATACATGAAGAACCTTTTCTTGCAACACAAACGTATAACAATAATCACACGGGTATAATAAGATACAAGAATCACAAGACATCACAACAAACACCCAAAGAAAAACGATGGATGTGTATAACAACCCAGCAGAATGAGAATGAACCCAAATTAGTTTTTCCTCACACGAATTCAAAACGGCCCCCCCAACTGATTGGCAAACTTTGCTTGTGCCTCAGCTTCGCGTTTGGCAAATTGAATACATCCAGACGAAGCTTCCAAAGGCGCCATGCAGGTGCATGTTCACTTGCCCAGTGGAGATGGTTTCTCCATAGAAGCTTCACCCGTGATGACCATCAGCACGATAAAGGCTGCCGCGCAGCAGCATTTCCGGCGTCGATTGAAGCTCACTGCAAATGGCCGGCAGCTCGATATGACAGCCACACTGAGTGAGGCTGGCTTGCAAGATGGGGATATGGTGCTTGCGGTGGTGCAGCTTGCCAAACTGGCTGCCACCTCTAGGGCGTTTGCTTGGAATGGCGACGAGGTTGTCACCTGGGGTGCTCCATACTACGGCGGAGACAGCAACCAGGTGCAAGAGCAGCTGAGGAACGTCCAACACATCCAAGCAACTGACAGTGCTTTTGCAGCCATACTTGAATCCGGGGCTGTCGTGACCTGGGGTGATCCACAAAAAGGCGGAGACAGCAGCTTGGTGCAAGATCAGCTCAGGAACGTCCAGAGCATCCAAGCAACTGAGCGTGCTTGTGCAGCCATTCTTGAATCTGGGGCTGTTGTGACCTGGGGTCATCCAAGAGCTGGAGGAGACAGCAGCCTGGTGCAAGAGCAGCTGAGGAACGTCCAACACATCCAAGCAACCAAGTATGCTTTTGCAGCCATACTTGAATCCGGGGCTGTCGTGACCTGGGGTGATCCACAAGAAGGCGGAGACAGCAGCTTGGTGCAAGATCAGCTCAGGAACGTCCGGAGCATCCAAGCAGCTGAGCGTGCTTGTGCAGCCATTCTTGAATCTGGGGCTGTTGTGACCTGGGGTCATCCTCTATACGGCGGAGACAGCAGCCTGGTGCAAGAGCAGCTGAGGAACGTTCAACACATCCAAGCAACTGACAGTGCTTTTGCAGCCATACTTGAATCCGGGGCTGTTGTGACCTGGGGTCATCCAAGAGCTGGAGGAGACAGCAGCCAGGTGCAAGAGCAGCTGAGGAACGTCCAGCACATCCGAGCAACCAAGTATGCTTTTGCTGCCATTCTTGCATCCGGTGCTGTTGTATCGTGGGGTGGTGCAACCGACGGCGGAGACAGCGGCCAGGTACAAGAGCAGCTCAGGAACGTTCTGAGCATCCAAGCAACTGATATTGCTTTTGCTGCCATTCTTGCATCTGGTGCTGTTGTAACTTGGGGTGGTGCAACCTACGGCGGAGACAGCGGCCAGGTACAAGAGCAGCTCAGGAACGTCCTGAGCATCCAAGCAACTGAGCGTGCTTGTGGCAGCCATTCTTGATTCTGGTGCAGTTGTGACTTGGGGTAATCCAGACTTCGGAGGAGACAGCAGGCAGGTGCACGAGCCGTTGCGGAACATCCAGCTCTTCCAAGCAACTCCCAGTGCTTTTGCTGTCATTCAGGAATCCGGGGCTGGCCTGGGCTGATCCAGGAGAGGCCAAATGCGAAAACTGTGAGCAACTGTCAAGATTCACTTCACCATCAACCGTTCCCTTTGGTTTTTGAGGTTTTTCTTGTGTTTTGGGGGCTTAGTCGGGGTGTCTATTTAATCTACAAGGTAAACTTTTAGCAGCGGATCAGTTTGGCAGCCCAGATACTATAGTTGAGAGGACCACATGCGCGTCAGTCATCATCGGGGCCGTTGCCCTCTTCTGCGGGTTGTGTGAATGGGAAGCCAAAAGGACATACTCCATACCCCTCCGTTTTGGAGGTTTCCTCGTCGGCACACATCAATGTTGCATGCATTGCACACTCACATCACTGCCCGTTAGGATAAAGAAGAAAACATACCCCCTAGTTCAAATTTGCTCCTTTTTGTTGTTGGCATGTTTTGGAGGACCGATCGGTTTTGACGGTAAATACCGATCCCTTGTTTAGCAGAGGGACGACAAATGATGCCGACTAAAACAAGGCGGGTATGGGGTGCAAGGGGTAGACCAGGTTTTTCTTGCGCGGCTCGCAGTTTGGGCCTGGCATGCCTTGCCTGGGTGCCCTTCGGCTGATATTGGTTGGAGCACGACAACAGTTGCTCGGGTTTGCAACTCGAAAGGTGGGTCCCAGCAACCCAAAAGGTGGGTCACCAGTGGTTCTTTTGGTTGCGGCAAGCCCTTGCAAACACGAAACCGATCGGTAAATGGATCCGTCTCAAAGGGGAACAGGTCCGGACCAGGCCAAACCGTAGCTGACGTCGATTGGAATGACATCTGCCTACGGGGATCCGGGCGTTTGTTTTTTACGGGGACCCCCATTTTTGGGTGTGCGGCGCCTCAACAAAAAGGCTCATTCTCCAGGCTGGAAACCATTTCTTCAGACAGGTTGAGTGAGTCCGACAAAGCTACCCCTTACACCCAATATTGGTGACAACTGATTAGTAAACCCCCCCCCCATTTTTTTTGAGATTTTTGGGAGGACCCCCCTGATTACTCTGGAGCCACTTCGGTCCTCGTCCTCTTACTTCTGGTCCCTTCGGGGCAGTAGGACTTTAAAAGGCAACAGCACATTTTTTTGGTGTTGAGCCCGAAAGGGCCCTGATTAATCGCGGGGGTTTCCTGTTAATGAGGGGGGACTGGCCTCCAAGCGGGGTCCCCTTTGCGAGCTTGAAAACCTTGTCATATTAAACAAATTTGAATAAATAAAAATGCATTTCGGGGGAATCACATTTTTGGGAAAAACTTGAGGGGTTCAATAGTGACTTAGTATTGGTGGGTTTAAGCACAGACTAAGCAAATACTAAGCAAGAAGGAAAGCACCTTTTCTGGCAGGTTTTTGTTGGCTTGGGGTTTGCAGAGGGATACCTTTAATCAGGGGGGGTTTTGGGGAGGGCCCAAAAATAATTGAATAGGGTTTTTTGGGAAACCTTGTTGGCACTTTACTTTAGTATTGGTGAGAATCTGGGGGGGAAAAGGGGGAACCTTTAATCAACGGGGTTTACCAATCGTTTCTTGACATTACCCCTTTTTTTAGTTGGTATCATGTCGACCCTCTACTAAAAAAGGGATCGGTATTTACCTTGAAAAACCGATCGGTTTTCTAAAAAAATACCCTAGAAAAAGTTGGTATTTGGAAAAACCCGGGTTTCCATTGTAAATACCGGGTCGACAAATCATAGCCGAGAAAACGGCCGGGTATTTGGAGGTTACGGGGGTAGTTACATTCAGCAAATGCCAAAGCCGGGGCTTGTTCGATTCGCCAAAAAAGTTTTTGGGCAATGGCTCTCTTCCTTGCTGGGAGCAAACATGGCTATCACGCTAGGGTTCCCAAAGGCCCTCTTAACATGGTTGTTGTTGGGACACATTTTATATCTTTGCTTATATTGTGGTTCAGTGGTTGAAATCCAATCACCAACTGACTCAACTGGAATTCTTAGTTTTTTGCTCCCCTTACGTCAACCAAGGATTGCAACACAGACACGAACTTGGCGAATCGGTCTCCTCTCGCAGTGATTGGAATCCCATTCAACAGAAACAATCCCCTACTCCAAATACCCACGTTTTTTTAGAGGGTATTTTTAGGAAAACCGGTTTAGGTTTTCCAAGGTAAATACCGATCCCTTTTTTAGTAGAGGGTCGACAAATGATACCAACTAAAAAACGGCCGGGTATTTGGAGTAGGGGGTGGTCTTTGGACCCAAGCCTCCAAACTTTTCGCGACGAGAGCGCCCTTCAAGGCTTAAACTGAAATGTACCCGACTCCAAATACCAACCGGTTTTGTCTAGTTAGTATTGTTTTTCTTCGGAAAACCGGTTGAAACAAGTGGCTTTTTTCTACACCAAAATAAAATTGGAAACCACCATGTACCCCCTACTCCAAGTACCCACGTTTTTGTTAGAGGGTGTTGTTTGGAAAACCGGTTTCGGTTTTTCAAGGTAACAGATCCCTTTTAGAGGGTCGACAAATCATAAAACAAAAACAGGGTATTTGGAGTAGGGGGTAGTTTGAGGGTCCGAGATATTAACTTTCAAGTTGGTGGTTTAGGGCTTGGGTGCTTGGGTTTAGGTTCGGGGTTTGGGGGTGGATATTTGGGCTTCGATAATCAACACCTCTCAATGCCCCCAGGTAAAGATGGAATTGGGTGAGGGGCTCAAAAGTCTCCATTTATCATAGGAGCCCAAGACCTCATGATTTGAGGGTGTTGGGGGTTCCAGGAAAACGCGCACCTATTTTTGGGGGGGTGCATGGCTCTGGGGTAGACTTAGGATACATTTTACATTTTACCAGAAACTCAAAGTGAAGCAAACAATCAAACATTATATATATATTGTATAACTGGGCCTAACTCTAATCTTGGGGTATCCCTGCTACTGTTCTTGTATTTCTTTCGGGGAGGGGGCAAGCCATTTTGGGCGCCAGGCCAGTCTGTTGGCAGCTGCGGAGAACCGTCCAGCCGGCATGATTCTATCGAAAGCAGCTGCTTGTTTTTACAGTCGGCCATGTGTGTGTGTGTGTGTTTGCGCTTGTGTTGGTGTTTGTGTTCTGTTTGTGTTTGTTTTTGTGTGTGTTAGTGTGTTTGTGTTTGTGTTTGTGTTTGTGCGTGTTTGTGCTTTTTTTTAATGTTTGTGTTTGTGTTTGTGCTTGTTTGTGTTTGCGCTTGTGTTGGTGTTTGTGTTTGGTTGTGTTTGGTTGTGTTTGTGTGTTAGTGTGTTTGTGTTTGTGTCTGTGTTAGTGTGTGATTGTTCGTGTTTGCGCTTGTGTTGGAGTTTGTGTTTTGTTTGTGTTTGTTTTTGTGTGTGTTAGTGTGTTTGTGTTTGTGTTTGTGTTTGTGCGTGTTTGTGTTTGTGCGTGGTTTTGTGTTTGTGTTTGTGTGTGTGTTTGTGTTTGTGCTTGTGTCTTTGTGTTTGTGTTGTAGTGTTTGTGTGTGTGTGTGTTTGGGTTTGTGTTTGTGTTTGTGTGCTTGTTTGGGTGTTTGTGTTTGTGCTTGTGTTTGATTTCTGTGGTTGGGTGTGTGGGTGTGTGTTTGTTTGTGTTTGTGTTTGTGTGTTTGTGTGTTTGTGTGTGTGTGTTTGCGCTTGTGTTGGTGTTGGTGTGTTGTTTGTGTTTGTGTTTGTGTGTGTGTGTTTGCGTGTGTGTTTGAGTTTGTGTTTGTGTTTGTGTTTGTGTGGGTGTGTTCTTATGATTGTGTTTGTGTTTGTGTGTTTGTGTCTTTGTCTGTGTTTGGGTTTGTGCTTGCGGTTGTGTTTGTTTTTGTGTTTGTGTGTGTGTGTTTATTTTTGTGTTTGTGTTTGTGTTTGTGTTTGTGTGTGTTTGCGTGTTTGTGCTTGTGTTTGTTTTTGTGTTTGTTTGTTTTGTGTGTGTGTGTGTGTCTGTGTTTGTGTCTGTGTTTGTGTTTGTGTTTGTGATTGTTTTTGTGTTTGTGCTTGTGTGTGTGTGTGTGTTTGTTTTTGTGTTTGTGATTGTGTTTGTGTGTGTTTGCGTGTTTGTGCTTGTGTTTGTTTTTGTGTTTGTTTGTTTTGTGTGTGTGTGTGTCTGTGTTTGTGTCTGTGTTTGTGTTTGTGTTTGTGATTGTTTTTGAGTTTGTGTTTGTGTTTGAGGGTGCGCGAGCGCGTGCGCGCCTGCGCGCGTGCGCGTGTGCGTGTGGGTGTGTGTGTGTGTGTGTATGTGTGTATGTGTGTGTGTCTGTGTGTCTGTGTGCCTGTGTGTGTGTGTGTGTGTTTGTGTGCTTGTGTGCTTGTGTGCTTGTGTGCGGTGTGCGTGTGTTCGTGTGTGCGTGCTTGCTGGCACGCGTGCGTGCGCGGGTGTATTGGTGGGTTGGTGGGTTGGTGAGTTGGTGGGTGGGGTGGGTTGGTGGGTGGCACGCACACAAACAAACACAAACACACACAGACACACACACACACACACACACACACACACACACACACACACACACACACACACACACACACACACACACACGCGCGCACACACACGCGCGCACACGCACACGCGCACACGCGCACCAAGGCGCACACGCACGCAGACACACCCACACGCGCACGCGCGCCCACGCGTACAGGGTGGTGTCTGTGTGTGTGTGTGTGTGCGTTTCTTTGTTTTGTGCGGGGGGGGAGGGGCAACTTTTTTTGGGTTGGTTCAAAGGGAACCCTGAAACATCTACTCTGGATGGACAAAATCGGCTCCGCACCAACGCTTTACCGTGTTGATCCCAACTCGCGAGGATTCATATCGGATTCCGACTGGCCCCGATTCCGACTTGTCTTCTAAGGGTCCTGCATGGGTGTGTGTGTTTTGTGCCGTAGAACATGATGTCGGTTGCTGCCGGTGGGTTTCCCCTTAAAACCACCAAAACACGCGGCAGCCTCGAAGAAGTACAGCCTGAATGTGTCCGTGTTCAGCCCGTATCACCAAATCCAATCAGGGGTCCTGTTTTCCCAGGGTTCCACTTTTTGACTACCCTAAAATGGACTTAAACCCGGAGGTTCCCCTTTTGGGAGCAATGAACGCCTGGGTTGAAGTCTACCCTAGGAGCAAAAAAGTGGAGCCTTGGTTCCCCGGTTTCCCTGCGGGCTAGGCAGATGGGTCTGCCGTCGATCGAATTGGTTGGGACTCTCTGTTGGATCTAAATATGATATATATATATATATATTATGTATATGCTACCCCCCCAGCCCAAAGCCTGGCATGATCGAACTGGTTTGCCTTTAAGTGTTTGGAAATCACGATTCGCCAGGAATCTGAACAACTTTTGTTTTTTGTGGGTGGCCGGGGGGGTGGGAGAGGGGTACCGTGTATTATTATGCACGTACTCCCCTTCAAACAAATGGAAGGAACGCGCAAAAAGGGGCTCAATTCCCAAAGGAGATCCCGAACCTAAAAAATGGGAGGTCTTTGAGCATCCATGTTAAACTGTAGGGGAGTAAGCCCCCCAAGAAAAAAAAAAACGACCTAAATGAGAGAATGTTCTGTGTTTTTGGCTAAATTGTATCTATATTGTGGAGATGTCCTGTTAAACTGGGGAGTAAGTACCTAGCTGCTGCTCATATATATATATATATACTTGGTGGCTCGCAGCCATCCCCTTAGCCTTTTAGCTTTGTCGTGTTTAGTGGTAGTTTCCATTCAACCCACTAAAACTTAGTCGCTTGTAGCGGGGGATCAGAAAACGGGCAGCCCAGTATATATATATATATATACATATATATATATATGCATATATTGTATGTGCCTTGCGGCTGTCTGCAAACTTGGTGCCGTGGTGTCGGGTCGAATGGCCAGGTGAGCTGACGATGCTGCGACACTCCAAACTGGAGATCCGGGATGCCTTGACCAAGGCAAGCGACACGCCGACACACCGCGAAGCCTGTTCGGAGGAACCAGCCGCTGGCTTTTTGTGCGTTTCCTTTTTTTTGTATTTTTCCTTTGGGGGGGAGGAGGGGGGTTCCTGTTTGAAGCAAGGGGTTGCTTGGGTTTTGGAACCCCTGACTTGTGTGTCCCCTTCTTTTATGTTTGGGTCCTGCTTTTTGATGTGATATGTTCGAACATCCCACGAACTGGTGGTTTGGAGTCGTGGGTTGGTGATTTGAACCCAAGTTCCCTTCGAAACGGGGACCCCGCAAGCATCCAAGCCACCAAACCAATCCACCAACTCGGAGTACGGTGACATATGTCTCACTTCCTGAGTTCATGGACTTTATACTTTTTGGGAAGACCATTTTGGTGGCAAACTTTCTTTTTTTTTGCGAAGCGAGATGTTGTTGTTTTGTCAAGGCTAGTCCTGGCGTTGGGCTTAGTTGGTTAAAGTAGCTTATTTTGGCTATTTACTCGGGCTTTAGGCAGTTTTGAGGGTTGGACCATCTGAGTGGTAAATACATACTTTGAACTTTGTAGCGCAGTCCACTCAGGAATTGACATGTACAAGTGTTTATTTTATGGCCACTTCAACTAATGCAGATCAGTTTACCATGCTACTTTAAAACTCCCTCATCAGCTTTCTAAACATGCTTGATTTTCTGGAATATGCCGGAAACTCAATTTATGGTTCCATGTTGCCTTTTATGAGGAATACTGGAAAAATGGAGTTGGCGCCTGGCGGATTAATATTGTCATGGCTGGTCTTTGCAACGCTGACTAGCCCAAACTTGACCTGTTGACCTTTCGGTTCCCTTTCTTTTGGTCAATTTGTCAAGGTTATTACTTTATTTAGGTGTCCTTTGGGCTGTCTGAGATAGGGCAACCAAGCGGAAAGCGAGAATTTTGAGGGCGAATGAGAACCCCGGATGAATTGATGCCTGGGTGATTGGAGCATGTTCGGGGAATCATCACTTCTTCCCCAGAATTATCCCCGTTTACTTTTTTGCTTTTTTGGAATCCCCTTTGTTTTCCACTAACCAGGCATTTTTTTTGCTGGGGCCCCAATTCCAGCCTAGACTTTTGGAGAAACAACACACCCCCTATTAGTAGCACGGGTTGTTTTCTATGGGTGGTTTTGCTGTGCTTTCCCGCGCGATCAATAGCAGCCGTCAGACGGGGTGGTCTTCTTTTCTTCATACCCTTTGTTGATGGTTTTAAAGAAAAAAACAAAAGGATCACCAACAGTTTGTTTGGAAGAAGTCTTTCCCTTGTAGAAAGGGCGCATCATATTGCTCGTCGATTTATAGGGAAACCAAAAGGCAACGGGTAATTGTTGCATTCTTCCAGGCCCTTCAAAGCCAAACAATTGCACCTCAACAAACGACACCCATATCCTCCTGTTGTTGCTTGTTGTAACCCAAGGGACTCTAGACCCCCACGTTGTCAGTTTCGATCCCTGTTGCTGAGCATGAAAAAGGTACGGCATTGGTGTGCAAAACGAGACTGGTGCGATGATGCAGTAAAGTGGGCCTTGTTGTTTTTCCCGCCAGGTATGCGCCATTGTCTTGTTGTTTTCCTTTGAACCTTTTGGTGAACAGGGCATGTTGACCCCAGATTAATCAACCAACCAGTTTCTTGTTTTAGGGGGTGTTCAGTGGGGGCCCCTCCAAAAGTGGTCTGACTCCAACCACATGTCACCCAGTTGGACACCCCCCTATTAACATGCTGGTGCTCAGGTGTCAGTAGGATTCCCTCAAATGAAACCATAGGGGATGGTTTATAGGGGTCATTCCCTCATTCCCTGCCAATCGCACCAGCGGGTTAATCAACTGGTGTCCAACTGGGTGAAATGTGGTTGGAATTTCACCACTTTTGGAGTGGCCCCCACTGAACACCCCCTTAAAAAAAAAAAAAAACTGCTGGGTTGATGAATCTTGGCTCCCAGCCATCCAGTTCCTGTTTTCTTCTTTTTTTTTCTTCCTTTGTCGCCTAGTGTTTAGTGGTTTCCGTATGTCACCCACAAGTTCGTCACTTTTCGCAGGGGATCAGAAAACGGGCAGCTCCACATGATCCACGATCCAGGTTTTTCAGCTTGGCCCGTGGTATTTCATGCGACCCGAGACGAAATGTTCACTCCTGGATCTTCCAAATGGAACGTTCAACGTACCATAGGCTTTTTCAGGGGCTCAGTGGGCAACAAACACAAACATTTGTTTTCAAACTCCTAGGTTTTAAGGCAAAACTAGCAGAAATTGATTGTTACTTCTGGAAATTGGTTTGCACATCAGAAACCAATAGACATCGCATGTGTTTCGCTGCTTGGCGGAAGGAGCCCTCCAATTCAAGAATATTCGGAATCCGAATAATTCCCGCACAAACCCGCAAACGCCCTCAAACTCCCGCAAATCAAAAAAGTTTCCGGAGAGTTCATTTTCAGTAAAAGCAGTGGAATAGCCACTCTGTGCACTCGAGTTGCATGATAGTGTACAGAGTTGTATATTTGCGGGCCCACACAACGCAAGAAGACAACAAGACGTGTTTCAAATTGTTCCCCCCAAGAACCACTCCTAGTTGTTGATTTCACTCCTGCCTTTTCCAAGCCACTTCTGCTTTTTCATTCATGCATGTTCAACACCTGAAACGCCTAGCTTTTAGATATCCCAGGGAGAACGGCAGAAGTAACCCGGAGACGGAGGAGTTAGGATGGGCAACTCACTCGATTCGAGTTTGGGGGATCATATGGAGGTTTTGGTTCATTTATGTTGATGCGTTACAATGTGTTGCTCGGGTGAGTGTTCACTGTGAATTGGTTACACCTCGATTTCATTTGATGCACACCCCTGCAACCTCTAAATACCATGCAGGTTTTTTGGGGTTTGATGCCGGCTCTCTGACTAAAGAAGGGGTCGGTATTTGCCATGGAAAACCAAAAACGGCTTTTCAATCAAATCGACCGGATCTGCCCTTTTGGTCTCTCCATTTGGGGTTCCCGTTGTTAGTGGGGGTACAGGAAGACCATATTTGGAGTAGGGGGCAACTTGTGTTGGACCGACCAAAACACATTTCGGCCCGGAAGCTAGGATTTGTTTTTCATATTTTCAGAAGCCCAGTGGATCCACTTACCTGGTACCTGGTGAAGGTCGACAACCAAGGGCTTGCCACCCTTCAACGGAGAACTAGCTGGTTCCGTACTATATGGGTAATTGGGATCCACTGGAAGGATAATCTGGTCTCCGGAATGGAACAAATCGAGTACCTGAGCATGTTCTTTAGAGTCGGGGGTAGAGGGCTACTTAAAGCTTGAAGAATTACAGCGGGAAAGCCACCGTCTTGCGCCTTGCTCCATGTGCCCACCCAGGGAGTCCAAAGGCCTGAATCACGGAGGCCGTTTAAACACGGGTTGGTTTTTTTTACGTTGCCTTTTTTCGGGGTGTCTACGGCCGTTGACAAAAGGCCTAAGTTACGGGCGAGGAAGCTCTGGGATCCATGTGCCTGTGAGTATCCAAGGGCTTGCCCTTTCAAACACCCAAAAAGAAATAGCGAAGGCTGGCCGAAGCTCTGGGCCAGTGGAGATTGTTGCCAGAGATTCCTCGGCCGTAACTTAGGCCTTTTGTCAACAGCCGTAAGCACCCCGGAACCCGTGTTTAAACGGCCTCCGTCACTCGAAACGGCCTTTGGAAATTCCTGGGCCCCCCCCCAAAAAAAAACAAGCACCACAAAAAAACGGTGGAACTCCTGCTTGCCGCCAGACGTCTCGGGAGACTTCTCGAAAAAACGCAGGTGCCCAGCGGCGAGGTGCGGCAGGCGGTGAGTTGCTTCCACAGCATCCTGGGCTCGGCGGCCCAGCGGGCCCAGCGGAAGGCGGGGTGAACCAACTCCTGGCGCTCCCTCAAACTGCCCCTCCAAATACCTCCAAATGCCCGATTCGGCCCCTTTTTCCAGTTTTTTTCTTTTTCAAGACCGGTTTTTCGGTTCTTCAATCTAAAGACCGATCCCTTTTTTAGCAGAGGGCCCACATGATACCAACTAAAAAAGGGGGGTATTGGGTGTAAGGAGTGTAAGGGGTACTCCAAATACCAAAGGCCGTTTTTAGGTATGATTTGTCGCACCCCTTGTCCAAGGCGGGGCAGCTTGTGTTGGTCCAACAGTTTGGGACCATGTTACTCCAAACACCATATGTTTTAGTTGGTATGATGTCGATCGACCCTCTGCAAAAAAAGGGATACTTTCGATGGACACCCGAGTTTTTGAAACAGTACCGCTGAAAAAATGAAGTATTTGGAGTAGGGGTCCCGATACACTGGGTCCCCCAGCAATTGGTGCCCGACCTCTCACCCCTTTTTTGGTTGGGAGATGCGGCTCCCCTACCAAAATAGACGAAATGGACAAAAAGGGTACCTGGAGTCTCCTTCCGATCCTTTAAAAATGGTTGGTCATTACCCAAAATAATGGTTGGTCATGGACCCATTTTTAAAGGGTCATGGAGACTCCAGGTACCCTTTTTTTCCGTTTTGTCTATTTTGGTAGGGTCCCCCAGCTAGGCACCCCTTTTTTGGTTTCGGTTCCCCCACCAAAATAGACGAAACGGGCAACATTTTGATTCGGGTCATGGAGACTCCAGGTACCAACTCATTCTAACCTCTCACATCCGGGTCCTGGACAGCATCTGGAGCTGCACAGATTCCTCGGATCGGGGCGGGGGGCTCCCCAAACCGCGAAGGCGATTCATCCGGTTCAACTCAGCTATCGGAAGGAGCCCAGGAGTTGGTCCCTGAACAAGGTGTCTGTTTGTGGTGCGATAGGTAGGGAATGTGACTGGAATGAACCCAGGATTTGGTCCCCTTAACGGAAACAGGGGATGGCTCAGGGTTCGGAAACTCATTCCCTGAGCGGCAAGTTTCATGGCGAAAAGTGAGAGACACCTCTTGAAGCCAGGACGCCCGTCATCTTGTCGCGTTTTTCGTGGCAGTTTCCGAATTCAAAGCGCCAAGAGATAGAAGCTTTTAGCGGGGGGTGAGAGGAGATACCTCAGTCCCTAAGTTCAACTGGCCACACATTGAAGAATCAGCCGAGTGGCAAGTAGAACAAGTCCCTGGACTTCTTTCGGCCCATCTCAGGTCTCACTTCTCGATTCGTTTCGTCGAAATTCAGACCACTTTTGTGTTGATCCTATCTCTTTGAGTTCCGCGGACATTTGCTTTTGGGGAAGGACCATTTTGGATACACTCAGCTGGCAGGAGGGAAAATCGCCCTTACCTCAAATAAAAACAGAACACTGTTCAAAACTTTTTGGGGGTAACATGGGCGAGAAATGTCTGTAAAAGATGAGAACTTCCCCAGGGCTTGGAGTTTTAAGAGGGAATCACCCCATCCCCATAATTTGTGGTTTTCTTGAGGGGATCCCCAGCTGTAGTCCACCAATGTTTTCCTTCAGGAGTAACTCACAATCAGAATTGGGTCCATTGGCCAACTTTTTCATGATGAACACTGAAAATACTCAAAGGAAACCAGAAATCCGATGCACAAACTGGGGGGGTCCAATTTTACAACTTGCCTGCGTCAACGTTTGGGACCATTTTACATATACTCGCCCTTGACCAAACTTATGAACATGTTCTATAGGTATGGGGTTAAACCTTGACCAGGGCAAACATCCGCAATCAAAAGGTTCATTTAAACAGAAACGCACAAGGAACACCTGCCCACATGGTGGTTGAAAATAGTGGTCTACCTGGTTTTGGGCCAAACGTCCACTTATGATTGCGTGACTTCACCAGGCAAGAAGAGGAGGGTAGCCAATAATCCCATGTGGGTTCTCCGAATGAAGTCCAGGGTTGTCGAAAGTGTGAGGTTTTACTGAAGGTTGTGGATTTGTTTTGGGAAGCTAGGTGGCGAACCCTGCCATCCGGTTCCTTAGCTTCTTTAGCCTTTTAGTGTTTAGTGGTAGGTTCCATTTAACCTACTAAAAGTTAGTCACTTTTAGCGGGGGATCTGAGGGCAGACCAGGAAGGGTGTCCCTTAAAACTTAAGTTCCAAAGAAAACCTGGTACCCCATATGGCCGTTTTTGTTTAGGTCATACGCCTTTGACCGAAAAAAATGGCCATACGGATTTTCTACGGCGTTTTTTCAACAACATGTCGAAACAATATGGGTTTCATACGGCCAATTTACGCAAATGACCAAACAATCATGGCCATACGGGCAAATACGGCCAAATACGGGAGTTTGACCGGGGAAAGCAAAAAAGAAGCCATACGGGGTGCCAGGTGGACAATTCCTTGGATGGTCAAGCATCTGGAGGACCCTACTGATCTGAAATAGATGCTTTCGATACCAAAAGGGCGGCCACCCCTGAATAGCACGACCCAGACTATTGCGAAGTTAACATTTCTTGTTAGGTACCGTGCGGGGCATACGTGGGACAGGGGCTTGGTGAACCTTTTTCGTTTCTTTTAACCTTGTGGGTTTCTCCTTAACCATTTGCCAATCGGTTTTGCCAATCGGTTGTGGGATCACTCGGGGTTTATTCCCACTCCTGTGACACTGTGGATGGACGAAATCCATTTCGCACCACCTGAGAATCCCTGGAATGATGGTTCCCCTGCAAACAGCAACAAACAATGCTTTCCCATGGTTTCAAACTGGTGCAGGATTTTGTCCATCCACAGTACAAGGGAATCCCTGTTTCTATGAACAATTTAGTCTCTGGGAAGCCCTTTTGTATCATAGAAGTGGTCATTCCCCACGGCCCTGGTGCAGGAACCAAGGGCCTGTGACCCCTTAGGGCTACCAATTTCCAGTCGCGCGACTGGATCTGCTGGGTATTGAGTTGGCGAAGGTTCAGCTTCCTTTGCATAGTCAAGGCCACAAATGCTTGAACTGGCCGGATCGTCTGAGCCACGTCTTCAAAACCCGGGTAGATGAAGGTTAGTAACGGATAATTTTAACCATTCTTTGCATGGTTCTGGGTAGACCATGTTAGTACCGGGTGTTGATCATACCTCAACTCAGCTCAGTTTTTTGCCCAAAGCGACTCGACCTCGTGACGCCCAACGGTTTCCCCTGGGCCCCAGAGGTTATGAGCACTCACGTTTTTCTTGCCAGGCGGTCTGATTTTCTGGACTGCTACTGGGCAAACGGATCTTTAGACTTTAAACTTGTTGGTTGAAAAAAACGGTGTTTTCCACTAAACCCCAAAACATTTAAACTTTTTGCACGGGGGTCAACAGCAACCGAGTTTTGATGGCAAAGGTTTGAACTGGCCGGATTGTCAACTCAGCGTTTAGTCGTTCCAAGTTCCAGATGCTCCCTGGGCAAATGAAGCTTGAGATTTGTTTAGTTCCGCCATGACGTGTATTGTCCCAGCTCAAAGCTTGGGGGTCCTTTTTTGCAGCTTTCTTGGGCGTATTAATTGATAGGTGCAGGACCGAATTATGGCGATGCTAGCTGCTTTCTGTTCCCTTACTGGACGAACTCCTGCACCACTCTTGAAACCATGGTTGAAACCATTGTTTGTTGGCATTTACAGGGGGAATCGAAACATTTCAGCGTTTCTGGGGGGGTACAGGATTTCGTCGATCCACAGATATCCTGAATTGGCTGCCTCAAAAGCCACATACCTGACGGTTAAAACGGCCAGCCGTTTTTGACTCTCTTTCCTTGAGCTTTCCCTAACACCCGCACCCGGAGAAAAAAAAAGAAGAAAAAGCCTCGAACAAGACACCCATATGCAGCTATCTTTGGCTAAACCTGGATCCTTCAAAATCAAGTGACTCCCTGGGAGCCCATATATGGCCGTTTCTTTTTTACGTCACACGCCTTACGGGGTGCCAGGTCTTCCTTGACCCAGATCCCAGGGAAACGAGCCATTTTCCTTCGGGCTTTTGAAGGCTGGCAAGGTGGTAAGCTTGCGGGTTCTCAGCAGGGAATGAGAAATGCGACAATGGACTGACCCGAAAAACCCATCCATCGGATGGGGTTTCCTTTGTTGGGGGAATCCCTATTATTCCTATAGGTTTGCTTCAAAGGCATCGGTTTCGGTTTCGTCTCAGCCGGTACGCGGAATACGCGGAGAGCCGCCGCACATCGCGTCGGTCCGGAGCTCGAGGCTGGATGGGGGACCGCCCGCTGCCGGAGACCCAGCGCCTCGGCTTCCGGGAGGACTGCGACCTGAGCCGCGCGCGGGGAATCGACGAATCGGCGAATCGGCAGCGAGCGGCACAGGGCGTGCAAATAACTTATGACCCACAAGGTGAACTCCACTTTGGGGCACATAAATTGGTTATAGCCCAGGTTGCCACCAAGAGGGTAAATAGCTCCTTTTTTGGCCTTAGCCCCACTCCAATTGATAAATGCGCTAAACTCGCCGAAAAACCACTGAAAACCACTGCCGGGACGATTCAAACGTTGTGTTTTGCTTTCCGCCGCTCCTTGATTGAAGTTGGGAATTCGAGCTGGAATCTTGCCCCCGACTGCAAATACCCACTGATTTTCGGGCATCACGTCGACCCTCTACTAAAAACGGAATCAGTGTTTACCTTGAAAAACCGATCGGTGTTCCAAAATATACCTGGAAAACGCAGGTATTTGGAGTAGGGGGTAGGTACTCCAAAGACCTTCTTTATTTTAGTTGTATTTTTTGGAGAACCGATCGGTTTTCCAGGGTAAATACCGATCCCTTTTTTAGTAGTGGGTCGAGTCGGGGGTAGGTAACCAAACCAAGACCCTTGCCAGCCTTCAAGAACCAAAAGAAGCATGGCGAAAGCTGACCTACTCTATGGGTAGCTGGGATCCTTGAACACCTGGTTTTCTAGGTAACCAAGGGAACCCTTCAAACACTAAAAGCAGAGTATGGATTTGGGTTTATGGCTTTATGCGGAAGCTTCACTGTTCTTGGCATGGTTTCCCTTTGTTTTCACTTGAAACCAACCGCAACAAGATTACCCGAAAAAGACAAACACAAGTGCAGGCTGTCATGCAAACCTGGTTTTGTAGGTAACCAAGCGAACCCTTGAAACACGCAAAGGGTTTTGTGGGGAAACTTCACTGTTCTTGGCAGGGTTTCCTGGTTTTGTAGGTCCCCTAAGGGCTTGCCAGTCTTTAATAGCCTTGCCCATTCTTTCTGTAACATTTTGTTTGTTAGTAACAACCCCTTTTGGTTTTATGAGGAAGCTTCACTGTGGTTGGCATGTGCTTCATTTTTTTCAGGTGTTTGGTTATGTTCATTTTTAGCAGGGGGCTGCAAAAACAATTGCTGCTACCATACGAAGGTCGTAATGGAACAAGGACAACCATCCATTTTCGGGGGTTAATAGTCGATTGGGACCATGTTCTTCGAATTTCGGTGAGTTTTCACTGAGGGTAGTTCTTTCGGGTCCAGGTAACTGAAAAGGGTACCGTTAACTGCCATTTGCTGAAGAAGATTTTGATTTTTTCCTTGTTGGTTTTGAAGGGAATCTATCACTACCGGACATATGTTTTCTCATTTCTCCAAGGGGGCGAAAAAGCAAGCGGAGGTTGAAAACACATTCCAAAATAAACGGATTGACCCATTTGTTCGATCTTTCCGTTTGCTTTCCCCACAAACCTACCTGAAAAGTGTACCCTTAAGAACACACACACACACACCCTACTCCAAATACCCGCTTTTTCTAGTGGTATTTTTTTTTAACAACCTGGGTGTCCATGGTAAATACCGATCCCTTTTTTGGTAGAGGGTTGACATCATACCAACTAAAAAAGGCGGGCATTTGGAGTAGGGGGCACACACACACACACACCCCACATCTCCGAAGCGGCGCGAGTGCGCGCGTCGGTCGCGAGTCGATCGCAAGGACATCGCTCAAGTGGCCAAGTCCAGTCCGACCTTGGCCGACGAGATCTATGTGCAGGCGGAAGGAAACAAAAAAACGGGGAGGCTTGGGGGGGTGGGGGGGGCTTGGCGGGCGGGGGGGACTTTGGGGAGGGGGGGGCGGCCAGGGAACAGGTGTGCTCCAGCAGAAGTACATTGTTTCGCGGCAAATGAAATGTGCGGACTTTTTTTTGGGCGAATCCGCTGGATCGGAAGTGAGTATATATGCTTATAAGCATTAAGTATATACCTCGCAAGTGGTGTAACCCTACCACCCAAGGCCTTTTCGATTTTTCTGTAGTTGGTAAGATTTGTTGACCCGCTGCTAAAACAGGGATCGGCATCGAACGTGTTTGGAACTGTCCTTAATGTAAAGATGTTGTTTGGCCCTTCGTTTTGCTTTGGCTGGCATTTACCATGAGCTGTGTTTGTTGCTTGTTCCCCTTACACCCAATACCCTCCTGTTTTAGGGTATCATGTGGCCCCTCTACTAAAAAAGAGGCATTTATTTACCATGGAAACCCAGGTGTTTCAAAAACTACCCACTGAAAAAAGCCGCGTATTTGGAGGTTTCGGGGGTTTGTGTTCCTCTCCAGCCTTAAGTCATGTTCGAACGTGGATGTCTTGTCCGCGCCTCTGGTTGGTTGGCTTCATGGAACACCTCATGTTCGAATGTGGATTTCGTTTCCACGCTTTTGGTTGGTTGGCTTGATCGAACACCTGCGAGTAAGTGCGTTTGTGTTTTTCTTTTCGGGCTCGCCCTTTTCAAGCCATTAGGGAGCCAAGAAAAGGTGACTTTTGGGCCCAAAGAGTTACCCTCTACCTGGGACCGATTCCATATGGCCGTTTTTCCTGTTTTAAAGGTCATACGCTTTTGACCGAAAAAAAGAAAGAAACAAAAAAGAGACCCACAAAAAAAAACGGCCATACGGAGTTTTACGGCTTTTTTTCAACAACATGTCAAAAAATATGGGTTTCATACGGGTGATGGCCGTTTTTAAGTTGGTAGTTGTTGAACAACCGAGCGATTCTCCAGGGTAATTCAATGCCTGGGCTAGCAACTTCCCCAGAATTAGCTCACCAAGATCTCGTTTTTCGCTGGGGTCCTCTTCTTCTAGCCTAAGCAAAAGGTTGACATGGTGCCCTGACAAACATGATTTTGTGCGTAGGGGAGGGGACATGGCCATGAAGGCTTTTACCTCTTACTTTTTTTCAGCTGTTTTTTTTGTTTTTTTGTTTCCGGGAAAACCTGGTTTTCCACGGTAAATAACGATCCCTTTTTTAGTAGAGGGTCGACATCATACCCCAAAAACGGGTATTTGGAGTAGGGGGTATGTGTTACCCATCCGGTTCCTTAGCTTTTTAGCCTTTTAGTGTTGAGTGGTAGTTTCCGTATTTAAACCACTAAAAGTTAGTCACTTTTAGCGGGGATCTGAGGGCAGCACAGTTACCACCACCTCAGAAGTGGTGGACATGGTGGACATAAATCCCGGTGAATCGTGAGGTTTACCAGAGAGTCCCCTGCAAAAAATCGAACCCATATGGCTGCCTTTGGCTCTCTTTGTGTTTCAAGTACCCCTGTTTCAAATACCAAGGCATTTTTTAAAGGTATGATGTCAACCTACTGGTAAGTTGTGGTGAATCTGTCAATGCACCTAGAAGAACCAAACCTTCCTGGGACACGCCCCAAAACGGACACCCCACTTACAAGCAACGTGTGTGTGTGTGTGTGCCTTTTGAGGGTACGCTTTTTGGGTGGTTTTCAAAGGAAAAACGAAAGGAACCCCGCCTTTTGGAGGGTCCCAAACAAAGACACACCCATATGGCTGTGGGTCAAAACCAATGGTACCATTTGGGGTTGGTGCACCACCCATTTTAGTCGGGATTTTAGTGGGGATTGGGATGTTCACTGGGGGTACGGGATTTTGACCCATGGCCATATGGTGTTTTTTGCCTGGATGGCCCCTCAACCCGATGTTATGACCTCTGTGTGCGGTTGGTCCAATTTTGTCGACCTACTAAAAAAGGGAAGGAGGTGTTTACCTCGGAGCACCGAGTTGTTGTCCAAAACGATACCAACTGAACAACAACGAGTTCCCGGAGTCTCCATGAGCCTTTGAACATGAGGTCATTCCCCAATTATTTGGGGGTCATGGACCCATTTTTTCAAGGCTCAGAAGGAGACTCCAGGTACCTCCCTCAAACTACCCATAAAAACTGGATTTCACCATTTCACCAATGATTTTGCGGCATCACCCATGTTCAAGGGACGACAACATACCCTAAAAACGGGCATTTGGAGAGGGTCACATACCCAACAGCCCTCTACTCCAAGCCGCCAGATTCCCGGTCACTTGCCGAACTCGGGTGTCGGAGATTTCCCCTCGCCTCCTGAGTTCAACTGGACCTTCCACCCCCGTAAGCTCAAAATACCCGGATCGGGCTTTTTCTAGTTGGTACGTTTTGGAAAACCGAGCGGTTTTTCAAGGTAAATACCTCCAATTCGGCCTTTCTCTAGTTGTTGTTTTTTTTGGAAAAGCCGATCGGGTGTCCATGGTAAATACCGATTTCATTTGTACCTAGGGCTTCAAGAACCTGTAAGAATGTCGTACCCTGACTAAAACATCGTGTTTTTTTCTCGATTTTCTGAAAACATCGTGTTTTCAGGAACAACATTGTGTTTTTGATAAAACCCCTTAAAAATTGGCTTCTGAGGCCAAACACTCATTTGGAGCAAAGGGTCAAAGGCAAGGGTCGGGAGTGGATTCACACAGGCATCACCCATTAAGATTTCAACTGAGGGCAACGCTCTATACTGAGTATGCTTCACATTCTAAGGACCACATTGATGAGCCTGACAGCCAGGGTGTGCAGCTGGCTTCAGTCTTGAAGCACCTTTCACAGCAACAGGCACCTGAAGACTGGCGCCAGGTCATACCGAACCAGTTTGAAGGGGGTGCTGGCATCCGAAAGCTCCTTTTGGTGCAAAACAAGACCAGGTGACACCTTTTGAGATTGTTTTTATAAATTTGAGTTTTTTTTTTTAGAAAATGGGGCGGGATCCTGGCGGCTAACCGCAGAAACCCGTAGAAAGCCCGCAGCCCCAACCGAAAACATCGTGTTTTTGGAAAACATCGTGTTTTCTAACCCGTAGCTAAACCGTGGAGAACCCGTAGTAAAGCGTGGCAAACCGTGGAAATTCTATGGGTTTTTCGGGTTCAACCACGAATGCGCTAATTCGAGAATGTTGCTGGAAAACAACGAAGTCATGAGCAAAAGCACGGTCTTTGCTTGAGCTTGCGCGCTGTTCGAAGCCAGCAAGCCCTCATCATGGCATTGCTGCTTGACAAGTGTCATAAAACCGTGGTACTTTTGACTATTTGGGTCCCCGGCCTCCTTCTTCCAGATTGGAGTTGCGAAAGACGAGTGGCGAATGCGAAGCTGATTTCGTTACGAGCGCAAAAGGGGAGGGCGAACGGATGACGAGTTGAAGGAATGTATGGGAAAATGCTTGAAATCGAAAATGCGGTGTTTCCCGAAGACATCGTGTTTTCCAAAAAAACATAGTGTTTTTTACATGTTCATCGATTTTTTGAGGCTCCTGGTCGTAGAGGGTCGACATCATACCCTAAAAAGAGTTAGTGTTGGGTGTAGGGGGGAGATACTCCGGGTACCTAGGGCAACATCAACAAGGGTATGCCCTTCGGTCTCGGGCATGGGAGAGGGGTTGAGGACTTATGGATGCGAAGATATACCACGAACATGGGCTTGTTCAGCAGTACATACCCGGCAACATGGTTGTTGGTGTTGGGAAGCATTTTACATATTTTGCTTATTGCGGTTGCTCCTAAAACTTATTTATTGTTTGCTCCCCTCCAGGGTCAACCAAGCACACCCCGCAAGCTTCCCTCCGAAACCCATGCAAAAGCCCTTGAGTCAAAGGGGCTTTTAAGAAAGCTCTGGATTCCCTCCGACTGAGCTCTTCGTTTCAGATCCCCCTACCCCCTGCTCCAAATACCCGCGTTTTTCAGGGCATTTTGAAAAACCGATCGGTTTTCCACGGTAAATACCGAGCCCTTTTTAGTAGAGGGTCGACAAATCATACCAACTAAAAAAAGGCATCGGGTATTTGGAGGTTACGGGGGAGCCTCGAAGGTCTTGCGCTCCTACCCCTTACACCCAATACCCACATTTTTTAGGGTATGATGTCGATCTACTAAAAAAGGGATCGGTATTTACCTTGAAAAACCGATCGGTTTTCCAACACAAACCCTAGAAAAAGGCCGGGTATTTGGAGCTTACGGGGGTGGGGGGTCAACCAGAAAAACCGCCCGATCTGATGAAAGGGAGTTCGGGGTCGGCGGCCTCGCAGGTGATGAAGCAGCTCCGGGAGAACCCTTCGGATCGCTCCATGACCCTGGGCTGGAAGCTGATGCTGCGCTTGTGCCAGCAGGCGGATGACGGATGAAAAAGCGGCCGCGCATGTTTGTTGTTTGTTTGCTTGTTCCCTCTTGTTTTCCTTTTTTTCCGTTGGACCCACAAAATGGTCTTGAAAATTGTTTTCTTGCCCCCTGGGGTGAGGAAAACAAAGAAAGGAGAACGGGATACCTGGACCTGAAAGAACTAGCAACTTAAAAATGGGGTGAATGGCAACCCTTGAGGGTCCAGGTGTCTGTTTGTGGTGCGTGCAACTGGCCCCGCTTTCTGCCATTTGCCGAAGAAAAGCCTGGAGCTGAAAGAGCTACCAACTTCTAAACAAGGGGTGAATGGCAACCCACGTATGCATGGTTGTTGTTGGGAACCATGTTACATTTTTGCTTGCCAAAGTTGGAAAAATGCTCCCCTTCCAACGTCAACCAAGTATGGTCGGGTAGTTTGAGGGTCCGCTTCTCTTGGGAATTGAAAGTCAAGAGGGCGCGAAAGGTCAACATGAAAAAGTCACATCGGCTGAACTTCCATTTGAGATGAGTCTTGATTTGTCCCTGCTGGCTTCCAAGGGAATCGATCACGACTAGAAATAGGTTTTTGTTTTCAGGAAATTAAAGAAAAGGGAGGTTTTGTGGTTGTTTCGCGCGTGTTTTTGTTTTGTTCTTTCAATCTGTTGGTTTGGTTGGTTGCTTGTTTGTGTCTCTCTTTTTTCCTGGCCAGCGATATGGCGAGTGGGGAGGGTTCGGGAATGGCTGCCACACAAAGTTCATTTTACCGCTTCACCAGATCGTTCAATCCCATCAACATCCTATTGTCCAAAGGGCATCGGTTCCCGTGGTTGAAAACAAAAAGAGAGCGACTTCAGCCTTTTTGGCCCATCCGCTCGATGGGAAGTGAGTCGAGTGGCTTTCTGGCTTAGTCAAGGTCGCAAACATTGACCTTTCCGTGCTGGTGCGATAGGTAGGGAATGTGACTGGAATGAACCCAGGATCTGGTCCCCTTAAAGGCCTGAAAGGAAACCACAGAAGATGGTTAAGGGTTCCCTCATTCCCTGAGCAGCAAGTTTTATGCCCGCGAAAAGTGAGGTGTCTCGCATCTTGTAAGCCACGCCATCACGTCAAGCTCAAAGCTTTCGCGCCAAGAGGCTTTCACAGCCTTTCACACTCAACCCCAGCCTTTCCGGTTTCCATTTAGGTAACCAAGGGAAACCATGATAAGACCTAGAGGTAGGAAACCCATAGAAACCTGAAGGCTGACCCACAAAAGTGGCGAAACAAATACCTGGAAGCACTGGAAAAGACACTGGAACATGGTTGTTGTTGGGAAACATTTTACATGTTTGCTTATTGCGGTTTGGTGGTTGAAATCGACTTTTTTGATCCCCTTCCAACTTCAACCAAGGGAATGCATGATCCACCGTTGTTTTACTCCGAAACCGGGTTCTCTAGGAGCTTCGACCGGGAAACAGGCCTCCAGAAGGCAAAAAGTCATCAGAACAGAACAATGTGCGCGTGCATTTTTTGGGGATCCCCCACTAGGTCCCCCAGTAGTGCCCTTTGACCAACTTTTTTGGGGGAGGGTTCCCCTACTAAAATAGACTACAGAAAAAGGGTACCCTTAGTCTTAGCCTCTCTACTGGAATCCCATGTGTGACGTTTTTTTGTTCCTGCCCACACGGCTTGGGCCACAAAATGCAGTCATTGTACGGTTTTCTGTCAACAATTTGCTGAACAAATACGGGTTGCATACGGCCAAATACGGCCACCGGCCAGCAAAAACTTTTCCCACACGGGAAACACCATCGAAATACAGGTTCCGTCCGAAAAGAAATGGCCATACGGCTTTCCAGGGTGTTACCCCCTACTCCAAATACCCCTTTTTTGAGGGTATTTGTTTTAATAAAACCTGGTTTTCGGTGGTAAATACCTCCTTTCTTAGTAGAGGGTCGACATGATACCCTAAAAAAAGTGGGTAAGGGGTACAATCCAGAAAGAAGGGGGACACACACCCGCGTGAGGGTACTCTATTCCTTTGCAAGGGGGTGGACCAATTTGAGAAATCCGCACGTGGCCTGGAGACCTCACGGTCAAGTGACCCCTTTTTGTTGGTGTACCTGGACCTGAAAGAACTACCCACCCAAATTATTGGTGAAAACCATTTCTTCAGGGCACCCCTTACACCCAATACCCGGCCTTTTTTTAGTTGGTATCATGTCGACCCTCTACTAAAAAAGGAGGTATTTGCCTTGGAAACCAGGTTATTCAAACAGTACCCAGAAAAAGCGGGTCTTTGGAGTAAGGGGTAGTTTGAGGGAGGTAGATGACCATTCTTTCTTCGGGTAGAGACTCCGCATCGGCATCGAATTCAAGCCTTAAGCTGTAGCGGGAACTTGGGTTAGCCGATTACTACAGACTCTAACTTGGCGAATCGAACATCCAAGTTCCCCTTCACCCAATACCCTCTTTTTTTAGGGTATGATGTTGACCCTCTACTAAAACAGGGGTAATTACCAGGGACACCCAGGTTTTTTTTCCAAACATACCCTTGAAAAAAATGGGCATTTGGAGTAGGGGTAGGGCAACTGCCGTGATATTTCTGCAGGTTCAGCCCAGCGAGAAGCTCGACGAGTTTGTGAGGCGAAGCCAATTGCAATTCTCGAGGTGTCGTGTTCTTGAGGCATCAGAGGGTATCGCAGAGTTCTTGGATCAAGTTGTTTTGTTTTTTGCTCATGTTTAGTTTTATATTTCGGGGCTGCAAATAGGTTGTTTGCCACCATACCAAGGGTTGTAAAGTTCAAGTGGCAAAGCTAATTGGGTGGCTCGTCTTCTTTGAGGCTCGGTACCTGTTTCTTTAGTTTGGTGTATTCAAAGGAATACCAAAGAAAGCCCGAAAACCATTCGGGGGGTCCCCATAGACAAGGAGAAAGATACACATCCCCAAATGGGCCCGTCAATTCACGGTGAGTTCCTTGGATTTGTGGGCCCCATCGAATCAGAGGGTTCCCCAATAGACCCCTCGAGGCAGTTTATGATTGGGGACTCCGTGGGCGACAAAAACTGGTGTCCGAGCCATGTTGAAACCTGAAAGGTCGGTTTCAATGGACACCTGCACTTTGCTCAACTTCTCCAGGGCTCCTTAAAAGATCTCCATTTTGCCACTACTTGAAACATGGCTTTTTCAACACCAAAATAAAGTTGGTAACCGCCATTTACAAGTTGCAATCTTCAGGCGTATAACGTAAGGAACCTGCAATTTGCTCAACTGCTTGGTCAAGGAAAAAATCCAGTGACCCCCTCACACGGGCCCCAAGTTCTTCGAGGGGCCCTTTCTGAGCCCGGAAGGTGTCCGACTTGTGTTTCTGGAGGTCGCGACCCGACGGTCTTTGGTGTTTTTTAACCCCAAATCTGCGATGTGCTCATAAAGCCAGGCTGGGAGTATTTGGTTTGAAGCCAGATGGGTGTGGTTCTGAAGATTAAACAGGAGGGCTTACGCATGCGCAGGTTTTGGTCTATGTTTCCACTTACGAGGGTTCAATTTTGGTACCGGATTTTTGAGCCACAGCCAGATAGTGTTGAAAATGGCAAGGGGGTTTGCCGGGTCGGCGAACATTTCCCGTAGGATGTGCTGCTGGCTTCTGTGAGTATTGTGCGGTATAAGTCGAAATGTGTCGGTTTCGGAAGTACAACTACAAATCTGTCCAGGATCCGAAAGGCAGAGATCAACCCTCAAGTAATATCACGCCTACACTTGGCGTTTTCCTGCAGATACCCTTTTTGCGGTTGGTTTCAAGTGAAACCAGGGGAAACCAGGGTCCCCGATTTTGACACTCACCCATTTGGGCCAATTTGACTTGAGCTTCTTCTGGGGGTTGGCACTTTCGTTGAGCAGACGCTGCTTGGACAGTGCCAATTGGACGGAACGCACCGATCTTTTCCGTGACAGAAAAACCATGCTTCCGGTGCCCTCTACGGCAAATACCCGGTATCCTTTTTTAAGCTTCACTGTTCTTGGCATGTTTTTGTTTTTTGTTTTTGTTTGGTTCTGTTCAGTTTTACTGGTGGTCTGCAAAAAACAAAGTTTTTTGCTACCATACCAAGAGTAGAGATGTAGGGTATCATGCCGAGCCTCTACTAAAAAGGGATCGGTACTTACCATGGAAACCCGATCGGATTTTCAAAAGATACAATAGGAAAAGTGGGTACTTGGAGTAGGGGGTACCCGCTTCTGTTTTTTTTGTGTGTTTTGAAAGGGCTGGCTTTTCAGGCACTTAAGTACCTTTGTCAGAAAAGGGTTGACATGATACCCTGAACAAAGTGAGTTGTGTGTGTCGGGGGTCCAGTCGCAAGCGGATTGCTGCCAATTCATCCCTCGATTGGACGACAAAAAAGCTCAAGAACTTCCGCAAAGTGTTGGGTAGAATCACTTACTCAGTTGCCCAAAGCGAATCGACCTTTAACCTTTTGGTTTTCCCCCGAAGGTGATCACCTTTTATTCCTGGGTCCTTGCGACTGAGCTTAGATACTTGAAGCAGGATCCTCACTGCTGGGATGGTTCAATCAAGACCCATGGCGGCTCACTTTGTGCATTGTGTCCGAGTTGAAGCCTCGATGCTTGGAACAGCCAGTCACAATCGCCCCCCCTTCCCCCCCCCCAAAAAAAAAGCCTCAGTGTTTTTATGGGGCAACCGGAACACACCCGCACACAGAAGAACCTCCATTTGCTGAAAAGAATACTTGTTTTTTTGTTCCCCTTCTTGGAAGGAATTAATTCATCACTACTTAAGAAAAAAATAACCGACTACTTGTTTTGTTTTTTTTTCCTGGGGCCTAAACCGAATGGAAGAGAATCTCCCTGCGCCATGCAAGTGGATGTCCACTTGCCCAGCGGTGATAATTGCTCCGTGGCCGCCTCGCCGGAGACGCCCATCAGCGAGCTGAAGGCTGCAGCACAGAAGCATTTCCAGCGCCGCTGCTTCCCCAGAATTCGATCCCCTTTTTGTTTTGGTTTTGCTTTTTTGGTTGGTCCCTTTGTTTTCCACTCACCAGGCAAAAGATATATATATATATATATATGCTCACCCCCCCCCCCAGGGCCTACCTTTCCACTTCAAAATGTACAAAACCCTCTTATTTTAAGGACAGGGGGTGTGAGCATATATACGCAAGAAGTGTGCTGTTGCTGCATATTTGTTTGTGGGTGACAAGTCATGTTGAGTAACAACAGCAAAGAGTTTATATACTTTCAAGACAGTTTATAAACCATGTCAAGGGTTTGACGGTTGCCTTGCAACAAGGGCAGGGGGGGGAGGGGGGGGGGGGTACTGAGAAGTCTTTACAAAGTTGGCTGAGTCACACCTCACTGCTAAGACTTCCAACCAACCCCCCCCCCCATCCTTCAACGATACCATGAACACTTCGTAGGGTGTTGTTGCCTTGACGCGGGAAACTCGTCAAACACTCAATAAGGTTTATAAACTTTCCTGAAAGTTTATAAACCTTCTGTAGGCTTATTGCGTAGCAAGTGGAGACTGTTGTTTGGGAAAAAAAGGACACTCATTTGAGGCCTTGTTTGATGTGGTTTGGGCATGTGGTCCTAAAAGGTTGATGATTGTGTGTGTGTGTGTCATCACTGCTGCACTGTTATATCAAAGGCTGTCCTGTAAGCATCTGATTTATCAGTAGAGCACTCATTACCTCAATGGCTTGGTTTCTCAATGGCATCAAAGCTGGCCACAGGCTCAAAAAAATGCAAAAAATACAACAATCCAGACCAATCAAGCCCTGACCTCTGACTTGCATCTGGGTTTTGCATTTTTTTTGTTTTGAGCCTGTGCAGGTTTTGGAGCTTCCAGGTTTGGATTTTTTGCATTTTTTTGAGCCTGTGCAGGTTTTAAGCACCCAGGCTCCAAAACCTGCACAGGCTCAAAAAAATGCAAAAAATCCAAACCAGGAAGCCTCAAAACCTGCACAGGCTCAAAAAAATGCAAAATGCAAAAATCCAGACCAATCAAGCCCTGACCTCTGACTTGCATCTGGGTTTTGCATTTTTTGCATTTTTTTGAGCCTGTGCAGGTTTTGGAGCTTCCAGGTTTGGATTTTTTGCATTTTTTTGAGCCTGTGCAGGTTTTAAGCACCCAAGGCTCCAAAACCTGCACAGGCTCAAACAAATGCAAAAAATGCAAAAATCCAGACCAATCAAGCCCTGACCTCTGACATCTGGGTTTTGCATTTTTTGCATTTTGTTGAGCCTGTGCAGGTTTTGGAGCGTCCAGGTTTGGATGTTTTGCATTTTTTGAGCCTGTGCAGGTTTTAAGCACCCAAGGCTCCAAAACCTGCACGGCTCAAAAAAATGCAAAAAATCCAAACCAGGAAGCCTCAAAACCTGCACAGGCTCAAAAAAATGCAAAAACTGCAAAAATCCAGACCAATCAAGCCCTGACCTCTGACTTGCATCTGGGTTTTGCATTTTTTGCCTGTGCAGGTTTTGGAGCTTCCAGGTTTGGATTTTTTGCATTTTTTTGAGCCTGTGCAGGTTTTAAGCACCGAAGGCTCCAAAACCTGCACAGGCTCAAACAAATGCAAAAAATGCAAAAATCCAGACCAATCAAGCCCTGACCTCTGACTTGCATCTGGGTTTTGCATTTTTTGCATTTTGTTGAGCCTGTGCAGGTTTTGGAGCGTCCAGGTTTGGATGTTTTGCATTTTTTGAGCCTGTGCAGGTTTTAAGCACCCAAGGCTCCAAAACCTGCACAGGCTCAACAAAAATGCAAAAAATCCAAACCAGGAAGCCTCAAAACCTGCACAGGCTCAAAAAATGCAAAAACTGCAAAAATCCAGACCAATCAAGCCCTGACCTCTGACTTGCATCTGGGTTTTGCATTTTTTGCATTGTTTTGAGCCTGTGCAGGTTTTGGAGCTTCCAGGTTTGGATGTTTTGCATTTGTTTGAGCCTGTGCAGGTTTTAAGCACCGAAGGCTTCAAAACCTGCACAGGCTCAAACAAATGCAAAAAATGCAAATATATATATATATATATGCATTTTTTGCATTCTTTTGAGCCTGTGCAGGTTTTGGAGCTTCCAGGTTTGGATTTTTTGCATTTTTTGAGCCTGTGCGGGTTTTAAGCACCCAAGGCTCCAAAACCTGCACAGGCTCAAACAAATGCAAAAAATGCAACATCCAGACCAATCAAGCCCTGACCTCTAACATTGCATCTGGGTTTTGCATGTTTTGCATTTGTTTGAGCCTGTGCAGGTTTTGGAGCTTCCAGGTTTGGTTTTGTTTTTGCATTTTTTTGAGCCTGTGCAGGTTTTGAGGCTGAAACCATCAAAAAACGTTAAAAAAAAGGTGTTGTTTTGCAGTTTCCTTTAAAAACACTGCAAATAACAGTGATTTCACAACTGACAAAGTTGCATCTGAAAACGCTTTCCGTTTTCGTGTTTGTTGCTTTCTCGAATCCTGTTTTGCATCAAGTACAGAAAGCACATCTGAGACAATATCAAAAATTGCACAAAAACACCGTAAATTACAGTGCTTTCTGCAAGGCATCTGCAAACCAAGTGGACACTGAACATCTGCAAGAAAATCTCTTTCATGCAAAAAGTAGAAAGGTAGGCCCTGGGGGGGGGGGTGACCATATATATATATGTATATATATTTGCTGGGGTCCTAATTCCAGCCTAGGCTTGAAGCTGGTTGCGAAAGGCCGTCAACTCGATTTGACAGCCACGCTGAGTCAGGCTGGCTTGCAAAATGGGGATGTGGTGACTGCGGTTGTGCAGCTCGGCAAACTGGCTGCCACTAAACCGGCGTTTGCTTTGCATGGCCATGGTGACGAGGTTGTGACCTGGGGTGATCCAGAATGGGGCGGAGACAGCAGCCAGGTGCAAGAGCAGCTGACAAACGTCCAGCACATTCAAGCAAATTCTGCTGCTTTTGCTGCCATTCTTGCATCTGGGGCTGTTGTGACCTGGGGCGATCCAGAATGGGGCGGAGACAGCAGCCAGGTGCAAGAGCAGCTGCAGAACGTCCAGCACATCCAAGCAGCTCACCGGGCTTTCGCTGCCATTCTTGAATCTGGCGCTGTTGTGACCTGGGGTAATCCAGACCACGGCGCGGAAAGCAGCCAGGTGCAAGAGCAGCTGCAGAGCGTCCAGCACATCCAAGCAACTGACTGGGCTTTCGCTGCCATTCTTGCATCTGGAGCTGTTGTGACCTGGGGTGATCCAGAAGAAGGCGGACACAGCAGCCAGGTGCAAGAGCAGCTGAGGAACGTCCAGCACATCCAAGCAAACCACTGTGCTTTTGCTGCCATTCTTGAATCTGGGGGAGTGGTGACCTGGGGTCATCCAGTTCTCGGCGGAGACAGCAGCCAGGTGCAAGAGCAGCTGAGGAACGTCCAGCACATCCAAGCAACTTATGGTGCTTTTGCTGCCATTCTTGCATCTGGAGCTGTTGTCACCTGGGGTAGTCCATCCTATGGCGGAGACAGCAGCAAGGTGCAAGAGCAGCTGACACACGTCCAGCGCATCCAAGCAACTGCTAGTGGAGCATTTGCTGCGATCCTTGAATCTGGATCTGTCGTGACCTGGGGTCATCCAGAGCTAGGCGGAGACAGCAGCCAGGTGCAAGAGCAGCTGAGTAACGTCCAGCACATCCAAGCAACTCACCGGGCTTTCGCTGCCATTCTTGAATCTGGCGCTGTTGTGACCTGGGGTGATCCAGAAGAAGGCGGAGACAGCAGCCAGGTGCAAGAGCAGCTGAGGAGTGCCCAGCACATCCAAGCAACTGGCGGTGCTTTTGCTGCCATTCTTGAATCTGGATCTGTCGTGACCTGGGGTCATCCAGAGCTAGGCGGAGACAGCAGCCAGGTGCAAGAGCAGCTGAGTAACGTCCAGCACATCCAAGCAACTCACCGGGCTTTCGCTGCCATTCTTGAATCTGGCGCTGTTGTGACCTGGGGTGATCCAGAAGAAGGCGCAGACAGCAGCCAGGTCCGGTGCACGAGCAGCTGAGGAATGTCCAACACATCCAAGCAACTGGCATTGCTTTTGCTGCAATTTTTGAATCTGGACCTGTCAACAGTTCCACTCTTCGTATCGCACTCCAGAAAAGACACATATGACAATACCAACGTGTCAACATCTTTAGTGCCGGCCCACTTAATTACATCAAAGCGGCTCAATCGAAGAGTTCCCAATGACGTTCCAGTCGAAATCAGCTTCAACAGAAACGACCCAATGGGAATCCGAGGTAAATCCCCTCGCTTCAACTCGGTTCAGGGAAGTCGCTGGTTAGCTCCAGACGCGAGAAACGCAAAAAGCACTTCTCTTGGAACCCGTTCGCTATGGTTCCCAGCCATCCGGTTCGCGGCTGGTTTTGTTTTGGTTTGCGGTTGTAGTATCTAAACCACTAAACCACTAAAAAACCCAGAGATATGGAAAAGTGGTCAATGGTAAAAAGGGCAACTGCTGATGCCAGCGGTAGGTGGTCTGAATGGGAGGAAAAGTTGAACTAGCAGGAAATCTGGGAACAGCCCAGTTCTCAGAATATGTGGCATTTCGCCTCTTCACGTAAGTCAACGAGGTGCGGATCCGGACTGCAGCCGGACCTTTTGGCTTCCTTTGCTTGTCCCTTTGATCACCATGTGCTGAAATGAAGTGAGAAGGAGTCCCCAAAACGAGGTGTTTGAGAGTGGATGCCTTGTTGGGCTATTGCTATTGAGTCAGCCTCTTCGTGTTTCAAGGATTTCGTAACCGGGCATATTGCTATGTTTTGTCCACACTTATATAAGCAACGGCAAGCTTCGCCCCAGAATCAGGAGGGGACACATTTCCCAATGTCATGGAAGGAACAGCATACCCCCTACTCCAAATACCCTCTTTTTCTAGGGTATGATGTCGACCCTCTACTAAAAAAGGAGGTATTTGCCACGGAAACCTAGGGTTTTCCAAACATACCCTAAAAAACTTGGGTATTTGGAGTAGGGGGTATGTGAACTTGACTCATGTGAACAGCCAAGAGTACCAGGCAATTGGTTTCTGGTCCCCAATCCGTTTATCCAGAATGGGTAATGCCTCGGAATTGCATGGCCCTCCCCTCCCTCCCCCGCAGCCCCCATGAGAACAGGGCCGGGCATTCTTGCCAGCCCCATTGTTTCACTATCAAAGGCACCCCCGTTCAGTCGTAGGTTAAAGGGCAACTACCGATTCCAGTGTCTGACTTTGACAACCCTCAGAAACAATCAACATCATGACCTAAGTTCTCTAGAAAACGGTTTGCAGAGGCTTTGTGTGGATGTCACTTTGCCCCAGTTTTTCTTTAGCAATCGTTTAATACTCTTTTAATATCCAGGGATGGCTCCACAGATTCGCCACATCCAAATCGGTTTCTAGTTCTTGTGTTTGAGAGACCTCCCTGAGTAAGAGGGGCGTGGGCCACAACAACTCCCTTTGCAACAGGAAGTCCAAGTTTCCATCAGTTTCTACACCCAGGAACTTCACTGGCTCCATGGTTTTTAGGCTTTGCGTCTTTTTGTTGGTAAAATGGCTAGGGGGGGGGGCTGCAAATATGAACGCTCCACGTATATATATATATATATATAAACATACCCATGTGTGGCCATCGAAGTGTGGTCTTTGCCTGGACCCAACCCTCCAAACTGTTTTGCGACGAGAGCGCCCTTCAAGGCTTAAACTGAAATGTACCCCCTACTCCAAATACCCACTTTTTTCTAGGGTACTTTTTGGAAAGCCGGTTTCGGCTTTTCAAGGTGAACACCTCCTTTTTTAGTAGAGGGTTGACATGATACCAACTAAAAAAGCGGGTATTGGTTGTAAGGGCCTCCAACTCACATGGCACCGGGAGGGCACCTGGAAGATCAAAGTCTTGGAGGGACGCCCTGGTGCCATGTTAGTGGGAGAGAGGGTAAGCGAAAGAATACTGCAGAATAAGAAATCAGCTACCTGGAGTCTCCATGATCCTTAAAAAATGGGTCCATGACCCTCTTATTTTGGGTAATGACCCAATTTTAAAGGGTCATGGAGACTCCAGGTACAGAAGAGTACTGTTGTATGTGGCCAATGTCCTGCAGATACTCCTGTATCTGATTTCTATTGGCCAGTTCTTCTCTTTTACCGGAGCTGCTTAGTTGTTTTTTGTTTTCCCCAGCATAACATTTTCCAAGCATGAGTTTCAGTGTTTCGCAACTTTCGATCCCAACCGCGTAGGTGTGTTATTCGCAAGGTTTTGTGGGGTGCGAGACCTGTGGGTTTTCCTTGTGAAGCTTCTTGTGAGCGAGAAAAGCCGACCTTGGGGTGTGCGGCACTGTGGCACTTTGCTTTTTCGCAGGTCCTTCATCATGCATGGAGTCAAGAGCAGCAACAGCGAGGCGCGCAGTCGCGTTTCCTTCTTTCTTGATTTTGTTGTTTCCTTTCTCTTTTTTTTTCCGGTGGGTCATTTAAAAGGGCCAGAGCCTTTCCAGCAACCATTGGGAGTCTTTTTGTTCCCGCCCCCCCTTCTCCCCCTTTTTCGGGTACCCATTTCAGCCGCTATTTCGGAGGTGGACCAAGGCTCCTTAAAAGATCTCCATTTTGCAACCAGTTGAAACAGGCTTTTTCAACACCAAAATAAAGTTGGAGACCACCATTTACAAGTTGCAATGTTTAGGTGTATAATGTAAGGATCCCTGTGGAAGCGACAAGGAAAAGGGTTCGCCCCTTCTTTTTGCGGCGTCAGAGAGCGCCGATAGCAATCGGTTGGATCACCATGTTCCGCGTTTTGCTTCGGTGATGGTCCTCAAAGCCCCGGAAACGCTCAAGGAACCCGGAGCAAACAGTGAAACTCCTGGGGTTCAGGCCACCATTAAGACAATTGGGTTGATAGAACCATTGTTTGCCTATGCCATCTACATTCCCAAGGCCATTCCGACGGTGCCATCTAAATTGGTTCCCAAGGCCATTCTTTTAATGGCCAGGACTCCTATCATTGAGCCATCGAAACCCGGGTGACAGAAGGGACAGCCATGAACAGCTGCGCATGTCCCTTGCAATGGCTTACATGGTTTTGGGCAGGCTCCTTGTAATGCCAGTCGTGTGTATCGTGCGACTATGGTTAAAGGGCACTCGACACGTCAATCACCAATATCTGGAGAATTAGTGGATACACCTCAGACACTTTCCTGTTCAGATGGCAAACTGACTAAACTGTTTGTTGGCGGATTTCTTCGTCATTTCTTCGTTGCTATTGGGTTTGATCTTTAGACTCTGACTTTTTGGGAATTCACGAATTTCCAGTAAACCCAACAAACAGTGAGACTTTTTGCAGAGGGGTTGTTACAGCAACCAAGATTTCAGCGCTTGGATCCTTTCCTACGTCTTTTTGGAAGAGCCTTGTTGGGAGTGTGGAAGTGTCAAGGGCTTTCGGGTTTTGTGGATGAAGTTCATGAGCCATCTGAGGGTTTGTGTATTACACCCTGGGATTACACCCTTGGGACATGACCACTGGAATGGTGCAAAATAACACGGTTTTAGCCGGAAATGTGCCGTATTCCCAGAGTGTAATACAAAATCTTAGAAGCCATCGCGAACGTCAGCCATAGCAACCCAAAACACGGTTAATTGGATGTTCGATTCGCCGAGTCAGGTGTAGCCACCTGGGTGAAAAAACCCAATGACAGCGCCAAGTCCACTTAGGAGGACCTATATAAGTAACTTACTAAGTCAGCCAAACACCCAACCAAATACCAAGATTTACTCTTTAAGCATCACCCCAACAACCAAGTCACCAAAACGCGGTCCGCATGAGTATAAGTGTCCTTTGTAAGCTACTTTGCTTAGAAACAGATGGCACTGAATTCGATTGGGTGTTCTTCCATTTCCGGAAAAAAGCCCTGCATTTTTTCTTGTCCGAAAGGTGGCCTGTGACGATGAGGCACATCGAAGATGGCTTGCTCTCGTACCCCCAAACCACGAACCCTAATTGGAGGAGATTCCCTTTATGTAGCTGTGGGTCAAAAGATACCCCAAAAGGCTTGCCCTGGTAAATGGAAACATGGACTAAACTGTGGTTAGTCTGGTGGTTTCAGTTTGACCCATACCCAGATCGTCTCGATCTAGCGGCTCTTTTGTGGCCTTTTGCTGGCATGAAACCAACTCCTGGGGCTAGTGGGCACCATCTTAGAGATTAAAACACTGTCCCTTGACTTGGTGGCGAAGCCAGCCATCCGGTCCCTTAGCTCTTTAGCCTTATAGTATGTAGTGGGGATTTGCGAATTTCACCCACCAAAAGTTCGTCACTAGCGGGGGAAAAAGGAAAACGGGCAGCGTTGAGACTTCGATGGCTCCGTTCTCGTTTTTTTCCAGGTCGAGCATATGGCCAAGCAGTGTGCCGCGTGCCGAGTACGGGAGGTGTGAAGACTCGACCGGTTCTTCCATTTCTGAAAAGAAGACCCCTTACTCCAAACACCCGCTTTTTTCAAGGTTTGTTTTTTGAAAAACCTGGGTTTCCACGGTACATACCGATCCCTTTTTTAGCAGAGGGTCGACATCATACCCCCCAACAAATGGGTCTTTAAATAGGGGGTATGCTTCTATGTTCCCTTGTTGGTTTTAAAGGGAATCTATCACTACTAGAATTATGTGCGGTTTTTTCCAGGGGCCTCAAGAAAATGGAAGTTGGTGTCCCTTTAAAACAGGCCTGAGAAGGGTATTTAGAAACCTTACTTCCCCAGTTTTGGAAGACAGTTGCCAGTGTTTCAGAAGTCCAGTCTCGAGGTGTTTGGCCAGTCCATTCTGGAAGCAAGTGTTGATGACAACGATGATGACATGCTTACTCTTCAGGTTAAAGTGGAACCCCAAAGGCAAACATGTATTGAGGTTTGTTCGTTATGGGCCCTCTTTGTGAGGCCATCTTTACTAAAATCCCTGCCCGAAACAGTGCCAACTGTCATAAGTTCCTCTTTCGTGGGATGTTGTTATTGCCTGGAGTTGAGGACTACATTGAGTATGTCCAATTGTTTAGTTGGGTAAAGCGCGGCCCTTGAGTTCGGCGACTAACTTAAAGTATTGCCAATACCCCCTACTCCAAATACCCACTTTTTCTAGGGTATTTCAGAGAAAACCTGGTTTTTCAAGGTAAATACCTCCTTTTTTAGTAGAGGGTCGACATGATACGCTAAAAAAAGTGGTATTTGGAGTCGGGGGTAGGTACACACCCAATGCCAGCTTCAGCGGCGACTTTCAGCCTTGTTGGCAAAGGGTGCTGAGGAAACCAAGAAAGCTGGGTTAATTATATCGACCTCACACGACCGAATTCACCCCAAATGGTGGTTTATGTTGGGAATGGCCCCCAAACCACCGCAAGTTTCAGGCTGGTGAAATATGAGAAAATTCACCCAGAAGAAAGTAGAACTGGGTCTGCCTGGACCTAAACGAACGACCAACTTAAAATTGGTTGGTGAATGGCAACCCAACCATATGGTTGGTGAAATGCCGAATCTCTAAGTTGAGGGTCCATGTACCCCCGTAACCTCCAAATACCGATTCGGCCTCTTTTTCTAGTTGGCATTTTTTGAAGAACCGGTTTCGTTTTTTCAAGGTAAATACCGCCTTTCTTAGTACCCCGAAGGAAACAAAAAAAAAACGATGGATATTCAGGAGACACCGACGGGACTCATAATTTTACCGTGATCAAAGTCGAAGCCTTAATAAAGAAAAGGTTACGAAATTGTGTATCAATATAACAAAATGTACATTAGAACAGATGATGTTATATTTGTTTTCTCAAATTTGTTATTCTATCTCTTCAATTAATTGTGGTTTCGCGTCTGGCCTCAAAGAACGCCAAACGCCTTAGCCCAGTCACCCATGAAGAGCTAAAAGGACTAGGCCTGATCTGTGGCTCCCCCCAAACACGATGGATCTTAAGGAGACACCGACTGGCCTGATCATTTTACCATGATTCTAGTGCTACCTTCCACATTCTTTCCAGGGATCCTTCTTTCTAGAAAAACTCCGGAATCCCAGGGAAACGGCCGGTTTTCGAAAAGAACGATGGTTGGAAAGAATGGGGAATCAACCCTTAGAATGATCAAAGTCGCACCCTTCCCCAAAAAACGGATCTGATCTGACCATAAGCGGCTGAGTTGGGCTCCCCCTGTTCGGTGATCTCAACCCCCAAAACCCTCAAATACTGAGGTCCTCTTGATGGCTTTTAGGGACTTGGATTTCCTCCACCACTCCCCCCACTCCCCCCCGTCCCCTCCCTCCCCCCCCTCCCCCCCCACCCCCCTTCAACCCTGCACAACAACCTAACAGCCCAACTGCCCAGCGACCCAACAACAGACGGACAGCCCAACAGCAGCCTAACCACCCAACAACCCCACAACACCCAAACAACCCAACAACAATTCAACAACAGCAGCCCAACAACCCAACAACCCAACACAACCAACCCAGCAACCCAGCCCAACAGCCCATCAACAGCCCGCCCAACACTTCAACAGCCCAACCCAACAACCTAACTGCCCAACTGCCCAGCATCAGCCCAACAGCAACAGACCAGCAGCCCAACACCCCAACTGCACAGCAGCCCAACATCCCAACTGAGCTAAGAAAGCATTATAATATTGGCTAAGAGGCGAGGCTTATGTATATATATATATAGTGCCAATACTGTACAAGTGTATGTATATAGTGCAATACGTATGTACATACATATATATATATATATATCTATTATGAGTACTAATGTGTGTGTATACATCTATCTAGAGTAATGCCCCTCCCCCCCCCTTCCCCCCCCCCCACCCCCCTCCCCCCCTCCCCCGCCCTTTTCCCAGCCCCCCCCCAGAAACGAAAGTCCACCACAAAGTGCCCCAAGCCTGCACGACCGCCCCACCAAAGGTGGCCGACCTGAACATCAATGCTGCGCCCGATGGCGTGCACGAAGGCATGTCGGAACGTTTGTTGCTCAAGATTCGATGCATTGGCAGATCCCTTGGCTTTCCCGATAGTTTGTTGTTCTTCTTTGTTTTGCGTGGTTGGATTTCCGAATTTGACCTAGAAGCTTTAAACTGTTTCTCCCAAGATTCGATTGGTTGCTTTCAGGAGTCTCCCTAAGGACCCTTTAAACATGGGTCATTACCCAAAATAAAGGAGCGACCAACCATTTTGAAAGGATCATGGAGACTCCAGATTGGCGGATCCTTTAGCTATCCCGATATGTTGTTTGTTTCTTTTCGGGGTTAGTGGTCGGGATTCCGAATTTAACCTAAAGGTCTTAAACTTTTGGCAGGGGATCTGAGCACAGCCCACCCCCTGCTCCAAATACCCATTTTTTCTAGGGTACTTTTTGGAAAACCTGGTTTTCCATGGTAAATATCTCCTTTTTTAGTAGAAGGCCGACATGATACCCCAAAAGATGTGGGTATTGGGTGGTTACGGGGCAGTTTGCTTACAGTTGCCCCGAAATGGAGCTTTCAACCCTCAGAGGAACCCCCTCTAGACCATTTCCCTGTTGCCCAAGGCCGACCTTTTGATCTGTTGGCTTCCCTTAGTTTGTCCATGTTTAGTCATACCAGAAAGAAAGAAGTGCCCAAGCAGGGTTCGGTGATACAAGGCAATCCCCTACCCCCTGCTCCAAATACCCGCTGTTTTGCTCTAATGAGTAAGATGTAGTTATATATATATATATACCCCCCACTCCAAATACCCGCTTTTTTCAGGGTATGATGTCGACCCTCTACTAAAAAAGGAGGTATTTACCTTGGAAAACCAGGTTTTCCAAAAATACCCTAGAAAAAGTGGGTATTTGGAGTAAGGGGTATATATATATATATATATATATATCTATAAATACCTGGCACCCCGTATGACTTTTTTTGTTTCCCGGTCAAACTCCCGTGTTTGGCCGTATTTGCCCGTATGGCTATTTTTTTGTTTTTCCTGGTCATTTGCGTAACTTGCCCGTATGAAACCCCTATGTTTTCGACATGTCGTTGAGAAAAAAACGTACAAATCCGTATGGCCGAGCTTTTTTTCTTCCCGGTCAAAGGTGTATGACCTAAAACAAACGGCCATATGGGGTACCAGGTATATATACAGATAGGGGGGGGCAGTCTTCGGGGATGTCGCACAGGATAAGATCACGAGTCTTAGCCTTTGTGAAGGCTCCATTGCTTTCCGACGCAGTTCTGCCCCGCAACCACCCAATACCCGGCCTTTTTTTAGTTGGTATCATGTAAACCCTCTACTAAAAAAGGGATCGGTATTTACGTTGGAAAACCGATCGGTTTTCCAAAAAATACCCTTAAAAAAGTGGGTATTTGGAGTAGGGGGTGTGCTAGCTTGCCAATGTAAAAACTGTTGCGCGCCCTTCTATGTTGTGTCGGCAGACTCGCAAGCTTGCGACTCTCAATCAATCGTGTTTTCGGGGCCACCTGCCTTATACCGTAACCTCTAAGTACCCACGTTTTCTAGTTGGTATTTTTTGGGAACAACCAGTTTCGGGTTTCCACGGTACTTACCTCCTTCCCTTTTTTAGTAGAGGGTCGACACATGATGCCCTAAAAAATGGTATCGGTATCGGGTGTGACTGCAAAAATCATCTACAAATCCAAGGTATTGGGAGGTTACGGGGGTTGTGTGTTTTCTCCCATCCCTAGCCCAAGACCCTCATTTAGAGGGTCTTGGGGTTCAAGGAACCTCCCCAGAAGTAGCTCCCCTTTTTGTTTTTGCTTTTTTGGTTGGTCCCTTTGTTTTCCACTCACCAGGCAAAAAAGATCTCATTTTTTGCTGGGGTCCGATTTTTTCAGCCTAGTTTAGGGTCCAAGGGCTAGGGCATGTTGCTGCTTATGACTGCCTGAGTGTATCTCATGAGTCGTATGCACTCGACCTTCGGCTGAAGAGCTTTAGACCGCTGGGGACGATTTAAAGTCACATGAACGATCTTTCCTTGCGGTTTGTGTGTCCCAAGGCTTGAACCCTTGCAAACGCTTCGAATTCCCTTCAACACACCGTTCAAAACAGGCTCCCTCAACTGACACTCGTTTGTGTCTCAGGCTCGAGCTTGGCAACTCGAATTGACGCAGTGCCTTTCTGCGCCATGAAGAGAGAGAGAGCTTCCTGTGCCATGAAGGTGGATGTTTTCTTACCCAGCGGAGCCGGCTGCTCCGTTGAAGTCTCACCAGCGACGCTCGTCAGCGAGCTGAGGGCTGCAGCGCAGCAGCATTTCCAGCGCCGCTTGAAGCTCACGGCAAAAGGCCGGCAGCTGGATTTGACAGCCACACTCAGTGAGGCGGGGCTGTGTGATGGGCACGTGGTGGATGCGGTTGTGAACCTTGGCAGACTGGCTGCAAACTATAAGGCGTTTGCTTGGCATGGCCATGGGGGCGAGGTTGTGACCTGGGGTGATCCAAATTGTGGCGGAGACAGCAGCCAGGTGCAAGAGCAACTGAGGAACGTCCAGCACATTCAAGCAATTCGCCGAGGTGCTTTTGCTGCCATTCTTGAGTCTGGGGCAGTTGTGACCTGGGGTGATATAAACTGGGGCGGAGACAGCAGCCAGGTGAAAAATCAGCTGAGGAGCGTCCAGCACATCCAAGCAACTATCGGTGCTTTTGAAGCCATTTTTGAATCTGGGGCAGTTGTGAAGAGCATCCAAGCAAACGCTGGTGGAGCTTTCGCTGCCATTCTTGAGTCCGGGGCTGTTGTGACCTGGGGTCGTGCGGACGTGGGCGGAGACAGCAGCCAGGTGCAAGAGCAGCTGAAAAATGTCCAGTGCATCCAAGCAACAGAGTGTGCTTTTGCTGCTATTCTTGAGTCTGGGGCTGTTGTGACCTGGGGTGATCCAGACTTCGGCGGAGACAGCAGCCAGGTGCAAGAGCAGCTGAGGAGTGCCCAGCACATCCAAGCAACTGGCGGTGCTTTTGCTGCCATTCTTGAATCTGGCGCTGTTGTGACCTGGGGTGATCCAGAAGAAGGCGGAGACAGCAGCCAAATGCAAGAGCAGCCGAGGAAGGTCCAGCACATCCAAGCAAATTATGGTGCTTTTGCTGCCATCCTTGAATCGGGGGCTGTTCTGACCTGGGGTGATCCAAAAATGGGCGCAGACAGCAGCGAGGTGCAAGAGCAGCTGAGAAACGTCCAGAACATCCAAGCAACTGCTGGTGGAGCTTTCGCTGCCATTCTTGAGTCCGGGGCTGTTGTGACCTGGGGTCGTGCGGACGTGGGCGGAGACAGCAGCCAGGTGCAAGAGCAGCTGAAAAATGTCCAGTGCATCCAAGCAACAGAGCGTGCTTTTGCTGCCATTCTTGAGTCTGGGGCTGTTGTGACCTGGGGTGATCCAGACTTCGGCGGAGACAGCAGCCAGGTGCAAGAGCAGCTGAGGAGTGCCCAGCACATCCAAGCAACTGGCGGTGCTTTTGCTGCCATTCTTGAATCTGGGGCTGTTGTGACCTGGGGTCGTGCAGACGGGGGAGGAGACAGCAGTCGGGTGCAAGAGCAGCTGCGCTTGAATCTGGGCCTCATGTAACATGGATGACACAAATCCGCCGAAAGGGAAAAAAGGAAGCCGGGGTAAGCTGGCAACTGTTTTCACCTTTCAGTGCCCCTTTTTTGGTGCATTTTGAGTGGCCCCAAAAAGGTGGCTATGAATTGCAAGAGGAAACCACCTCGAAAGTGGTTGGTGGACATGAATCCCCAGCTAAATAGCGTCCGCCTGGATCCTCCAACTACCCTTCAAAAAATGGATTGCACCAGCCATCATTTTGGGTCCAGGCACCCGTTAAGATTCACCTGGTGATCAACCGAATTCAACTTCACGGTTTTGGCTCTTCCGGCTCAGTTGCTACCATTCAAGCCATGCTTGGGTTCATATGTATGTTTCTCAAAATTGGAGCCCCCTCCGGTGGTGTCCTTTTGGTTTCCCGAGAAAAAAAACAACAACATAATTCTAGAGGTACCTTCCCCGTTCTTTCCAGGGATCCTTCTTTGCAGGAAATCATCAACACCCAGGGGAAAGCGCCGGTTCTTGAAAAGAAGGATGATTGAAAAGAATGGGGAATCAACCCTTAGAATGATCAAAGTCGCACCCTTCCCCCAAAAACGGATCTGATCTGACCCAAAGAGAGTTTTCTATTTTGAGAAACACCTGTATAACCTGCACTATTGTTTACTGGGGCAAGGACCTCTAGGGTTCTTTCTCCAACCCGAGTCGGCAGTTGGGGTCGTTGTTTAATCGGCTGGCGGACTACGCTTTTTGCGGCCCCTTTCTATTTTCGGGAGATTCCAACCACGCAGTTTGGACTCCCCCACATACCCCCTTCTCCAAATACCCACTTTTTCTAGGGCATTTTTTGAGAAGCCTGAGTTTCCATCGTAAATACCTCCTTTTTTTGTAGAGGGTCGACATCATACCCCCAAAACAGGCCGGGTATTTGGAGTAGAGGGTAACATTTACCGGGCTCGCTCCTTCTTAGTGGTTGGAGTCAAGTTTCTATCGGGGCCCAAAGATGCCTGGGAAAATGATTGATCATTCGAGGACATGGGCCTACCCAATATCCCCGTCTTTTGTTTTATTTTTAATCTCACAGAAAGTAGGATAAATATTGGCCTACCTAATTTGAAACTGCAAGTTTGTTATTGTTTGTGGCTCAGAAGGTTCTTTTCCCAAATAAAGCCGTGCACAATCAGCTTTCCCCGTTGTTTGTTGGTTTGGAGCCGAATCGGTGGTCTCGAAAAGTGCTGTTAGGGGGTGGTAAACCCCATTTACCCTCTACAAGAACCAGGGACCCGTTCTGGATCTGGGCATGGGTCAACATGAAATTGTCAGACCACAGATTTGAGTCCTTCTGTTGTTGATAAAAAAACACGTAAAAAACTGTATGGCATTCTTTTCGGTCAAAGGCGTATGACCAAACAAAATACGGCCATATGGGGTCCCAGGTTGTTTCTATTTTCCAGGGCAACCCATTTTGGGGGTACCCCATTTTGACTGACACAAATTATTATTTGAGCATGCCTTCAACCCGAAGGCGCCTCCGAGTAAGTTGTTGAGCTTATCAGTCGTGCCCCCGTATTACGGTTGTTGTTTTGAATCATTTCTTACATTTTTGCTTCTTGTGGTTTAGTGGTTGAAATCCAGATCCACTTAACTGCTAAGATTCTAAGATTATTGCTCCCCTTCCAACGTCAACCAAGTTATCAATCCCCTTTACTCACTCCCCGAGTTTATGGACTTGACTCACTTTTCTGTTTGGTGTTGCCATTTCAGTGGCGGAAAACATATGGCTGTGGCTCGCTCAAACAACCACGGAATTCCAAAATGGCGCAAGCCCGATCGGTAAGTGGAAACATGGGTACCAAAACCTGCGGCTTGCCCCGATCATTTAATTTTGAGCGAGCCACACCCACATGCCAACAACACTTGGCTGGAAGAAGAGGACCCCAGCAAAAAATGAGATCTTTTTTGCCTGGTGAGTGGAAAACAAAGAAACGGGACCAAAACCAAGGAGGGCCCCAAAACAAAGGGGATCCCCACACCCATATGTTGGTTGCTTCGTTTCGCCCTTCGACTCGAAGTGTCACCCTGTTTCTTTCGACTTTTCTTGGTGGCGAAGCCAGCCATCCGGTTCAACTTATTCTTAGATTTCGTGGTAGTTTCCGAATTCAACCCACTAAAAGTGGGTCACTTTTAGCGGGGGATCTGAAAACGGGCAGCCCAGTTTAACAGACTTTGTTGCGAAGGAGACGGTTTTAAGATGTCAATAGTCAGGCGTATGGTTGTCAGCCCCCCAATGGGCCCCCCCCCCAATCCCATTAGGGGCTGATAGCAACGAAAAAAGGCCCATTAGCGGCTAATAGGCGTCCTTTGTTCAGGCGTCCTGACAACCATGAAGGTCTCATGTTTGGCCCATTTTCAGTGGCCCCAAAAGGTCAACCCCCCTACTCCAAATACCCTCTTCTTTTAGTTGGTATGATTTGTCGACCCTCTACTAAAAAAGGGAAGGAGGTATTTTTACCATGGAAAGCCGAAACCGGTTTTCCAAAAGAACAACAACTCAAAAACGGCCGAATCGGTCTTTGGAGCTTACGGAAAACCTGCCATTTCCAGCGGTCCCAACCCGGGCGAAAGCGCCCCGTGCAATTCGCCTTGTGCGCAGGTGCCGATCTTCTGCCCGTCACCGTGAGGGTCTCGGACGTGTTTTTCTTTCTTTTTTCGAGCTCCGCGTGTAACTTCCCATAGGTAATGGATGGTTGTGAAATCCATTTTGCACCACCGTTCAGAAACCCTGGAATGTTGACTCCCAAGAAACAATGGCTTCTCATGGTTTCAAATTGGTGCGAACGGATTTCGTCCATCCACAGTAGGTGTCCTTTTTGGCTATTTTGCTTGACAAATAGAAGGCCCTGGTTACCTGGTGGTTCAATCTACCAGGGCCATCTATTTTCCCAAAAGGACATGGTTCTGCCCCTTTTTGCGGGGAAACATATTCGCCAGCGAAAAGTTTGTTGATTCGAGGATGAGGTTGGCGGGAGATAAGAGATGATCGGCTTGGGCGCACGAACGGACCGGGAGTCCGACTCGAACTTGATGCAGACGCAGCCGCCTACATGCTCTCCATTGAACAACACACTACCTTCCAATTTCACAACACTCACAACACATCTACAAGGTGGACTACGACATGAGCAGGTTCACCGAAATCTACAGCCTGAGGAACAACTACATTTGGAACTACCAGATGCCTGGTGCCCCCCAAACAACAAAAATGCGTGGGTTGCCCGTTGCCACCGTGAGAACGCCACCAAGCTGCCACAACACTAAAACCACAAGAGGTGCCACTAGTCCACTGGTTGGGAGATACTCATTCAGAAATCCCGGGATTCAGTTACCATGAAAACAAGCGGGGTTAATATCGCCATGATTTCCCCAAGGTGTTCATCATCCAAATTGGGCCAACCATTCTTTTAATGGGGGGATGAACCCTAGGGCATTTGTTGTGAATTGTCCCCTGTTGGCTTTAAGCGGAATCTATCACTACTGGAAACAGTTGTTGCTTGTTTTGTTGGTCACATCGCAAGTAAAGGATCATCATCATCCTCTTTTGCAGAGCTCGTTCTGATTCCTGCGGTTGTCTCCATATTTGCTTAAGTCCCCCTGACATGGGGCACACCTGTGTTCCCGAAGCAACAAAAGAATAGAGAGCATGCATGCTTAAACCTTTTTAGTTCCCCCTCTTGGTTTTCAAGGGAATCGATTTCTCTGCACATATCTCTCTCTTTGTCCCCCAGAGGGCGAAACGGGAAATGAAAGCCATTTCTACCGATCACCCTTGGAGGGTTCTGGTGGATTCCTTTTTTTTGAGTTGGTTTTAGGGTCCACCGGATTGTTGAATGGACCCCCTCCAAATACCCTCTGCTTCTAGGGTATGATGTGGACCCTCGACTAAAAAAGGGATCGGTATTTACCGTGGAAAAACGCCGGCTTTTCAAGAAGTATTGTAAAAAATGTATTTGGAGCAAGAGGGAGGTTTTATCACCCAAGTCCCGACGAGTTCATCGTCGACCGCTGAAATGGTTGGCAGATGGTTCGGTGAAGGCCTTAGCCCTTCCAGTAAGAAGTGGGAGCTGCGGCAACGTCCCGCACCACTTCACTGTTGCCATGGGTGTAGTCTGTTTTCTTTGTTTTGTTTTGGGGGTGGGGGGGTTCATGAGGTAAGGTTCTTTCTTGTTTGTTTTTGTTTCCTCCGGGTTCAGTTCAGCGTTTCTGTTTGGTTTTGATCACTAAGGAGCCCTTCACGTCTTGTTTGTTCGGCATCTGTTCAGTGTTTTCGTTTGGTTTTGATCACTGAGGAACCCTTCGCGTTTTTTTTGGGTTTGGTTTTGATGACTTTACTTTTTAGGGGGCAAGGCCATAGCGTTTGGAACATGCTCATTGGTAAGCCCGAATTGTGAGCCATGTTGACGGCTAGTTATCAAAGTCAGAATCTGGACTTTCGAACATGCTTAGGGAATCTCAAAAGACTACTTTTGGGTGGTGTCCCTTTAACCCGCACTTCGGTGAATTTGGAGGATGTCGCTTGAACTGACCCATTTTACCTACCCCCGTAACCTCCAGATACCCACTTTTTCTAGGGTATCGTTTGAAAAACCTGGTTCAAGGTAAATACCTCCTTCTTTACCCCTTACTCCAAATACCCGTTTTTTTCAAGGTATTTTTTCGAATAACCTGGTTTTCCACGGAATAATACCACCTCTTTTAGTAGAGGGCCCGCATGATACCCTAAAAAAGGCGGGTATTTGGAGCTTACGGGGGTAGTAGAGGATCGACAAATCATACCCCTTACACCCAATACCAACTTTTTTTAGTTGGTGTCATTTGTCGACCGTCTACTAAAAAAGGTGGCAAATTTCCGTGGAAAACCAGGTTTTCACAAAAAATGCCAACTAAAAAAGGTGGGTAGTTGGAGTAGGGGGTACCCTAAAAAAAGGCATCGGGGATATTTTTTGCGTCGGGGGTCCCTTCAGCTGAGGGATGCGTCTTCCATTTGCTGAGAAGAATACCCCCGCAACCTTCAAATGCCGATTCGGCCATTTTTATCTGAAAACCGATCGGGTTTCCGTGGCAAATACCTCCTTCCCTTTTTTAGTAGAGGGTCGACAAATCATACCAACTAAAAGAAGAGGGTAGTTGGAGTAGGGGGTGTGTTTTATGTTCCCCTGTTGGTTGTAAAGGAAATCTATGACTACTGGAAATGTGTTTTTTTTCCAGGGGGCTTAAGCACATGGAAGCATCGCCGACATGTACTTTGGTATTCGGCCAAGTTAGTGGTTGCAAAGTTGTTGGTTGGGTTATGACCCACCTGGAAAGCCGTATGGCCGTTTTTTTTTGGACGGAACCCGTATTTGGATCATTTTTCCCGTATGGCCATTTTTTGCTGGCCGGTGGCCGTATTTGGCCGTATGCAACCCGTATTTTTTCAACAAATTGTTGACAAAAAGCCGTAAATAACCGTATGGTCATTTTTGTGTGGCCCAAGCCGTATGGACAGAAAAAAACGTCACATATGGGTTTCCAGGCACTTAAAAAGTCCCCCGAAGTGGTGTTTTTCTGGGGTTATCAAATAGCGAACCACTTACCAACTTGGATTTCGACTCGACCAAGTAGGGGCGGGTGCGGAACGGTCGCTCGGATGGCAATCGCGAGGTGCTGCTCATCGATCACAGCGTTAGGAAGGCGCCGCGCCCAGCGAGCTGAAGCCGCTTCGAGAGGCGAGCGACCGGAAGCAACCCGTGGCAACGCCCCGTAACCTCCCTGGGACCGATTCCATATGGCCGTCCTTTTTTAGGTCGTACGCGTTTGACCGAAAAAAGAATGGTCATACGGATTTGTTGACGGTGTTTGTTCAACAACATGTCGAACATACGTGCAAATACGGCCAAATACGGGAGTTTGACCGGAGAAACAAGAAGCCATACGGGGTGCCAGGTTGGTATAATTTGTCGACCCTCTACGACAAATGGGATCGGTATTTACCGGTGTTTCCAAAAATACAATTTAAAGCAATGTGGGTATTTGGAGCCTGGATGTTCCACCTCCCTTTTGTTTATTTTCTTTTTTAAGGGCGGGACTCAAACAAAAAGTGGACTTTGCCCCCCCCCTTTTTTTAAAAAAAACATTTTTTTTTTTTGGGGGGGGGGGGTTGGGGTTCCCTCCAAAACTCCACCTAAAAAGTGGATTCGGTTCCTTTCTTCTCAACTTTTTTTTTGGGGGAGGGGGACTCCCCTCAAAACTCAACCAAAGAAGGATGCATCCTTTCCCATGAAATTCGACTGGGCGAGTTGCAAACTGGTGCTTGTGGGTATGCGGGTCAAGAAGAATGGTTCAAATCCCCAAACCAATCCCAACCAATTCCATTGGATCCCATCTACCCATATAGTAGGCAACCCTTCGATCTATGTTCCTTCTGGTTTTATATCGGGTGGTCCACCTTACTTACCTACATATGAATGGATACCCCTACTCGGATGTTCGATCTGCCATGCAAGCGGTTAGCCTGGTTTGTAACCCACTAATGACAGGGTTAATGCCATTGAACAGGGGACCTTTTGGTGGGTTATGAGCCAGGTTACCGTTACAACTTTCCCAGTCAGGCGGTTTGTGTCCTTTTGGTTGTTTTGGTAGAACATAGATAGCGAGTCCTGGTTGAGCCGGTTGTTTCATAATCTTCCAGGGCCAGTTGTTCTCCCCAAACAAACCTATGTTATCACGACTAATAAGGCCGGGGCGAAAAAGGGTTCCTTTTGGGTGCCTTTTCTGGGATGTTCCAGCGACTGAAGTAGGTGAGAGCCATAAGTCCACACCCGAAGTTCCTCCCAGCAAAAAGCGGCCCTTAGGCCCCAATGAACAGTTTTCCGTGTCTGGTGGCTGTTGTCTATTGGAGATCTGTTTTCTTCGGCTTTAAGGTTAATTCAAAAGACGCCTACCCCCTACTCCAAATACCAACTTGTTGTAGTTGGTATTTTTTGGAAAACCTGGTTTTTCAAGGTAAATACCTCCTTTTTTAGTAGAGGGTTTACATGATACCCTAAAAAAAGTGGGTATTGGGTGTAAGGGGTAGGCCTAAGGCGCAAATCATTTTCGAAAGACTCGTTACCTGCCAGTAGCTTGCATATACATCAGCCAACCGCTGTAGTCAACATCGATATGATTCTTGTTGAAGCAGCAGTTATCCAGCCGAAGCTGTTTGGATAGTGTCTATTCAGGAAGCCCAGGTGACGTTTGGAAGGGCTTTGAATCGATTGCATGCGCCTGCAGCTCAAGCAACGCGGGCGTTTTCGCCAGCCATTTGTCAGCCACTTGTCCCGACACAGTTTCTCCCCAACCCCTCCCCTTTCCCCTCCCTCAGACACACAGCTTTTCGCATCCTTCGGTGCCAGCAAAGCGCCAAAAGCAGGCTCAGCCAGCTTGACGCAGCAAGAGCGCCCAGCAAAAGACGTCCGCTTTACCAAACAAAACCACCAGCAAATGCGCAACCAGCTCGCCACAACAAAACAAAAACAACACCCAGCAAAAGACGTCCGCTTTACCCAACAAAACCAGCACGCCATCTCCGGCGATCGCCCGCCTGAAACCGCCCGAAACGCGGCATGCCATGGCTGCGATCGCCACGGCTCGGCCCTGAGAGTTTGAGTTTTGTTTCAACTGGGGCTATATAACCATGCGGTGCCTCAGTTTTTTTCCTATTTGTTTTTTTTTGGGGGGGGCTTTTAAGTTTGTTGTTGTTGTTTGTTTTTTTGGGGGGGGACGGGGGGGCGGGGGAGGGACGCTTGTACAAATCAATCAACCAAAATGGGTCCATCAGCAGATCTTTATTGCCCGGGCAATTGACGTGTTCTTGAATCAAGGCCGCTTAAGGCAGTGTCGGTGCCCTAAGTGAGCCTTTGATTCGTTTGCTAAGTGCCCTTTAGGCTTGATGGGATTGGGATCCTGTTGAAATCCAACAGCTACCAGTGTCGAAGTGTGAGGATTGCCTCATTTCATCGAGGCCGACCGGAATGACTGAACATGGCGTTTCGGGAATGGCAAAGCCCTTGAAAAGGCCCCCCACACGAGTGTCATTCGCGTGTCGCTGCGGCTCGATTTGCCCGGACTGGGAAGGGATCTGCTGGGGAGGGCAACACGGGTCTAAGTGCTCTTTTCATGGCTTAAGGGACCTCATGGATTTAGGACAAAGTGACCTTATTTTGAAAATGGGTCATGTATGGCCCCAACATGAATCGAGGTCACTGAAAAAGAAGCTGGCAATTCCTAGATATGTTGTATGTTGAGCCACGTTCTCTCAGGGGCACCTTCATTTAACCAATTTAACCTTTGCCAGCCAACTTGGTCCGTCAGGTGTTCTTTGGTGCATTTTGCCAAGGGATGTTAGGACTTGAGAACTTTTTGCCAACTACTGGGTTTTCCGTACTAAACCACTAAAAGTTAGCCACTTTTCGCAGGGCTTCGCAGATTTCGCCACCGAGTGTTCCATTGGCCGATTTCCCAATCCCGACAGCGCTGTTCTAAGGGTTGATTCCGATTCCATTCCGGCCTTTTTTAGCGTATAGTTGAAAAAAACCTGGGTTTTTCATGGTAAATATCTATTTCTTTTAGTACGGGTGGATTCCGATTCCATTCTTTCCAACCATCCTTCTTTTCGAAAACCGGATCCGTTGTCCAACTGGGATTCCGGAGGTTTTCTAGAAAGATTCGGATCCCTGGAAAGAATGTGGAAGGTAGCACTAGAGCTCTGGGAATTCCTGTTGGCGGCCTTTTTTTTGGGGTCGTCCCCTCCCGCAGTTTCGAACCCGGGTAAGGTCTAGGCTCTGTTGAGACCCTTTCAAACTGATGGTGAAACCTTCATGGCACCTGGAGTCTTTTCTTAAGGACCCGCCTGGGACCCCATATGGCCGTTTTTTTTTGGTCATACGCCTTTGACCGAAACAAATGGCCATAAAGTTTTTTACGGCTTTTTTTCAACAACATGTCGAAAAAATATGGGTTTCATACAGGTGATTTACGCAAATGACCGAAAAATCATGGCCATACGGGCAAATACGGCCAAATACGGGAGTTTGACCGAGAAAAAAAACAAAAAAAAAAAAAAACAGCCATACGGGGTGCCAGGCGAAATAAAAATGGGTCCATGACCAACCATGATTTTGGGTCATGACCAACCTTTGTTTTTAAGGCCGGGTCTGAAGGAGACTCAGGGTCTTTGTCCAAATACCAGCCCTTTTTTTAGGGTATGATTTGTTGACCCTCTACTAAAAAAGGGAAGGAGGTATTTGCCATGGAAACCCAGGTCTTTTTCCAAAAGTATTCCGGGTAGTTTCACAGGGCTCCTTAAAATATATCCATTTTGCCCATTTGAAATATGGCTTTTTCAACACCAAAATAAAGGGACGCCACCATTTACAAGTTGCAATGTTCAGGTGTATAATGTAAGGATGCCTAGGGTCCAGGTATTTCTGTAACCCATCCGCTTCTTGATTCGCCACCTGCGAATTCGCCATCCGCGGCGAGGCCAGCCGACGCTTCGAGGAGACGGTCCAGGCGAGCAACGCCCCAAGCGAATCGACCCGAGCTGGCCGGATCTGGTTGTCCCATGGGTTCCAGGACCCTCAAATTTCCCCCATAACCGTTAAATACCCGGCCTTTTAGGGTAGTTTGTTGAAAAACACCCGGCCTTTTAGGGCAGTTTTTTTTTTTGAAAAGCCGGTTTCGGGTTTCCATGATAACTACACCTTTTTGAGCGGGTCGACATACCCGAACCAAAGTGGGGTGGTTACGGGGGTTCCAGTTCTCAGGGCGCAACTCTCACCCGGAGCAGAGAGCTGGCTGGTCAAAAGTAGGCAACCCAAATGTTTTTTTTTTTTCTTCTGGCAAATGGAAGGAAGGACTACCTGAGGTCCCAGCTGGTGGTTTGTTTTTGACCCAGCTTTCGAATTGACAGTCTGCGTTACAAGCCGGATAATCTGCACATGTAGAAAGGACTTTGAGCGCTGGAACCTGCTCTTCAGCACCCTTTTTTGGCGCATGGGCTTGATGTGTTTGGCACACATTCGAAAAGCCGGCGGGACAACAATGATGGTAATTTCCTCTGGAAATGATACCTTCAGCTTCACCTTGTTACATGATGTTTGGCAGACTCCAATGACAGCGGCTCTGGAAACCTGTGCAACGTGGACCCGGAATAATAAGCCCTTCGTACTCGGGGGCGGGGGTTCTCCAGAACTGGTCTGAATCACCTCTAAAGAATCGGGACATCCCCCAATCAACATCAATCAGGGGTCCACTCAGATCTGAGGTTCCCATTACCGTGAGAGCCGTAACAACCCGAATCTGTTTGTAGATTTCGCAGGAAAACCCGAGTGTGTTGGATGGCAGACACGCACATTGAGAGGGGCGGGTAACATGGGACCTACGCAAAAAAGACGCGGGTGATGGGTTCCCATTCGCCATGCCTTTCGTTGAGGCGAAAGGAAAACCGTCCGTTGAGAAGGAAACCTTACTTGAAGACACCCATCCCAATGGCACATGCAAAAGGGTATACTCGTTTTCCCTTCCCAGGGTTAAACACGGAGGATTTTTACGGCCTTTTTACCGGGTGTTTACGGCCGTTGACAAAAGGCCTAAGTTACTCAGGCCGAGGAAGCTCTGGGCTTAGCACACGGGTTCCGAGCCATTTGAAGTTGGAACCTCCAAAGGCGGATCCATCGTTTCAGAGACCACCACTGCATTGATCAAGTTTCATTTGGGGAGATCCAGTGACGCCTATGGGAGCGAACTTGGATATGTTGGATTGTTCACAAGGCAAAGGGACGTCCATGCGGATGCCCGTATTTGTGGAAAGCACCATTACTTGTAATAGAGAACAGGCTAAATGCTTAAACACGTGGTGTGATCATGACTTGATGTGGTTTAAAGTGCTCAAGAACCCCATTCTATTTGTTGAGCCGCTGATTTCCACCTGCACGAACTCAAGGGGTACTTCATGTTCTCCACCCCTCCCAAAAAGGAGTACCGAGCCTCAAGACACGACGACCGCCATTAGCAAGGGACTAGGTCCCCCAGCCAGGTGCCCTTTCTCACCTCTTTTTTGGGTTTGTGGGTTCCCCGTGTCTAAAGGTTCCCCGTGTCTAAAGTAGACTACAGAAAAAAAGGAATCGGGTACCAACTCCCAACTTATTCTATCCTCTCAAATCTGGAGGACCGAGTGGTGAGAAGTCCCCAGAAGAAAAAAAAATCCCCCCCCCCCCCGCGGCTCCTGAGAAAGCTGCTCGGGTTTCCCCCCCCCCAGGGGCCCCCCGGCCTCCCGGCCGAGGCCTAGGCTTCAAGTCCCGGATGAAAGTGAGCAATGGATCTGGGTGAATTTTTTACGATCTCACACGGCCAAGACACCCATAAAAATGATGGGTTTGTGTGGGGAATCGCCCCACCACCGCAAGCTTCAGGTTGGTGAAATATGAGAAAATTCGCCCAGATGGGTGCAAAATTCGTTACATGGTTCTGGGATTATGACCACTTTAGTACCAGGTATTGATTCTGAGTCATCCATCACTGGACAGATTATTCCATATTTTCGTTTCTACTGGACATACCTGGACCTAAAAGACCCCCTTTTTTCTGGCTTTGTACCGTTTGTTTTCTGGATTAAAGGCAATAACAAGGGGTCTTTTGGGGGTCCAGGTAGTCGCAAATGAGTGGTGCGGCTCGGAGTCGCTCAGTCGGTTTTTGGTGTTTGGCCTGGATGGTCCGGGTTTGTGTCGGCAAAGCCGCAGCCCCCATCAACAAGCTGTGAACTTGCGCGTGCTTCGTGGAACCTTTTTGGGGTGTAATTACGAGCCAAGTGTCCTGAGTTCATGCACTTGAAACTTTTTGGGACGACGATTTTAGTGGCAAACAAGAAGCTTGGGTACCTCTTAAAAACACAACGTTTCAACTTTTTGGGTAACATGGGCTATATGTCTGTAAAAGATGAGAACTTCCCCAGGGCTTGGAGTTTTAAGGGGTAAGCTACCTGTTTTTGGCCTCCACTCCGAGAGTTAAGCATTGGTGGGCTTCCCCACGTGTGCTTTGAACATCCGAGTGAGTCGCCTTGACGTGTGACTCAATCCAAGTGAGAAATCCGCACTTGACAAACATAAATCCGCATGCAATGGGACCTTCAAACTGGCCTGAACAATGCGACCTTCACCCAGTTTAAAGGGCAGTTTGAGGGTCCAGGTGGTTAAATGTGTCAAAGGGTTCTGAACAATTCCCATACTTGTTTGATCTACCCGCAGGGGCACCAAAGGGGATTCGGATGAGTATGTTGTGTGTGTTTTTCTTTTCCGGATTCCAGACCCCTTGTGTAGCACCCAGGAAAGTGAAGGTAAGGGATATGGCCAACCAAACATAGCAGCCAGCAGCTCTCGAGGTCTTTGCATGGGTTTTGGTTAGACCTGTATAGGTGTCCGTTTTAGGCTCTCACTTCCTGAGTTCACGAACTTTAAGCTTTTTGGGAAGACCATTTTAGTGGTAAATATAAAGTTTGGACTTTTTTTGGACCATCCACTCAGCCAGTGAGGGCGGCTAGTTTGGTTAGACATCGGCGTTTACCAGGGAAACCAATCGATTAGTTTAAATGACCCATGGGTAGACCCCATTTCATTGCCAAGCTAGCAAACAAGAAGTTCGGGTACTTGTTCTGCCCCACTCAGGAAGTGCCCCCTATTCCAGATACCTGCTTTTCCTAGGTGAACCTGGGTTTCCCATGGTAAATACCGATCCTTTTTTAGTAGATGGTCGACATCATACGCTCAAAAAACAGGTATATTTGAGTAGCGGTGAGTTAAAACAACCCCCGACTCCAAATGCCCACTTTTTGTAGGCTATCATGTCGACCCTCTACTAAAAAAGGGATCGGTATTTACCTTGAAGAACCGAAACCGGTTTTCCAAAAAGTACCAACTAGAAACAGGCGATCCGGGTATTTGGAGGTTGCGGGGGTACCTGGACCCTCAAACAACCAACTTGAACATGGGTTGTTGCAACCCCCCCCACCCTAGCCCCTTGGACCCTAGAAGAAGGCCGGGTACTTGGAGTACCCCCGTAAGCTCCAAAGACCCACCTTGTCTAGTTGGTATTTCTTGGAAAACCGGTTTTGGGTTTTTCAAGGTAAATACCGATCCCTGTTTTAGCAGAGGGTCGACACATGATAGCAACTAAAAAAAGGCCGGGTGTATTTGAGGGTGAGTTAAAACAACCCCCGACTCCAAATACCCACTTTTTGTAGGCTATCATCCAACCCTTTGTGAGTTTCCACACCAAAAGGCGTCACTCCAAAGCCCACGAGCGAGGCAAATCACGAAGGCCGGCCCGTCGCTCCGTCGCTTCGAGCTGGTCGCTGCCCCGACTCTTGCGAATCCCCGGAGGAAAGCCCTGCTGAGCTGCTCTACCCGCTATTGTTCAGTTGGGTCGCTTTTTGTTTTTTAAGGTTGTCGGTTCATGTTTGATTGAAAGGCCGAGCGGTTTGAACCTTGGGATGCAAGGTATGCAGTGTGCAAAACTTGAGCTGATGATTGGTTGTAAGATGATACTTGGATGTTCGATTTGCCAAGCGTGTAAGTAGTTCGCCTGGGTGACAAACCAGGGATGAGTCCAGGTAGGACAGTTCAGCCAGCGAATAGAACCCCGAAGCAGTTGATTAGGGGGGACAATGAATGGCCCCATGACCACATCTGATTTCTGGGTCCCATCCGAGGCAACTGAGTTTACTCAAGTGGCCTCCTCCGAACAAACTCCAGTGAAAAAGCGCTTTCGTCGATTTAGGCAGCCCTAAAGATGTAATATCTGGACCTGAAAGAACTATACCCTTATAAAATGTGGGTTATGTGAACCCAACATGGGTGGCATCACATTTTTAAGGCTAGTTCTTTCGGGTCCAGGTGCTCACAAAAAGCCGCAGCGACTCGACCGGGCTTCAGCTGCTCGATCGGAAGTGAGGCGACACGGCGCTCTCGCACCGAACGGCTTCAAAGCCGTTCCGGGAGAGCAACCAATTGGTACCCCGGAACCTCCAAATACCCGGCTACCCCCTACTCCAAATACCAACCTTTTTTAGGGTATCATGTGGGCCCTCTACTAAAAACGGAGATATTTTCCGTGGAAACCCAGGTTATTCAAAAAATACCATGAAAAAAGCGGGTATTTGGAGTAAGGGGTAGCTTGTTTGCCACTGAAACCCACTTATAACCCGCTACAAGGTTAACTCCACTTTGCACATAAGTTGGTTGTAACCCAGGTTGCCATCAACTTACGTCAGCCGAACACCCAAGGACCCACTTCTTGAGTTGGTATGATTTGTCGACCCTCTACCAAAGGAGGGATCGGTATTTCCCATGGAAACCCGATCGGTTTTCAAAAAATGCCAACGAACAAAAAGTGGGTCTTTGGAGGTTACGGGGGTACATGTCTCAGACCAAAACGTTGGGGCATCAATCAGGTGGGGTCGTGCTTTGCTTTTTGGGGAAAAATCCCCAAGGCTTTTTCAAGGAACCCGTTTTAGGGGCTCTCAACTAGCCACCCCCCTTGCATGTGGATGGTGCTAGGCGGCGGTCACCGGAAGAAATAGGTCTTGGCCGTTGTATTTCTTGTATGATATTGTGTACCTGGACCCGAAAGAACTACCTGGACCCCCAAAAGACCCCGTTTGTTGCCTTTGACCCAGAAAAAAGCGGTACAAAGCCAGAAACAATGGGTCTTTTGGGGGTCCAGGTACCCTTAAACATTGGGTGAATAGCAACCCAACATTGGTGAGTTCCCATTACTTGGTAGTTTGAGGGTCCAGGTAGACCGTTTTTTTTTTCTGGGTTTTGATTGTGACTGAAATGGGATTGGGGAGCCTTTCCGCTATTGTCATTGGCAATATCCGGGCAACTCATCCACTCATCTGCAGGTTTCTTAGGAGGGTGGCTCGTCTTGTCGTTCGACCTTGACAAGGTGAGGGACGGTTCAGGGCTCCTTAACAAATACATTTTGCAACCAGTTGAAACATGTTGCTTTTTCCACCAAAATAAAGAAATGGACACCACCAGAAAACAAGGTGCAATGTTGAGGTGTTTTTCATGTGAGGATGCCTGCCTTTGGTTTTCCTTTGGTTTCCCCCCCCTTTAAAAGGGAACCACAAGCAAGAAACGCACAAAGAGCCCTTGCAGCTGCTTCTACCCCTGACTCCAAATACCCGATGCCTCTTTTTAGTTGGTATCATTTGTCGACCCTCTGCTAAAAAAGGCATCGGTATTTACCATGGAAAACCGACACCGGCTTTCCGAAAAAAAATACCCCCAATACCCACTCTTTTTAGGGTATCATGTCGACCCTCTACTGAAAAGGAGGAGTTTATCATGGAAAACTAGGTTTTCCCAAAAATACCCTAAAAGAAAAGCGGGTATTTGGAGGTGACGGGGGTAGGGGGTATACCTCCAGCTGTGCGTCGGACTGGCAAACTCGCTTCCTGAGTTCCTACGAGTTGAGACTTGTTCCCAATCCACTCAGGAAGTGAGTACTTATACGTTTAGACCAACCTGAAAACGTTTAGGACTCTGGGCATTTTCCGGCTTTTGCTTCTCCGTCTGGGCCAAGCTTTCCGGTGTTTGTTTCTCCAAGCGAAGGGCGAGAGCCTAGAAGGAAGTTTTTGGAAGGAAGCGATGACCTGCCGAAAGCCAAGAAGGGCCGATTCCTGGCGGAAGGTGAGAGCGATTTTGCGAGTCGCTTGCGAGTTTCCTTCGCTCGGGGCGAGTCGAGTTTCCTGGACCATATCCAGTTGTTGGTTACCCCCGTAACCTCGAAATACCCGGATCGCCTTTTTCTAGAGTATTTTTTTGAAAACCTGGTTTTTTCAAGTAAATATACCTCCTGTTTTAGTAGTGGGTCGACATCATACCCTAAAAAAGCGGGTATTTGGAGTCGGGGGTTCGTTACATTTAACTTTTAGGAGCCCCTTGGACCCTAAATATGAGGGGGTTCCTTGAACCCCCCAAACCCTCAAATAATGAGGTCCTCTCGGGGCTCCTAGGGTAAGCAGAATTATTGATTCGCGCCGCTCGGGTTTGTGTTATTAAGTGTGAATTGGTTATACATTTGATTTGTGGCAAACCTTGTGTTCGACGAAAACACCAGATGGTTCGGCTCGAAAGCCAAGAGTTGCTCGTAGTTTAAGAAGGACAATCTGCCCGCCAGCTTCGAAAAAATCGATCCAAATCGGTCGCGAGCTGTGCCTGAGCACTAGTGTCCGTTTAGGTTGGGTTGGTTCAGATGGGTTCCGCTGGTGAAGATTGGTTATATTCCATTCAGTGTTGACCCCATATTAAGCAACCTCAGTAAATTCATATGGGGGGGGCTCCTCCAAAATGGTTTGATTCCCCACTAAACCCAGTTGGCCACCCGCTATGAAACTAAACTGGGGTTGACTAATATGGCGTCAACATTACCCGGGAAACCGTGAAACCCATCTATGTTTTCCAAAGGGATGCTGAGGGCTTCCACTTCCTAGATTTGCCGCAAGACGCGCCAGCCTATATACCGGGCTGTCAGTTACCCCTTGGTGGTTTAACGATTGCTGGTTTGGAGCTTTGAACCCCTGGCTGAAGTTGATTCGGAATTCGGGCGGTCTCTTGACCTCCGCAAGGACCAACAAAGGCACTAAGACAGCCGCCGAACTTCTGCCCGTTTAACGGGGTTGCCCCAACCGAAGAGGTTGGTGTTCTCCCAGTTTGAGGGAGGTACACCCACTTCCTGCTCACTTGGCGAATCGAACGTCCAAGCACCATCTTCACCCTGGTGTCCTTTCAGGTCCTGTTCAACCATGGATTCATAAACCCCGCATACCACCAACATGTTACCAGGTCCAAAACAGACCCCCCATTTTTTGGAGGTGCATGGGTACAAGTTCCTGTCCAAAGCACAGTGACTTTGGGTTCTACCGACATAGTGAAGGCTTACACAATCCTTACACAGCTTCACGAAGTCAGGCAGAAACGGAACTACCTACACAGCCAAGCGGAAGCGGTTTTGGGCGCTCAGGTTTTGCTCGCTTCCTGAGTTCTCGGACTTCCCACCTTTTGGGATTGGATCATTTTAGCAACAAGTTTTGACTGTTCGCCCAATCAGCTCAGGAAGTGAGTTTTTGGCTTTGATGTTTAGGGTATGTCGAGAGCCTGACAGGTTCCCATAAGGGACCGCTTAGTCCGTTGACGGACCTTGCACGACTGAGGCGCAAGGAGCGACTGTGCTCAGCTGGAAGCTGGATGGGGAACTTTCCCTAAATGACGGATTAGCCAACAGACAAACCCGATGGCAGTCCCATTGGTTGGTTTCCCCTGTTGGTTTTCGGTTGTTTCTTGTTCTTTCCCTTTTATTGCCGAACAGACATCCCGGTTGGACATCAACACGCGTTTTGGTGTTTACCTTTTGACCCGTGTTTTAGACCTTTAACTGGGATGGCCAAGCATTTGCCGAAACAAATGCCTGAGGTGCGAAATATATATAACTTATTTTCCCTGTTGAACGGAATCTCTACAGTCATGTTTAGTCCTGAAACCGCTGACTCCCAAACCCTCTCGCTGCTTGGATGACCACCCCAGTTAGCAAGTATAGTTGATACCCCTATGTTACAAGTCCTTCAAGTAGGATATATCCTATACATAAAACCCTACTCAAGAGCTGAATGCTGACTGGGTTTCCTATTTGGGGCGGTCATCCAAGTGGAGTTTTGCGTCGTTGCAAGGGCTCTCTTTGTTGCAGGCTACTGCGACAGCCTTCAGAGTGACAGCACGTAGCTGGCTCGGAGTGACCGGGTGACAGCATCCCGCCCCTCCCTCCCCAATCAAACCTGGGCGCTTGCGCCCTGCTTTCCGAATTTCTTTAGGTGTTCCGTTTTTCGGAGGCGAAGGAATGGGTTGGTCAGGTAAACTAAAAGGAAACCAACGCCGCCTACTTTGAGTATTCTGCGGAAGCTGACCAGTTCTTGCTATTCGGCTGGATCTTTAGACTTCAACTTTGTTGGAACTCAATGGCTTGTCCATTGAATCCACAAGTTCGGCCTGAAGGCTGATTTCCCGGCTGGGTATGTGGGAGTTGATCAATATTCCTGGCCCCCAAATGACCAAGGGATGACCATGGGTACTTCTTCCCATTTGGTGGTTGAAATATAAAATCCTTTTAGTGGTTTCCCGACCAATTGTCACCCCGCGTGAAGGCCCTTTTGATCAATGTACCCCCATACCTACTACGGGTCGACATGATACCGACTAAAAAAAGGCAGCGGGTATTGGGTGTAAGGGGGTCCACTGTACTCCAAACACCCTCTTTTTCTAGGGTATGATGTCGACCCTCTACAAAAAAACGGATTGGTATTTATCTTGGAAATTCGTGTGTTTCCAAAAACATGCCCTAGAAAAAGTGGGTATTGGGTGTAAGGGGTACTTCCCCCTACTCCAAATACCCGGTCTGGTGGTTTAATGTTGATCCATGCCCAAACCCAGGTTTTTCCCAACAAATACCCGTGAATATTTGGAGTAGGTACGGCTTTCCAGACAAGTAAAGGCGTCTTTTGACCATGGCTCACGTGGTTTCCTCTTGAGAGTATCTGCTGCTCGCCAGTGAGTATTTGGAGGTTACGGGGGTAGGGAATGAGAGCTGGAATGAAGCGGTTTGGGATTCCCTTAAAGAAACCTATAGATGGTTGATAGGGGTCATTCCCTCATTCCCCACTGAGCACCAGCAAAGGGGGAGCAAAACCAGGCGACGAGAAAAGGGCAGAAAAGATTTGGGGTTGATCAATATTCCATTCAGGGCCCCCAGTTTTGACCATGAACTTTTCCCATGTGGTTGACACATCAAGACTTTTTTTGTGGTTTCCCCTACCTGGGACCCCATATGGCCGTTTTTTTGTTTTTTTTTTTGTCATACGCCTTTGACCGAAAAAATGGCCATACGGATTTGTATGTTTTTTTTGGTGCTTTCTTTTTTATTTGTTCAACTGTCGGAAAAAAAATATGGTTTCTTCATGTAGACCATGCCACCGATGATTTTTGGCCCCAGGCCGCAGGAGAAGCGCCCGGTGCTGCCGCTGCTGCGCAGGCGCGACGCGGCGACTCGCGACGCGGCGACACTCGCGACTCGCGACTCGCGACTCGCGGGCCGGATGTGTTACCGGGGGGGGGACCAAAAAACGTGCCAGGGGAGAAAAAACACGTGCAGAATTGGCTCCCCTTGCTGTTGTTTTTTTGCTATTTTGGGGTCCCTTTGTTTTCCACGAACCAGGCAAAAAAGATATTTGTTTGCTGGGGTCCGATTTTTCCAGCCTATGAAATAGTTCGACACAAAGAACTGGGTCGTTCGTGGTTGAAAGGGAGCCAAGGAGCAGGTATCCAATTTTGAGGTAAAGGAGGGAGTTCTGGAAGAACATGGTATATGTGCCGATGTACAATTCCTAGGTCCCCCAACTAGGTGCCCAGTCTCACCCCTTTTTTAGTTGAGGTTCGAGACGACAGAAAAAAGTGGGTACCCTGAACCTCTCCACTGGCGGACTTAGAATAACTTGGGGGATCTTGCCGGATCTTACCCCAGCGAGTCCAAAGGCCTGAGTTACGGGGGAAAAAAAGAAAACAAACAAAAAAACACCGCGTTTTTGTTTTGTTTTTTTTTGTTTTTTTTAATAAACGGCCTTTTTACGGCCATTGACAAAAGGCCTCAGTTACGGCCGAGGAAGCTTTGGGTACACGAACTTCCGAGAGGATCTCCATGACTCCCGGACTCCAGCCACCTTCGACAGGAACCTTTCGAGGAACTTTCTCCAACTTTCTCCTTGCAAAGCGCATCTGATTGAAAGAGCATGAACTAACTCGTGATACCCCGTACTCCAAATACCCGGCCTTTTTCTAGGTGGTATTGTTGTTGGAAAACCGATTGGCATTTTTGAAGGTAAATACCTAGACCCTCCAGGTGTGCATTTTTTCTGCCGCTTGCTGAAAAAGCAATATGTTGTGTCGCTTGCTCCAAAAGGAACCTTTTTCTCTGAAAAGTGCTGCTTCAAAATCTTGCCAGAACGTAGTCGGCAAATGTTGCTTTTTGGTCGGGGAATGTCGCCTTTGGGTCGGGCAATGCCGCCTTTTCGTCTTCATCCTGGTTACGCAAAAAAGGAAAATTCGCAAAAACGAGGCAAAAACATGTGTCGTTTGCACCAAAAGGAGCCTTTGGATCAAACAGCACAACAAATGCACACTTAGGAGGGCCCAGGTATAAACCCCTTTTTAGTAGAGGGTCGACCTAATACCAACTAAACAAAGGCCGGGTATTTGGAGTCGGGGATACCCCTTACACCCAATACCAACTTTTTTTAGTTGGTCTCATTTGTCGACCCTCTACTAAAAAAGGGATCGGTATTTACCATGGAAACCCGGGTGTTTCCAAAAAAATGCCCTAGAAAAAGACCGGGTATTTGGAGGTTACCGGGGGTAGCTTCACCGTTCACCCGTTTCGTTGGTCGGGACCCGAGCAGAAGGCAAGCTACCTGCGCAAGGGAAGCCGAAGTGAAGCGAACGGAACCAGAAGTCTCCCTAAGCTCACTTCCTGAGTTCATGAACTTTAGACTTGTTGGGAAGACCATTCTAGTGGAAAACGTAAAGTTTGGACTCTTTTTGGGCCATCCACTCAGCCGGTGAGTAAGGACCCTTAAAAAATCAGAAAATGCTGGGTCATTCCCCCAAAATCACGGGGTCATGACCCCCTGGGACCGATTCCATATGGCCACTTTGTTTTGGTCATACGCCTTTGACCGAAAAAATGGCCATACAGTGTTTTACGGCTTTTTTTAAACAACATGTCGAAAAAATATGGGTTTCCTACGGGTGATTTACGCAAATGACCGGGGAAAAAAAAGGAGAAACAACAAGGAGGAAAAAAAAACACACAAAAAACAAAAAAACACATGGCCATACGGGCAAATACGGCCAAATACGGGAGGGTGACCGAGAAAAAAGAAAAAACAGCCATCCGGGGTGCCAGGCCCCTTTTGAAAGGGTCCTTAGGGAGACTCCAGGCGGGATGTCCAGTCCAGGTTGATATCTTCGAGGTTCCAGCGCCTTAGAGCTTCCGAAGGGCCGTAACTTAGGCCTTTGGTCAACGGCCGTAACCCCGTAAAAAGGCCGCAAAAAACGCCTCGTTGTTCACCTGGATTCTTCAAAGACCGTTGTTGTTTTTGTTGGTGTTTTTTTTTTTAGATGGCCTTTCATCCAGAAAAAAGCGGAAGCCAGACAAAAGGGATCGGTCTTTTGGGGGTGGTAAACGGCCTCCGTACAGGCCTTTGGACTCCCTTGAAAAGGATCGCCCCCGAATCCCGAATCGGACGTCCGCCTTCGGGAACGGCGGGCGTTCCAGCAAGCTTCGGTTCAAACTTCCGTCCGGCTCCTTAGGTGTTCCCCGTGACCACCCAGTACCCACCTTTTTTTAGTTGGTATCATGTCGAGGTATTTTTACCTTGGAAAAAAAAGGTTTTGCAAGAAATGCACTACACAAAAGTGGGTATTTGGAGTGGGGGGGTTGGTTAGTTTTTTAGTTGGTCTACCCCCGGAACCTCCAACTAGGCGCACAGCGGGCCTGATATGTGGGGGAGGGGTGTGCACCATATAATATACCCCTTACACCCAATACCCGACGCCTTTTTTTAGGGTATGATTTGTCGACCCTCTACTAAAAAAGGAGGTATTTGCCAAGGAAACCCAGGTTTTTTCCAAGAACACCTGGTTGGGTTTCCGAATTTGACCCACAGTCAAACTTTTTGCAGAAGAACAAAAAACACGGATGTGTGTGTGTGTGTGGTTTCCTCCGCGAGAGAGGGTTTCAGGTATCTCTTCATTGGCATGGAAATTTGAAGTCCTCGTAAAGTAAAAATGGGAAACCAGCCCTGAACCCTTCTGGGTAAACTTGTGTTTTATTCTACGGGGCTGCCGATGTTTCCATCCAAAAAGGGGATCGGAAGGTTTTAGTCATCAAACTCGATGACCAGTTCCCCAGTGGTAGCCTTCTTCCTTCATTTTCCTTTTTAGAGGGACGGTAGCTTCGTGGCCGGCGTTAAGGATTGTTAAGCCATGCAGGCAAACGTCTCCTTTTTCTCTCGTGATTCTTGGTGGTTTGGATTGGTGAACCCCTGACTTTTGCGGAGGACAAAAGGGAAACCCCTCCTGAACCACCAATCCAACCGCCAATTGGTGGAAGCTGAAATGAGAGTTGATCAAAAGCACCCCGTATGGCTGTTTTCGTTTTTTTCTTCGGACAAACTCCCGTATTTGGCCGTATTTGCCCGTATGGCCATGTATTTTTTCCGGTCATTTGCGTAAATCACCCGTATGAAACCCATAATTGTCCGACAGTTGAACAAATAAAGAAGAAAACACACACACAAAAAAAAAACAAAAAAAAAAAACAAAAACATACAAATCCGTATGGCCATCTTTTCGGTCAAAGGCGTATGACAAAAAAAAAGAAGTTATATGGGGTCCCAGGTAGGGGAAACCACGAAAAAAGTCTTGATGTTTCAACTACATGTGAAAAGTTCCCCATGGTCAAAACTGGGGGCCCTAAATGGAATATTGATCAACCTCCAAATCTGGCCCCGTGTTGCTCCATCTTTTACTTGCTGGTGCTCGGCGGGGAATGAGGGAATAACCCTAGAAACCATCTATGGGTTTCTTTAAGGGAATTCCAAACCGCTTCATTCCAGTTCTCATTCTATACCCACTTTTTCTAGTTGGTATTTTTTTGAAAACCGAGCAGTTTTTCGAGGTAACTACCTGTCCCTTTTGTAGTAGAGGGTCGACAAATGATACCAGCCAACAAAAGGCATCGGGAGTTGGGTGGTTCCGGGGGTACTTCCCGCTCGCGAACTCTCGGCGACTCGGGCGATCCGCGCGCCTCGCGAGGCTGCTGACGGAGGTGAACCGCCGCAGCGTGCAGTCGCCGGAGGAACTGCTCGGCTTCGAGGACGGCGCCCTTGCGCGCAGCGGCGAGTGGGAAGAGGCCCCGTAACCACCCAATACCCGGCCTTTTTTTAGTTGGTATCAGGTCGACCCTCTACTAAAAAAGGAGGTACTTACCATAGAAAACCAGGTTTTCCAAAAACATACCCTGAAAAACGTGGGTATTTGAAGTAGGGGTGTGGCGGTTCTTTTTGGTGTGAAGGGTTTCGATTCCTTTAACCTCAACCAACCAAATTAGGATGCCGATTCTTTTTGTCCCATGGCCACTGGGCATCTTGAGTATACCTTAACGGTTCTTGGCGATCAAGTTGTCCCAGTAGATTCCAGGCAAACCCATTTGGTAGGTAACCGGCTATTTTCCTTTGCATTTTAAAGGGTGGTTGCGAAGGGGGTTGTTGTGTTGTTTGTGATTGTTTCGTGGCTGTTTTTTTGTTTGTTTCTGTTTTTGTTTTTTGTTTCTTGGGGGTTAGGAGTCTGGTTGCAAACGGATTGGTGCCGCTGACATCGATCTCGGGCGTTTGCTGAAGAACTTGCGTCACAAAGTGCCGCTTAGATCCGGTTAGACAGCTAGAGGGTACCCACAAAGGGGATAGTTCAAGACCCATACAGGATTTTCCGTCGCACGGGTGCGTACAAGGATTTCAATCAGTTGCACATGCTTGGCCCTTCAAAGCCATTGAAACAGGGCCCCGGCCCAATCTATATTACTATGTTTTTGCAGGTGCGGGTGTGGCAACTTGAATGCACCCAGAAGAGCATTTCCCCGCCATGAAAGTGGATGTTCATCTGCCCAGTGGAGATGTGTGCTCCGTAGCAGTCTCGCCGGAGACGCCCGTGAGCGAGCTGAAGGCTGCCGCGCAGCAGCATTTCCAGCGCCGCTTGACCCTCACTGCAAAAGGCCGACAGCTCGATTTGATGGCCACGCTGCGCGAGGCCGGGTTGCAAGCTGGCGACGTGGTGGCGGCGGTTGTGCAAGTTAGGAGACTAGCTGCCAACAGTCAGGCTTTTGCTTTGCATGACCATGGGGGCGAGGTTGTGACCTGGGGTATTCCAGGGTATGGCGGAGACAGCCGCCAGGTGCAAGAGCTTCTGCGAAACGTCCGGCAAATCCAAGCAGCTGCCGAAGGTGCTTTTGCTGCCATTCTCGAATCTGGGGCTGTTGTGACCTGGGGTGATCCAAGCCATGGCGGAAACAGCAGCCAGGTACAAGAAAAGCTGACCAACGTCCAGAACATCCAAGCAACTACAAGCGGTGCTTTTGCTGCCATTCTTGAATCTGGGGCTGTTGTGACCTGGGGTGATCCGGAAGAAGGCGGAGACAGCAGACGGGTGCAAGAGCAGCTGAGGAATGTCCAGCACATCCAAGCAACTAGAAGCGGTGCTTTTGCTGCCATTCTCGCATCTGGGGCTGTAGTGACCTGGGGAAATCCACAAACTGGCGGAGACAGCAGCCGGGTGCAAGAGCAGCTTAGGAACGTCCAGCACATCCAAGCAAATGGTGCTGCTTTTGCTGCCATTCTTGAATCCGGAGCAGTTGTGACCTGGGGTAGTGCAGGCTGGGGCGGAGACAGCAGCCAAGTGCAAGAGCACCTGAGAAACGTCCAGCACATCCAAGCAACTGGCGGTGCCTTTGCTGCCATTCTTGAATCTGGCGCTGTTGTGACCTGGGGTGACCCAAGCCATGGCGGAAACAGCAGCAAGGTTCAAGAGCAGCTGAGAAACGTCCAGCACATCCAAGCAACTGGCGGTGCCTTTGCTGCCATTCTTGAATCTGGGACTGTTGTGACTTGGGGTAATCCACAAACTGGTGGAGACAGCAGCCAGGTGCAAGAGCAGCTGAAAAATGTCCAGCACATCCAAGCAACTTTTGCTGCTTTTGCTGCCATTCTTGAATCTGGAGACGTTGTGACATGGGGTGATAGACACTATGGCGGTGACAGCAGCCAGGTACAAGAGCGACTGAGGAACGTCCAGTGCATCCAAGCAACTTTTGGTGCTTTTGCTGCCATTCTTGAATCTGGGAACGTGGTGACATGGGGTGAGAGACACTACGGCGGTCACAGCAGCCAAGTGCAAGAGCAACTCAGGAACGTCCAGCACATTCAAGCAAATTTTGGTGCTTTTGCTGCCATTCTTGAATCTGGGGCAGTTGTGACCTGGGGTCGTGCGGACTGCGGCGGAGACAGCAGGAAGGTTCATGAGCAGCTATTCGCGTGCAAGAAGCCTTTTGGAAAGGGGAAGAGAAGGTGAAACCACCAGCGCTATCCAACTTAAGTGTCATTTGCTCCCGCTTGCTCTAGCGAAAAGGGATCCTTTTGAGTGTGCTTGCTTGAAGGGTACCCTGTTTGGTGTTGTTTACAACGTAAAGACATCAGGTGTCGGGGGGTTCAATGCGCAAACGCGCGTATGTGTGTGTGTGTGTGTGTGTGTGTGTGTGTGTGTGCGCGTTTGTCTATGTGCACAGAAACAGTCAGTCTTTGTTGCGACCATACCAAGGGTTGTGAAGTTTCCAGGGATCCTGGAAAACCTGATAGAAATCCAGTTGGAGAACGCTCGGTTGAAAAGAACCATGGTTGAAAAGACTGGTTGGAATCGACCCCTGGAATCAAGGTACCCCCGAAACATCCAAAAGCCCGCTTGTTGAGGGTATTTTTTGAAAAAACGCCTTTGACCGAAAAAATGGCCATATACGGATTTGTACGGTTTTTTTCCAACAACATGTCAACGAAATATGAGTTTCATACGGGTGATTGACGCAAATGACGGGAAAAAAAGCTGGCCATACGGGCAAATACGGCCAAATACGCGTACCCTTGGTCCTGGAGTAGGTGGTATGCCCAGATCCCAGTTGAGGCTCAAGGCAAGGGTAGGCTGGCGCGGGTAGGGACTTTTAAGTAGTCACCGGACGGCCATACCTCGGCCGTTGAAAAGGATGGGTCACATTTTTTCCTGGAGTGTGTTTCTTTGGACATGGAAAACATATGCAGTTTATGGGGAGGGGGGGCCCATTTGCGGCTTTAGTGGGGAATCAGACTGCTTTGGAGGGGAAGTACCCCCTACTCCAAATACCTGCTTTGTCTAGGGTATTTTTTAGAAAACCTGGTTTTTCAAGGTAAATACCTCCTTTTTTAGTAGGGGTCGGCATGATACCCTAAAAAAAGTGGGTATTTGGAGTCAGGTATACATGGGCTGCAGAGAGAGAGAGAGAGAGAGAGAGAGAGAGAGAGAGAGAGAGAGAGAGAGAGAGAGAGAGAGACAGAAACAGAGACAGGAAGAAATAAATAAACAAGAGGAAGAGAAAGAGAAGCAGAAAGAGCAAGAGCAAAAGAAAGAAAGAGAGAAAGATGTGCTCCAAACTACAATCACAGTGCCCCCCCAGCTCTGCCGGACTTTGGTGGTCAATATGCCAGGCATTCATGTACTGATTTTCCAGCACTAATATCAACGGGGTTGTTCCCGCCCACAAACCCAGAGCTTCCTCGGCCTGAGTAACTTAGGCCTTTTGTCAACGGCCGTAGACACCCCGCAAGAAGGCCGTAAAAAGGCCGTAAAAAACCAACCCGTGTGTAAACGGCCTCCGTAACTCAGGCCTTTGGGCTCCCTGGGAAATGACAGATCGGGCCGATCTTGGGACCCCAATTGATCGAAGGGCGTGTCAACCTGGAAAGCCCTGCGGGGCCATTCCTTTTTGGACGGAACCCATAAATTTGGATCGGTTTTTCCCGTATGGTCATTTTTTGCTAAGCGGTGGCCGTATTTGGCTGTATGCAAGCCGTTTTTGTTCAACAAAGTGTTGACAAAAAGCCGTATAATGACCGTATGGTCTTTTTTGATGGCTCAAGGCGTATGGACAGAAAAGAAAACGTCACATATGGGTTTCCAGGAATTCACACGTGATCGTGCTTTGGTGGCAAGCTAACTCTTTGGAGGGTCAGACCCCAGTAATAGCAAAATGCAGAGTCCCGTATTGATGTCACTGGGACCTCTGTTGAAATGACTCTACACTGAAGGTCCACTACATATGGACTGCAGTCAAAGATATATGAGTTTTGGTGAGAGCAGTTGCGCGATAATATAACTGCCTAGAATAAGCAACTGACATATCATGGTATGATGTTATGATAAACTCACTTTTCTGGACTTTAGTCACTTTTTGGGTTTGGCCCATTTTGGTGGCAAATAAGAACAAGTGCCGACTTTGTTTTGGCCATCCACTCGATGCAAGTGAGTAAATAAAGCAAACAGGTCCTCAGCTCCTTCTCATTTATTGCGTCCACTTGGATGTTCGATTCGCCAAGTTCGCTTCCCCAGAATTAGCTCCCCTTTTTGCTTTTTTGCTTTCTTGGTTGGTCCCCTTTGTTTTCCACTCACCTGGCAAAAAAGAGATCTCATGTTTTGCTGTGGTGTTCTTCCTCCAGCCTAGTTCGCTGGTGATCGCGACACGGGGTTTTCACATGACAAGTTGAATTCACCAAGCACTGAAGGGGGCGTCTACCCCCGTAACCTCCAAATACCCGGCCTTTTTTAAGGATATGTTTTTAAAAACCGATCGGTTTTCAAGAAAAAACTGGAAAAAACAGGCATTTGGAGTAGGGGGTAGGTACTCCAAAGACCTTCTATTGTTTAGTTGGTATGTTTGTTGGAAAGCCGGTTTCGGTTTTCCATGGTAAATACCGATCCCTTTTTTAGTAGAGGGTCGACAAATGAGACCAACTAAAAAAAGGCCGGGTATTGGGTGCAAGGGGGAAGTGGGTTAGAACGCAGCGGTTACCGTTACAACTTGCGAACTTGGCGAATCGAACACCCAAGTACGCTCCTTAAAAGATATCTACCTTTTGCAACCATTTCAATCATGGCTGGCTTTTTCAACACCAAAATTTTGGGAAATGGACGCCACCAGAAAACAAGGCAGGCAATGTTCGATCGGTGTATGCATCCGGATTTGTGTTTCCTGACTCATGTGAGTGCGTTTTTTTGTTTGGGCCACACCCCTGAGGACGTGACTGCGGAGTGCGGAATCGCAGACCCGAATTTGGCTGGTCAAAAAATACTCTTTTTGGGAAGACCATGAACTTTGAACTTTTTGGGAAGACCATTTTAGTGGTAAATATAAAGTTTGGACTTTTTTTGGGCCATCCACTCAGCCAGTGAGAATAGGTACCCCAAATGGGTTGCCGTGTAAATGGAATGGACTAAAACATGCGGTCCATATCCTGGTGGTGAAAATTTTTGACCCACACCCATTTGCTGTATGGCGAGTTCCCCTGCTTTTTCGGCGACTTCAGGGCTCCTTGCAAGATACATTTTCTCAATTGAAACATGTTGCTTTTTCAACACCATAAAGGGAACGGGAGTTGCAGTACATGGACTAAAACATGCGGTCCGATTCCTGGTGGTTTAATTTTGACCCACACCCAAAAATGGGGGTGGAGGCCCCTCCAAAAGTGGTCTGAATCCAAGCCCTAAAACCAGGTTGACACCATATTAACCAACCAGGGGTGTAATTTTGACCAGGGTTGTGGGATCAAGGGGTTTTTCCCCACTTCTGTGATACAAGGGAATCTCCCCCTTTATATGGGGGGGTTAGTCTGAAGCCCGTTTTGCAACGTATCATAGAAGTGGCTAAGCCATTCCCCACAGCCCTGATTTGCACCCACCCACCCACCCACCCACCCACCCACCCACCCACCCACCCACCCACCCACCCACCCACCCACCCACCCACCCACCCACCCACCCACCCACCCACGTATCACAGAAGTGGTCATTCCCCTCTACCAAAAAAGGGATCGGTATTTACCATGGACACGTTTCTCCAAAAATACCAACTAGAGAAAGGCCTTTGGTATTTGGAGGTTACGGGGGATTTGTTTGACCCACACCCATTTGCAGTGACTCGGATCGAAGTTCACTCCACCGCTACAGGAGCTGGCAGACTTCTGGGAGGCGGCGCTCGGACGGTTTTTGTTTGACTCGGCGGCCGGTGGCTTTTCCGGCGCCCACGGCTTAAATACCCGGGATCCTTTTTTAGGCTTCACTGCTCTTGGCAGGTTGTTTTGGTTTTGTAGTTGTTCGGTTCTGTTCAGTTTTACTGGGGGTCTGCAAAAACAAAGTTTGTTGCTACCATACCAAGAGTAGAGATGTAGGGTATCATGCCGAGCCTCTACTAAAAAAGGGATCGGTACTTACCATGGAAACCCGATCGGATTTTCAAAAGATACAATAGGACAAGTGGGTACTTGGAGTAGGGGTTTTTGTTTGGTGTGTTTTGAAAGGGCTGGCTTTTCAGGCACTTAAGTACCTTTGTCAGAAAAGGGTTGACATGATACACTGAGCAAAGTGGGTTGTGTGTGTAGGGGGTCCAGTCGCAAGCGCCAATTCATCCCTCGATTGGACGACAAAAAAAGCTCAAGAACTTCCGCAAAGTGTTGGGTAGAATCACTTACTCAGTTGCCCAAAGCGAATCGACCTTTTAACCTTTTGGTTGTCCCCCGAAGGTGATCACCTTTGATTCCTGGGTCCTTGCGACTGAGCTTAGATACTTGAAGCAGGATCCTCACTGCTGGGATGGTTCAATCAAGACCCATGGCGGCTCACTTTGGGCATTGTGTCCGATTTGAAGCCTCGAAGCTTGGAATTCCTTCGAACAGCCAGTCACAATCGCCCCCCCCCCCAAAAAACAAACAACAGAACGCCTCAGTGTTTTTTATGGGGCAACCTGAACACACCCGCACACAGAAGAACCTCCATTTGCTGAACAGAATACTTGTTTTTGTTCCCCTTCTTGATTTGCTGAACAGAATACTTGTTTTTGTTCCCCTTCTTGGAAGGATCAAAAAACTGACTACTTGTTTTGTTTTTTTTCCTGGGGCCTAAACCGAATGGAAGAGAATCTCCCTGCGCCATGCAAGTGGATGTCCACTTGCCCAGCGGTGACAATTGCTCCGTGGCCGTCTCGCCGGAGACGCCCATCAGCGAGCTGAAGGCTGCAGCACAGAAGCATTTCCAGCGCCGCTGCTTCCCCAGAATTCGCTCCCCTTTTTGTGTTTGTTTTGCTTTTTTGGTTGGTCCCTTTGTTTTCCACTCACCAGGCAAAAAAGATACATGTATCTATATATATATATTTTTTGGCTGGGGTCCTAATTCCAGCCTAGGCTTGAAGCTGGTTGCGAAAGGCCGTCAACTCGATTTGACAGCCACGCTGAGTGAGGCTGGCTTGCAAAATGGGGATGTGGTGACTGCGGTTGTGCAGCTCGGCAAACTGGCTGCCACTAAACAGGCGTTTGCTTTGCATGGCCATGGTGACGAGGTTGTGACCTGGGGTGATCCAGAATGGGGCGGAGACAGCAGCCAGGTGCAAGAGCAGCTGGAAAAAGAAGTCCAGCACATTCAAGCAACTTCTGCTACTTTTGCTGCCATTCTTGCATCTGGGGCTGTTGTGACCTGGGGTGATCCAGAATGGGGCGGAGACAGCAGCCAGGTGCAAGAGCAGCTGCAGAACGTCCAGCACATCCAAGCAACTGACCGGGCTTTCGCTGCCATTCTTGAATCTGGGGCTGTCGTGACCTGGGGTGATCCAGACTTTGGCGCAGACAGCAGCCAGGTGCAAGAGCAGCTGAGGAACGTCCAGCACATCCAAGCAAATTATGGTGCTTTTGCTGCCATTCTTGAATCTGGTGCTGTTGTGACCTGGGGTGATCCAGAAGAAGGCGGAGACAGCAGCCAGGTGCAAGAGCAGCTGAGGAGTGCCCAGCACATCCAAGCAACTGCCGGTGCTTTTGCTGCCATTCTTGAATCTGGGGCTGTCGTGACCTGGGGTCATCCAGAGCTCGGCGGAGACAGCAGCCAGGTGCAAGAGCAGCTGAGGAACGTCCAGCACATCCAAGCAACTTATGGTGCCTTTGCTGCCATTCTTGAATCTGGGGCAGTTGTGACCTGGGGTCATCCGGAAGAAGGGGGAGACAGCAGCCAGGTGCAAGAGCAGCTGACACACGTCCAGCGCATCCAAGCAACTGCTGGTGGAGCATTTGCTGCGATCCTTGAATCTGGATCTGTCGTGACCTGGGGTCATCCAGAGCTCGGCGGAGACAGCAGCCAGGTGCAAGAGCAGCTGAGGAACGTCCAGCACATCCAAGCAACTCACCGGGCTTTCGCTGCCATTCTTGAATCTGGCGCTGTTGTGACCTGGGGTGATCCAGAAGAAGGCGGAGACAGCAGCCAGGTGCAAGAGCAGCTGAGGAGTGCCCAGCACATCCAAGCAACTGGTGGTGCTTTTGCTGCCATTCTTGAATCTGGGGCTGTTGTGACCTGGGGTGATCCAGACCACGGCGCGGACAGCAGCCAGGTGCAAGAGCAGCTGAGGAACGTCCAGCACATCCAAGCAAATTATGGTGCTTTTGCTGCCATTCTTGAATCTGGTGCTGTTGTGACCTGGGGTGATCCAGAAGAAGGCGGAGACAGCAGCCAGGTGCAAGAGCAGCTGAGGAACGTCCAGCACCTCCAAGCATGATCCATCTTGCAGCGCAGACAGCAGCCAGGTCCGGTGCACGAGCAGCTGAGGAATGTCCAACACATCCATGCAACTGGCAGTGCTTTTGCTGCAATTTTTGAATCTGGACCTGTCAACAGTTCCACTCTTCGTATCGCACTCCAGAAAAGACACATATGACAATACCAACGTGTCAACATCTTTAGTGCCGGCCCACTTAATTACATCAAAGCGGCTCAATCGAAGAGTTCCCAATGACGTTCCAGTTGAAATCACCTTCAACAGAAACGACCCAATGGGAATCCGAGGTGAATCCCCTCGCTTCAACTCGGTTCAGGGAAGTCGTTGGTTAGCTCCAGACGCGAGAAACGCAAAAAAAAACACTTCGCTTGGAACCCGTTCGCTATGGTTCCCAGCCATCCGGTTCGCGGCTGGTTTTTGTTTAGGTTTGCGGTTGTGGTATCCAAACCACTAAACCACTAAAAAACCCAGAGATATGGTAAAGTGGTCAATGGTAAAAAGGGCAACTGCTGATGCCAGCGGTAGGTGGTCTGAATGGGAGGAAAAGTTGAACTGCTAGCAGGAAATCCGGGAACAGCCCAGTTAAGAATATGTGGTATTTCACCTCTTTACGTAAGTCAACGAGGTGCAGCCGCACTGTTTGGACCTTTTGGTTTCCTTTGCTTGGCCCTTTAACCACCATTTGCTGAAATGAAGTGAGAAGGAGTCCCCAAAACGAGGTGTTTAAGAGTGGATGCCTTGTTGGGCGTTCTGTCCCTTTTCTTCCACTTGCTGAAATGAATTATGTTTCCCCTCTTCGTGTTTCAAGGATTTCGTATCCGGGCATATTGCTATGTTTTGTCCACACTTATATAAGCAACTGTAAGCTTCGCCCCAGAATCGGAGGACACAAATTTCCCAATGTCATGGAAGGAACAGCATACCCCCTACTCCAAATACCCTCTTTTTCTAGGGTATAATGTCGACCCTCTACTAAAAAAGGAGGTATTTGCGGTATTTGGAGTAGGGGGTATGTTAACTTGACTCATGTGAGCAGCCAAGAGTACCAGGCAATTGGTTTCTGGTCCCCAATCCGTTTATCCAGAATGGGTAATGCCTCGGAATTGCATGGCCCTCCCCTCCCTCCCCCGCAGCTCCCATGAGAACAGGGCCGGGCATTCTTGCCAGCCCCATTGTTTCACTATCTAAGGCACCCCCGTTCAGGCGTAGGTTAAAGGGCAACTACCGATTCCAGTGTCTGACTTTTGACAACCCTCAGAAACAATCAAAATCATGAGCTGAGTTCTCTAGAAAACGGTTTGCAGAGGCCCCTGTTTTTCTTTAGTGATCGTTTAATACTCTTTTAATATCCAGGGGTGGCTCCACAGATTCGCCACATCCAAATCGGTTTCTAGTTCTTGTGTTTGAGAGACCTCCCTGAGTAATAGGGGCGTGGGCCACAACAACTTCCTTTGCAACAGGAAGTCCAAGTTTCCATCAGTTTCTACACCCAGGAACTTCACTGGCTCCATAGTTTTTAGGCTTTGCGTGTTGTTGTTGGTAAAATGGCTAGGGGGGGGGGGGCTGCAAATAAGAACGCTCCATATATATATATATATATATGCTAAGACCCCCTCCCAATACCAAGGCTTTTGCTTCATTTGAAGCATGGGGCACATGATAGACGCTTTGCAGGGCCAGACGCAGAGGTGGCTTGCAGCAGATCAAGGAAACAGACAGTTTTTTTCTTTTTTCCGGGGACAGATGTCAGACACTAGATACTTGTCTATCGCGGACAGATGTTGCATCAAAGAAGACGACAGTGTGCACCCAGCTTGCACAGCATATTTTTCCATCTGTGATCATAGCGTGTCAGACTGCAAGCTGTGCATCTACCAGATTCTGTCAGCGTACCAAGCACACAGCTTTCCTGTGTGGACCCACAAATCATCGCACCTGTGCCAGTACTCATACTGAGCACTGCGAAGCTTTGCTTGCAACATGCTCGACCCAGCCTTGGTCGCGCCGTTCAAGGAGATTCTCTCCTTGAGGAAACGCCAGCAACGATCGATCACTTGAGTGCCAGACTTGACTTTGAGGACCTTGCCACCCAGGAGCTTATGGCGGACAAGCTGGCAATACTTGAGTCTGCCAGACCCACTTCTCGCCCTTCTTCACGCGCTTTTTGCAATGCACAACTCGGTCGTGCGCCACGCCGGGAACCTTCAGCTTGTATGCCCGGGCCGAGTCCGTGTGGAGCACCACCTTCCGGTCCTGCAAGTGTTTTCGGGCGATGTGGGTCCACTCGAGTTTTCGAATGGGCCCTGGGCCGGGGGCGCGCCGATGGGTCAGCTTCGGGTTCAACTTGATCAGCACCAGTGTCTCAGGACGACCGCGCTGCACACTTCCACGCCATTCCTCCCACATGATGCACTTGCTCTTGTTGCCCTTGAGATCCTTGGAGATGTCTTGCTTGTCGAAAGTCGCATTTCATACCAAGCCCAAACTTGATCTTCTTCTCTTGCTCACTAACCCATCGCTGACGAAGGCGGCAGATGCGTTGCCCATGTCCTCAATCGCCTTGTGGCTGACATGCCGAGGTTCGGGTCGTCCAGCAGAACTGGTACATGAACTTCGCCTGGTCGCTCCCGGAAGCCTTTGACCGCCTCCATCCCGGCACGCAGCCATGCAAGTTCCGCCTCGATCATGTGCCGGGCAATTGACAGAGACAGGATGATTGCAGTAGGTGTCTTGCCTACTCCAGGGCGCCCAAGGAGCATAAGGCCATAGGATGAGAGAACTGGAAGCCCCTGTTCAAATCCTTCAAGAGCAAAGGAAAGAACCATTCTGGTCCTGCTTGGCAATTGCAAGTAACTCTGTTCTGGCACGCCGTCTGGACAACATGGGATGGCCATCCGTAGCTGGGGGACTGAGCATCCCGGACGTTGAGCAGGACTTGAAGGAATTGCTCGTTCTTGGCGTTCGCCAAGGGGGCGTGCTTGTTGATGAGCTGAATGCACGCCTTGAGCTCGTCTGTGCTAGGGCTCCAGTTCTTGGAGTCTTTGTCACCTTGGGTTGCAGGAGAAAGAGCAGGATTTTCAGTCAAGACTTGTCGTACCCATTGGTCACCTGGGATCTGTGGCATCATGTGCAAGAAGGCCTTCTTCGCAGAATCAGACTTGCTTGCCAAGGCGTAGTTGATGAGCGACACCGGGCCGAGGCAGAGAACTTTGGCAAGACCAATCGGAATGGGGACCTTCGAGTGGAAGAACTGCAGGACGATGTGAGTGCCATTTTGAGCTGTGGACATGATGAGCTGCAAGGTAGGTGTACTCGAGTTGGATCACTTTGATGATCTGTTCTCCATCTCCAAGCGACACGTTGCGCACAATGCTAAAGAACTCCTTGAACTTCTTGCCTTTGCCGGCGACAGGCACGAGGGGGAGATCATCAATGCCGAACGTGCCGTTGTCAAGGTGACGTGTTTCCATTCCGACAAGTAGTTGGTTTTCCTGCACGAGACCTCTGCCAGGCACTGGTCCATTGGCAATTAACAAAGCAGACGGGGGAGGCGCAGGAAAAGCAAAAGAGCAAGAGCACTAATTTAGCAGATTCAGCACACAATTCTTTGTTGATTTTGGATGGTGTCAGATTCACGCATGACAACATGCAACATGAGCACGTGCAATGTGTACCGGGCAAAACTCATCGAACTTGTAGCACCTTGCGGCTGCCTCTATCTACAAGGACTGCAGCACCTCCTGTACCTGCTGCTGGGCCGCGCGTAGCCGCGCCATGCACTCATGATCAGGGTAGCTGTTCCGCAGCACTTGGCTAGCCTCTTCCAAGTTGCCTATGACCATCCGCATTTTGTTCTTGCGAGGCTCACTCCCAATCGTGCCCCCGTCCTTGGCATTCTCTGTGCTCTCGGGGTTGCCCTCCACGCTGACGTTGCCATGGCCGCCCTCAGCCTTGTCCTCGGCATCCTTCGTGCCCTCGGTGTTGGAGCTGTAGACGAGCTGTCTGTGTTGTCGGAGCTGTCTTCGCAAGTCGAATCGCTATCCTCTTTGTCGCAAAGTGCGAGGGGTGGTTCTTGATGAAAGCCCTGCGGAGCAGTCCGGAGCCATGCCTCCAGTTTGTTGCCAGCAGCCTCTGACCATTGGCCTTTGAGGCCAGGGCGCAGCAGTAAGGACCGCTGAACGGCTCCAACCTCACTCTGGAGCCGTTTTGGGTTTTGCTGAAGCCACTGTAGGCGAGCCGCATGACTCTGAAGAATGCCACGCTCGATGTCTTCGAAGACTGTGCTTTTGGTAGGCACCTTCTCGTTGTTCTCGGAGCGAGCTGCCGCCGGAAGGCTACATTGATCTGCTCAGGATCCGCTTTGATGCCCTCGAGATACCAGGCCATTGTAGTTATTAGCGCGGGAATGGGATAGGCTTGAACTTACCCGAGCCAGTAGCTGTTCATTAAACAGATTGAAATTGTGCATTGAAATGGTCTCAGAATCAGCATTCCCCGCAAATTTAGTTTATAAACTTCCAAGTCTGGTTTATAAACTCTAAACTCTTGGACTCCTGGCAGTTGGATGAGCGGGAGGGGGGGTCTCTGGCAACTCTTGAAGGGGAGGGGGGGGGGAGGGGGAAGAGCCGCCCCCTCGCGATTTGCCGCGGACCCCCCCCAAGAGTTTATAAACCAGACTTGGACGTTTATAAACTCCAACACTGAATTATAAATCAGTCAGTTTTGTGATCTATACTCATCCAATGACACATAACGACGACCAAGCACTTGTAGTAAGACATGTGTTCTGATCTTTAGCAGGGCCCCAACTCAACTCCAGGTTTTCCTCGAACAAGCGACTTTCTATACAAAAAAGCACGCAATGTACTGGGGGGGGGGTCCTACCACATATATATATATATATATACACCCATGGCCGAACTTGGGCGGATTCGGGCGGATTTCCCAGCATTAGGCCAGAACTAACGGTCGATAGACCCATAAACTAGGGGTTCATTATACCCCATATTTCCAAAAACCAACTTCTTTCAAGGTATTTTTTTGAAACACCTGGGTTTCTATGGTACATGCCGATCTTGAGGGTATTTGGAGTGGGGGTATAGTTCTACATCAGCCAACCGCTGTAGTAAACATCGATACGATTTCTGAAGCAGCAATTATCCAGCCGAAGATGCTTGGATAGTGTCTATTCAGGAAGCCCAAGTGACGTTTAGAAGGGGGTATTTGGAGGTTACGGGGGTAGGGGTTCATACATTCAGCCTTTCTCACAGCCAGGCAACTACACCCACTGCGGAGGCGCCCAACTGACAGTGGCACGTGCTGTTTTTTCTTCCTTTTCTGTTTGTTCTTCCTTTTGTTTCCGGATCTCGTGGTTTCCACGGGTCTTGCGTTTGCTCAAGAATATGTTGTTTCCCCCTGTTGGTTTTAAAGGGAACCTATGACTACTGTTTTTTTTTCCAGGGGGCGAAGAAGCAAATAGAAGAGGTTGGCTTGACTGTTGGCAGGCGTGCGTTCAGTTTTCTCTTGCTGCAAAAAGAAAGCGCCAGCTATTTCTGCCATTCTGGTTGTAGGGGCAGACTTGGGAAAGCTCAGCTTCTTTCACGGTTTATTTATCTGGCTGGTCAAAAAAATAGGGGCCCAAAATGGGACCCTGGTAAATGGAAAAGTAGACTAACACCTGCGTAACCCTGGGTCTTTATTTTGGAGCCACCTGGAATCCTTGATGATCATCCCAAATGAAACATCCTGCGCCTAGCAACGGGGGCGTGTCTTTTGGTCAGAAAATGCGGGTGTTAGTTGCCCCTTGTTTATTTCCCGGAGAAGCCAACGGCTGTGATTGAAAATGCTTAAAAATGTTTTAACAGGGTTCTTCCATTTGCTTAAGAATATATTTGTTATTTTCCCCTGTTGGTTTTAGAGGGACTCCTTCACTACTGGACATATTTTCCCATTTTCCCAGGGGGCGAAAACGCAAATGGAAGGGCGTCACTTCCAAGAATCCGGGTTGCCCAGTTCTTTTTTTCCCTTGGATCAAAAAGCAACCGGCACTTTGCGCAATTTGTGACCTTCGGCAGAGCCACGGGTCCCAACCTTTTTTCAGTACAGCTTCCAATTGCAAAATGATACCATTTGTTTCAATAATCTTCCAGTTGGCGTGAAATGAATTCTATGACTACTGGGAATATGTGTCTGTTTGTTTTTTCTCCGGGAACTTAAGCAAATGGAGAAGGGTACAAGATTAATCCATTTTAACGCTTTGAAACTCTCTGACTTGTATGAGGTTTCGGGTTCCCTCTAGTTCCCAAAGCGTCACTGCACGAACACCCAACGACCCAGGTTTAACCCACTGTGGGCGAGACTAGGGCCCGCGAAGCCGTCCAATCGGATGGGCATGTTTCTTCTGCTTGTTGCACTCGCCAGTCACCTGGGCTCGCTCTTTTGAGCTGGTACCCTGCTTTTGTTTCAGGAGCCCACCGTTAAACCCCCAGAGTTCGGGGCGATCGGGTTCCTTGGGCCCCGTGTTGCTCCGGTTTCGTTTCCTCGGGCGTCCATTTTTTTTTCCGGTGAAGAACGGTCGGCCAAGAAAGGAAGAACTTTTTCAGCACGTCCGGTTCAACTTTTTTGTTTTGTCCCACTTTTTTTTTTTTTTGGGGGGGGGGGCGAATGGACAGCCATGAAAACGCTGGCTCCGCGGAATGTTGGGGGGGGGGGGGCGAATGGACAACCATGAAAACGCTGGCTCCGCGGAAAATTCTCTTGAGAGCTCTCTGGCTGAACTGAGCGGAACAACCCCGGCCATTGGGTTCTGAATGCCAAAACCTGAGTCGCTGGACCTGTTGCTGTGCCCGCACACACACACGAGGTGCGAGACTTACCACTTATACTCCTTTTTCTATTGTATGATGTCGACCGTCTACTAGAAAAGGAGGTATTTGCCACGGAAACCCAGGGTTTTCAAAACACACCCTAAACAAATTGGGTATTTGGAGTAGGGGGTTAATACTTGTTGGGAAGACCAGCATCGCGGTAAAACCGAAGTTGGAACTCTTTTTGGCCAATCCACGGAAGTGAGAAACAGTCGTTAAGGGTTATGTTCGATCAAGGACGCCAGATCTGTTCAACTCATCCAGCTCAATGGATGACAAGGCATCATTGCGCTGTTACGTTTGATGGTACATTTTTCTGGTTGCTCAGGACTGTGTTTGAACATTTCGTGGGGGGGTGTTTTTCCCTGGACTAGTATGGCTTTGGTGCATTTTGCTTGGATGTTAGGACTTTAACTTTTTGCCAACTAATGGGTTTTCCATCAAACCACTAAAAGTTAAACTTTTAGCAGGGGAGCAGAAAGCAACCGAGATGGAGTTTTGCGAATTGCAAACAATGCGCAAACTGGATGGCGACATTCCAAGTATCCAAACGAGTTGACTCCCATACCCCCTACTCCAAGTACCCACTTGTTTTAGGGTATTTGTTTGGAAAACCTGGTTTTCCATGGTAAATACCGATCCCTTTTTTAGTAGAGGGTTTACATGATACCAACTAAAAAAGGCCGGGTATTGGGTGGTTACGGGGTCTACTCACCAAGGCCCAAGGCAAACACCTGTTCCGTTCGATGTTTTCCTGTGGGGTGCGTCTTTTAGTAAAGGGCGGCTAGCTCCCCCAGTAGTGCCCTTTCTCATCTTTTTTTTTGGTTGGGAGGGTTCCCCTACTAAAAATAGACTACAGAAAAAATGGTACCAACTCAACGGGAGAACCTAGAGACTTCCCCAGAATTCGCTCCTTTTTTTGTGTTTCTTTTTGTTTTTGCTTTTTTGGTTGGTCCCTGTTTTTTTCCCACTCAGGCAAAAAAGATCTCATTTTTGGCTGGGGTCCTCTTCTTCCAGCCTAGGAGAGTGATCACCTCAAAAAAATATCTGGGCCCAACCCGGCCAGCGGAAAACGAAGCCTCCGCTCGGCCGATCCGTGGGAGGACTCGGCGAAGATTGCGCAGCTCCGGAAACAGCTCAGTACCGCGCTGCATCAGTTCTTCAGGAGAGCCGTCTGGCCTGTACTCTTGCTGGATCATGTTTTTGTGGGTTGTTTTTTGCTTCTGGTTCTGTTCAGTTTTAGGTTGGGGGTGCAACAAAAACAGTCAGTTCCTTGCAAGCGCATACCAAGGGTTGGCAAGTGGCGTCCTTGCCAACTTGCTTGATTAAAGGACACCAAGAGGAGTGTTGGGCCCCAAGTTGGGTGGCTCCAATTCCGGGCACGGGGTTCTTTTTGCCACCTTTTGTGAGAAAATTGGCGACCCCCTCAACAAATGCTTCACTACAAGGGGGTCCATCATTTTGCCACAGGTGGCAAAAAGAGACTTTCTTGGTTCCTTTTCTTTGGGAAGGGTCCCCTTTAAACTCAACCAACCGAAAAAAGGATGCCCATTTCTTTTCCCATGGAAAACTGGGCCTCCGAGGTTTTTTGCGTGCCTCCAGTTCCGATTCGCTCGCTCGCGCGTGGCTCGGGGCTCGCGCGCGCAGGAGCCGGTGGCCCATCGCGAAGGCGGACTGGACTCCTGAGGACTGGTTGGGGGTGTCGGGCGGGCAATGTGCCCAGCCGCCAGCTGGTGTCGTTTCCGCCCGTTTTTTTTTTGTTTTTTGTTTTTTTTGGGGGGGGGGGTTGGGGCTGCCTTGGGGCAAACCCCAGAAATAGGTTTTTTTTGGGGGGGGTTATGTTTTCCACGCACCAGGCAACAAATATCCCCTCTTTCTTGACTGCTATTGGGTTGGATCTTTAGACTTTAACTTTTTGGTTGAAACCAAGGGGTTCTCCACTAAACCCACAAAAAGCTAAACTTTTCGCAGAGGGATCAGCAGCAACCAAGTTGTTTCCACTGTTTTCCAGGTTTTGGGATTCCGATATCTTTAAACTCAACCCTTCCCAACAACGGATGCCCTTTTTCCCATGGAAATCCACTGGGCATCTGAGTATATGCTTCAGAATACGTTTGTATTTTGGCCGTGTCTTGCCCTGTTGGTTTCAATAGGAATCTATCACTGAAAATATGTTCTCATTTTTTTCCGGTGGTTGGTTGGAACCCTTATGGATTGAGGTGCCCTAGACACAGGGTGCTTCCCTTTTGTTTCCCCTTGGAGTTGTTGTTTCATGCCCCACCTTGTCTTTGAGGTGACCGAAGTGCCCCATCTTGTCTTTGCGCCTTAGGATTTTGTAGGCGTTTTTGAGGGTGTCCAGTCTGGACCGTGGCCACCCCATGTTTCCGGGTGATTCCCAAAACCGGCCGGTTCCTTAGGTTGGTTGTTGTTTTTTGTTACATACATTTGTGGTTCTTGCGTGTTTCGTAGCAGACATATTTGCTAGTCGGGCAAATTTTGCGGGAACGGGCGCAAATTTGGATTCGAGCATTTTAGCTATTGCGGCGGCTTCTCTCTTCTCATATAGTTTGTTGCGTGGAAACATGTGGAAACATTCCCGCAACACGGGCGCAACTACCTGCAAAACAATCGCAAATACACGCAAAACACACAAATCCTAATGATGTAACACTAGGTATTTTGCACGAAGCCTGTGTTCATGAGACGAGCGTTTTGTTTTTCCTTCGGGAACGATCACTTTTTGGATCCTTGGGCAAAAAGAGTTGGCCCGAGCCGTTTTTTTATTGATTTCTTTTTCGTGACACACATTTTTTTAGCCTAGGTCCCCCAGTAGTGCCCTCACTCCCTGAGTTCATGGACTTTATACTTTTTGGGAAGACCATTTTGGTGGTAAACAAAAAGTTTGGACTTTTTTGGCCAATCAACTCAGGAAGCGAGTGCCCTTGTACCCTTTTTGGTTGGGAGGGTTCCCCTACTAAAATAGACAAAACCGAAAAAGACGGCAGCCTTATTCTAACCTCCAAATCTGGAGGACCTAGTAACAAAGGAAGGTCCAGGGTGGCTGGGTGTCCAACCCACAAGTTAAACTTTTAGGGAATCAGAAAACAGACAGCCCATGTTTGGACCTACCCCCGACTAAAATAGGAGGTGGTTACCTTCAAGTTTTCCAGAAAACAACTATAGAAACAAGGTGGTATTTGGAGTGGGTGTTTGGGTATTTACCCACAAACATTTGGTATTCCTTTGGGTTTCCCGAAAAGAATATAGTTGCTGAAATGAAGATTCTTGCTACTTTCCCTTAAAGGCAATCGATGTCACGACATAGTTTCTCATTTCTTCCAGGCTTATTTTTCGCAAATGGAAGAGCAAGTGATACTCTTCCAAAGTGTCGGTGTTCCTTCGGCAGGCTCCTTAAAAGATCTCCATTTTGCCCATTTGAAACATGACATTTTCCACCAAAATAAAGGGACACCACCATTTACAAGTCGCAATGTTCAGGTGTATGCAAGAATCCCTGTTCGGGCTTCTCACAACCCACCAAAACCGGTACCTCAGGCACCCCTCACTCCTCCGGAAAAAAAAAAAGGCTCGAGTCAGCCACCAGTGAGCGGTGCTGATCCCAGTTGAGTGCCTTTTTTGTTTCTCCTTTTTTTGCGAAGGGTTCCCCTTTCAAGTCAACCAACCAAAAACTTCCATTTGTTGAAGAATATGTGTTTTTCCCTGTTGGTTTTAAAGGGAATCTATCACTACTGGACATATTTTATCATTTTTCCAGGGGGCGAAAACGCAAATGGAGGAAAACCATGTTTCTCCGTTTCTTGGGGAAGGGTTCCCCTTTTAAGTCCACCAACCTCGCCCTTCCCCTTAGTGGGACGGCTTGATTTTTGGTTTCGGCCAGGATGTGGGCTCCACTCTAATTAGGGGGGGGTGGGGTCTTGAGCAATGTGGCGGAACCAACACAAACAAAAGCGCTGATTCTTTTTCCCCAAAAAAGCGCATCCGAGGAACAGTTAAGAGTCAAGGGGGGTGGTCCCAAAAAAGGTGCTGAAGCTCCCTGAGTGAATTTAGGGAACCCTAAGAAACCCCAACTAGGTCGCCCAGAGCCCTACCCTTTTTCGGTTGGGAGTTACTGAAAACGACAGAAGCCATTGGGTTCCCATGGTCACTGAGCATGTGTAGCTGTGTTTCGCTGTAGGTTCTGCTCATTGGTAGGTTTGGGGGCCAGTTTGTTGCAATGCCATACTACGAGTTGTAAAGTAACCAAGGAACTGGTTACCCATTAAAAAAATGATGCAGTTTTCTTTGCCCCCACTGGGCTGAGTCGAGGAGATGGCGCGGGGCCTGGACCGTCCCACGGGGAACCGGAGCCTCGGGGAGTTCCAAGTGGACCTCTCCGCCCGGCGGCCGAGTCGGTCACGGGGAGGAAAGAAGCGACGGAGGGTGAGCCACCCAGAATTGGCCCACCCTTTTTGCTGTTTGTTTGTGTTCCACCCCCAGCTTTACCTACATTTTTTTTAATGTTTCGAGATATATATATATATACATATATATATATATATATTTGTCCGTTTGGACCATGAGTTACTGAAAATGGCTGTGGGTCAAAACCAATGGTACCATTTTGGGGTAGGTGCACCCATCCAGAATTAGTTCCCTTATTAGTTCCCTTCTTGTTTTTGCTTTTTTGGTTGGTTCTCTTTGTGTTCCACTCAGGCGAAAATGTTATTATTTTTGGCTGGGGTCCTCTTCTTCCTAGTTACCCAGAAATGGGCCAAAACAAATCCCAGATCCGGAAGCAAAGTCTGGAAAAGCGGCAGGTACCGGAGGCCCGTTGAAGCGCGGAGTTTGACGCGCGGGCTTTGGGGTTGGGAGACTTAGCCTCAGCTGGGCTATATATGTATCACTGCAACATGTGTTTATATATATATATATATATACATAGTTCAAGGGGAACACATACACTGGGCTCCTGAACAATGGAGGGTTGTCAACCCTTCCTCGGAAGGTTGCCTTGCTGCCCTTACACAGCCAAGATACCATTTCCATATATGCGGCTGGGTGCTACCGAGAGACAAGTCATCTATCCATTTTCGGTGAGGGGAAGTGCGCAGCCCAGGGTTCAGCCAACTCAAAACATCTATTCGTCAACTGCAACATATCCTCAGGTACCCCTTTGGGCTTGGATAAGTTTTCGATGCTGGAAGCCTTGGTTCTTTCAGAGGCTAGCCGGAGAAGAAAAATAAAAGCTCCAAACCGCCGATTCGGCGGTTTTCTAGCCCACCAATCGGAGGAAAGCGAAGTAAACTCAGAGTTGATAGACCACAGGTACCCTCCCGGCAACGAAGGTGGAAGTGCAAGGCCAACTCACGAGGGAAGGAGTCCTTCGACAGGGGTCGGTGCACAAACCCATGGCTGGTGGGGTAGTTATGCGCCAAAGAAGTTGTTCAGATTCATGCAAAGCTGGGAAAAAGAAGTATATAGGCAAAGGGCTTGAACCAGCCGATATGAAACCAAAAGGAAGACAGATCAGCTGACCAGTTGCCATAGTCCACTGCGTTACCATTGTGCTCAAATGGAAGAGGGTGTTGAAAACTCATCTATAAAGAGATAGTACTCGCGCAAAACGCTTGAGAAAGCTGGATTTCGTTTGGACTGCTTAGAAGGGCAACCACAAAGACACCCCCCTTCTTCCGGGGGGGGCAAGGCTCCTTGTTTGGTTTCCTTTAGGGAAACCAACGGAAAACCCCAGACATATGTGGGGCAGCCCAAGTTTTGAGAAACGCCTTTTTTGTGTGGGTCTCTTTTACGGGGACCCCTTAAAACATTGTGGCTTTCCTTTTTCGATTTACCTTTAAAATTCCACAGAACAGCAAATACCCTCAAAACCGACATCCCCCCATGTCGGCTTTCCTTTTTCCGGCGCTTCCAGGCAAGCCATCAAAGCAGATAACCAGGGGTTCGCCATCATGGAAAGCCTACCCCCTACTCCAAATACCCAAGCTTTTTAGGGTATGTTTTGAAAACCCTAGGTTTCCATGGCAAACACCTCCTTTTTTAGTAGAGGGTCGACCTCATACCCTAGAAAAAGGCCGGGTATTTGGAGGTTACGGGGGTAGAGCTAAGAAGCCGGAAGGCTTAGCTATCGGCCTTTGGACACGTTTTGTCTGCCTGGGCCCGAAAGAACTACCAACTCAACCAAGTGATGGCACCCCAAAGTTGTGGTTGGCGAAATCCCGTTTTTGAGTTTGTTTGAGGGTCCAGGTGGTTCCTTTGGGCAACTCAGCCGAGGGCAGCTCCAGCCGGCGTTGCTACGCGGAATCGGATTTTCGGCACCGAGTTGGGTTTGAACGCCTTCCAGGAGTCCGTCTGCCCGATCTCTGACGTCATGGGGCTTCGTGACAGCGCCCAAGCGCCAAAAAGGCTGCGCAAAGCGCAAGCCCCAGCCCCAAGCCAGAGCCCCCTCCCCCTCCCCGCCCCCCCCGGGCTGCCAGGACAGCCACTGGCGCCGAAAGCTTGAACGCTTGATCTCGCTTGGCTTCTGCTTGGCTTCGTCGCACGTTAGCCGAGCCAAGTTGGTACCGCCCACAATCTTGCAGCTGGCAGCCATGGCCCAGGGAGTCCAAAGGCCTGAGTTACGGAGGCCGTTTAAACACTTGTTTTTTTCCTTCTTTTTTTTACGGCCTTTTTACGGGGTCTCTACGGCCGTTGACAAAAGGCGTAAGTTCCCAGAGCTTCCTAGGCCTGAGTAACTTAGGCCTTTTGTCAACGGCCGTAGACACCCGTAAAAAGGCCGTAAAAAGCCCGTAAAAAGGCCGTAAACAACCAACCCGTGTTTAAACCGCCTCCGTCACTCAATATCCTTTGGACTCCCTGGGACGTTACTCAGGCCTTTGGGAAGCTCGTGGTGATACTCTTCGCCATTCGCCAATTCGTAACAAGGTGAACACAAAAGCATACCCAGAGTGGGCGACGTGCCCATTGCCTGGTCCTTCCACGCTCGTGGGTCGCGTACAAGACTGCCTTTTGGCAGTGGATTTTTGCGAGCGGTGCTGAAGCTGAGCTTGATGCAACGGCTGGAACTCTGGAGGAAGGACTCTCCTCTTTCAGCCCTTGTGGAACGAGGGTTGCTGAAATAAAAATTTGTTATTCTCCCCTACTGGTTTTAAAGTACAAGAGAACTCACCGCTTTGCCATGAAGCCCGTCCCTTCCAAGCGGCCCGTCCGGCAGCTTGATGCTCGGCAAAGGTCGGCTCATTTGCTCAGCCACATTTCCCTCGGGTTTTGGGAAATGACCACTTTTGCCAAAAGGGCTTCCCAATGGCTATCACCCGATATAAAGGGGGAGAATCCCTGGTATCACTGGGTCCCCCAGTAGTGCCCGCTTACCTTTTTTTTGGGGAGGGTTCCCTACTAAAAATAAACTACAGAAAAACAAATCGGATAGCCTTATTCTAACCTCCAAAACTGGAGGACCTAGCAGAAGTGGGACTAAACCCCTTGATTCCCCAACCCTCTCGGTCCCAGTGGATCCCAGTCGAGCCCATTTTGGCAACCCGGAGAAGATCCTGTTGGCTGTTTAAACGAGTCGTTTGTTTTTGGGTGCACAAAAAACTGGATCCAGCTCTTGTTTTGGGGTTACCAAGTTACTCGTTTTTTGGAGTTCACCAAAAACTGGATCCACCTCCTCTTGGTTTTTGGGTTACTGAGTTACTATCACCCAGTGATGGGATCTGAATGGATCCACCCTGCGTCCGGTCGGAGGCTTCGGGTGTGCAGCGGGCTCGGTTTGAGAGCGTGACATCGGGCTTCGATCGAACTGCGATCCAGGGAAGGAGAAATTCTATGGGTTCAAGTTGATTCCCTGTCCTTTCTTTTCAACCCTCGTTCTTTCCAACAACCGGCCGTTTTGCAACTCGGTTTCCGGACATCTTCTAGGATCCCTAGAAGGAATGGGGAAGGTACCTCTAGAGAAACGGAAAATGCACCACATGGAATGACCCCAGATGATTCAACCACCATGTTCTTTTGAAAAGGGGGGGGCGGTTTTTGTTGGCCCCCTCTAAAAGTGAATCAACCAACCAGTTGTTTTTTTGATCCACCTGGGTGTTGGCTCTCCGCGGTTCGGCCCAGTTTGATCGATAGCCAGTGCCTGGCATCCAACGAACTCACATCGATCTCCAAATTAACGCCTTTCACAAACAGCTTAAATGGTTGGATGTATGTTTTCAGGGTACCCTAAAAAGGGGTTCCGTTTAAAAGCAAACCCCAAATGCCAGCTAGACAGATGGGAACAGTTCAGAGACAGGATCTTTGCTGAGGTTGTATCCCAGAATTTGAACCGCAAAGGGTTGGGATTTCCTGAGATACATGTTTCCAAATTCTGCGCCATGAAGGTGGATGTTCTCTTACCCAGTGGAGGTGGTTGCTCCATAGAAGTCTCGCCGGCGCAGCTTGCCAGCGAGCTCAAGGTTGCAGCGCAGCAGCATCTCCAGCGCCACTTGAAGCTGGTTGCGAAAGGCCGGCAGCTCGATTTGACAGCCACGCTGAGTGAGGCTGGCTTGCAAGATGGGGACGTGGTGCTTGCGATTGTGCAGCTTGGCAAACTGGCTGCATCTGATAGAGCATTTGCTTTGTGTGGCCATGGGCCCGAAATTGTGACCTGGGGTGATCCAACGTGTGGCGGAGACAGCAGCCACGTGCAAGAGCAGCTGCAGAACGTCCAGCACATCCAAGCAAACTGCTGTGCTTTTGCTGCTATTGTTGAATCTGGGGCTGTTGTGACCTGGGGGCGCAGAGGGCTTGGCGGAGACAGCAGCCAGGTGCAAAAGCACCTGAGGAACGTCCAGCGCATCCAAGCAACCCAGCGAGCTTTCGCTGCCATTCTTGAATCTGGCGCTGTTGTGACCTGGGGTGATCCAACGTGTGGCGGAGACAGCAGCCAGGTGCAAGAGCAGCTGCAGAACGTCCAGCACATCCAAGCAAACCACTGTGCTTTTGCTGCCATTCTTGAATCTGGGGCTGTTGTGACCTGGGGTGATCCAGAAGAAGGCGGAGACAGCAGCCAGGTGCAAGAGCAGCTGAGGAACGTCCAGCACATCCAAGCAACTGACCGGGCTTTCGCTGCCATTCTTGAATCTGGGGCTGTCGTGACCTGGGGTGATCCAGACTTTGGCGCAGACAGCAGCCAGGTGCAAGAGCAGCTGCAGAACGTCCAGCACATCCAAGCAAATTACTGTGCTTTTGCTGCCATTCTTGAATCTGGGGCTGTTGTGACCTGGGGTGATCCAACGTGTGGCGGAGACAGCAGCCAGGTGCAAGAGCAGCTGCAGAACGTCCAGCACATCCAAGCAACTCACCATGCTTTTGCTGCCATTCTTGAATCTGGGGCAGTGGTGACCTGGGGTCACAGAGGGGTTGGCGGAGACAGCAGCCGGGTGCAAGAGCAGCTGCAGAACGTCCAGCACATCCAAGCAACTCACCATGCTTTTGCTGCCATTCTTGAATCTGGGGCAGTGGTGACCTGGGGTCACAGAGGGGTTGGCGGAGACAGCAGCCGGGTGCAAGAGCAGCTGCAGAACGTCCAGCACATCCAAGCAACTCACCATGCTTTTGCTGCCATTCTTGAATCTGGGGCAGTGGTGACCTGGGGTCACAGAGGGGTTGGCGGAGACAGCAGCCGGGTGCAAGAGCAGCTGCAGAACGTCCAGCACATCCAAGCAAACCACTGTGCTGTTGCTGCCATTCTTGAATCTGGGGCTGTCGTGACCTGGGGTGATCCAGACTTTGGCGCAGACAGCAGCCAGGTGCAAGAGCTTAGCTTGAATCTGCTGCAAAGTCCAGAGGTCAGAGGTATGCCATTTGAGATCATATCAACAAAAAACCTTCACTTGTGTCACTGGGAAACAGTTCAAACAAAAAATCAAGTTGATGCCCCTTTTGGGATCAACTTTTTGATCAGGTGGTAGCTTGCTTCGAGTCGTGAGGGAATGTCCCCAACCATCCTGGTGGTTTCCTAGGGAATCGTTTGAATTCGGCACAAGAAGTGTTTCGGGGTTCCACACTTCTGACCTCTCCATTTGCAACAACGGCAACCAAACATGTCCAGGAATTTCAGTTGAACATGTCCATTTGGCCAAAGGAATTTCAAAAACATGTGGCTCAAGTGAGACACAATCGAAGCCTGGTATTAAGATGGTCTACCATGCTGCAAGAATAAACAAAGGCTGGGATATTCAAAACCAGGGTTGTGGGATCAAGGGGTTTATCTCCACTTCTCTGATTCAAGGGAATCTCCCTCTTTGTATGAGGGTTCGTCTTTGGGAAGCCCTTTCTGTTGTATCACAGAAGTGGTCATTTTCCACAGCCCTGTTCAAAACCATTCGGATCATCTAACTCCCGACTCGGTTTTGAAGACGCGGCAGTTTGGAGAAGCCCACATTGGAAGCATAACTTGCTGTAGGGGGAATGAGAAATGGAAAATGACCCCCAGATATTCCATCCAACTGGTGGTTCCTGAAGAAGAATCCTTGGGTTCATTCAACCACATTCCCTGAGAGCAAAAGGGGACATGGGCCCAACCAGAGTTTGTCTCCTGAGCTGCTTGGAAGGAAGGCAATTTGCCGGGACCCTCTGTTGACTCTCGGCCTTTTGACCGAAGCCCCCTTTGTCGGCACTGTGCTTGGTTTCGGTAGAGGCAGTTTTGGTGGATGCAGCTGTACGTCTCGAGCCATCAACACCTGGTAGCAAAATGGTGCACCCAGGACCATGGAAAGAATCAACTTTTTACACCCAAGACCCGGCCTTTTTTTAGTTGGTATGATTGTCGACCCTCTACTAAACAAGCGATCGGTATTTGCCTTGTAAAACCGAAACCAGTTTTCCAAACAAATATCCCAGAAGAAGTGGGTCTTTGGAGGTTACGGGGGAACCGTTTGCAACCACATTGGTCGACTCCACATTTGCCAAAAAAAAAACAAAAAAGTCGCGGCCCCCGGCTTCCCCGGGCATCGAAAGGGAAAAGTCGCTCGACTTGGCTCGAGGCCGTACATCAACGCAGCCCGGATACCGGGCCTGGTGCCTGGCGTCTCTTTCGTCGCGCCTGGCGGCTCAGTCGAATCGATTCGACCGAAAGCCGAGCGTTTCCGCGCGGTCGTTTTTTCTCGTTTCCTCGAGGGTCCGAAATGTACCCCATACCAAGACCCGAGGCCTTTTTTGAGTTGGTATGATTTGTGGACCCTCTACTCAAAAAGGGATTGGTATTTACCTGGAAAAACCAGGTTTTCCAAAAAGTACCCTAAAAAACGTGGGTATTTGGAGTAGGGGGTACACCATATTTACGGCTTTGGGTTGGGTTCAAGGGCATTCGTCAATTACAGATTCTTCAAATTCTCAAATATGAAGTACTTGGACCCTCTGGGCTTGTGTCGCAGGAGCTCCCGGCAGGTACTTTTCCTCCCACCAGCCAACATGGGTTTGTGCACAGACCCCTACTTTCCTCTTGGTTGGCCATTTGCACTTCCATGTTAGTTGGTGGGAGGGCCTTCCTCCCACGAACAGAAGGCACCTGTGGGGAGGCACTTGCAAGAGAAATGTCCTCTTGAAGGGACCGGGACCCGAACGTCAGGTTCCATGTAAGTTGGTGGGAGAGCATCCCTTCTAACCTGAACTGAGTGGATCCTGGTGTTGTAGGTGAGGGAACCACCCGATGTAAATGGGTGTGGCTCAAAATTTAAGGGCTAGGGTTACGCAGATTTTGGTCTTTGTTTCCATCCAAGGGGCCCAAAAATGGGCTCCACTTTTTTGAGCCACAGTCAAATACCAACAGTAAAATTGCTGGTTTCGTTTTTGGGTAACAAGGATCCAGTGGGCACAATTTCAGCAGCCGTGGGTCAAAACCAATTGTTCCACTTTGGGGAAACACCAACACCAACAACAACCACAACAACAACAACAACAACAACAACAACAACAACAACAACAACAACCACAACCACAACCACAACCACAACCACAACCACAACCACAACCACAACAACAACAACCACAACGACGACGACGACGACGACGACGACGACGACGACGACGACGACGACGACGACAACAACAACAACAACAACAACAACAACAACAACAACAACAACAACAACAACAACAACGCAAACCAAAAAAATATAAATAAAACAGCAACAACAACAACACCAGCAACAACAACAACAACAACAACAACAACAACAACAACAACAACAACAACAACAACAACAACAACAACAACAACAACAACAACAACAACAACAACAACAACAACAACACAAACCAAAAAATATCAATAAAACAGCAACAACAACACCACAACAACAACAACAACAACAACAACAACAACAACAACAACAACAACAACGACCACGACCACGACAACGACAACGACAACGACAACGACAACGACAACGACAACGACAACGACAACGACAACGACAACGACAACGACAACGACAACGACAACAGCAACAACAACAACAACAACAACAACAACAACAACAACAACAACAAACAACAAACAACAACAACAACAAACAACACCAACAACAACAACAACACCAACAAACAACAACAACAACAACAACAACAACAACAACAACAACAACAACAAACAACAAACAAACAACAACAACAACAACAACAACAACAACAACAACAACAACAACAACAACAACAACAACAACAACAACAACAACAACGGCAACAACGGCAACAACGGCAACAACGACAACAATGCCAACAACGGCAACAACGGCAACAACGGCAACAATGGCAACAACGACAACAGCAACAGCAACAGCAACAGCAACAGCAACAGCAACAACAACAACAACAACAACAACAACAACAACAACAACAACAACAACAACAACAACAACAACAACAACAACAATACTAATAATAACAACAGAACGGCTGGGTGGTCCCTTGGTTTTCCGAAACCACCAAGAAAAAGGGCACCCTCAACAAGACACACCCATATTGTTGCTAAACAGCTAAACAACCGCACCCTACCTCTGAAGTATTGTCGACCCTTGATTTTGTTATACCACTCCCACTAATATTAGGTGCGTGTTTTGGCCCAAAAGCGCTGATTCCCATTTTAGCACATACCTTCCATGGTAAGTACCTCCTTATTTGGTGGAGGGTCGACATCACACCCAAATGTGTTTCTCAAGACTGAGAACCCTCCAGGTGGTTGTTTTCCTCTTGGTTTGCCTTCTCAGCAGGGCCTGTCCAGGAATCTCGAGGTTCATTCCCAACACCCGGAAGGTCATTCCCTACCTATCGCACCAGTAAGAAAAAGGGGCCTGGAGTCTCCATGACCCTTTAAAAATGGGTCCATGACCTCATTATTTTGAGTACTGACCAAATTTTGACAGGGTTTCCAAAAGCCCCCTTAAAAAACGGGTTTTTGGAGTAAGAGGTACCTATCGTGCCAGTAAGAAAAAGGGTTCCCCTATTTCGACACATCAGTTTCGAGTTGCCAGAGGACGCAGCATCCGCTGCCGAGTACCGTGGAGCACTTTTGGCACATGGTGCTGCAGTTGCAGCCCACCGTGATCGTCGGGCAGCCTAAGCTCGGAAGCCAGCTGAGAAAGCCCGCCAAAACTCTACCCCGTAACCACCCAATACCTTCATTTTTTAGTTGGCATGGTTTGTCGACCCTCTACTAAAAAAGGGATCGGCATTTACCATCGAAACCCAGGTTTTTCAAAATATACCTTGAACAATGTGGGTATTTGGAGTAGAGGGTAGGGGTACCCTCCATTTCCATTCTTTCTATTGATCCAATTGTTTCCAGAAAACCTCCAGAAACCCAGTTGGAAAACGGCAGATGTTTGAAAATAACGATGATTGAAAAGAATGGGGAATCAGCCCCTAGAAAAACATACGCCCTGCCTCCAAATACCTGTGCGGCCGCCTTCTTAATTCTTTACATGGTTCTTAATACCGGGTTTTGATTAGGACTCAAATGGGATCACGGCCAAACACTGAAAGTGCCGACCAATTCGCCGAGTGCTCCTGACTCCCAGTCGCCATGAACATGACACCCACGCTAACCTACCCCAAACCCACCCTAACATGGAGGCGGGAGTTGACATATACTCAGTTTTCAGTGGCACCCTTTTTCCCTTTTTTTTAGTGGCTGCCCCACTAAAAATAGTCTTCCCAATAAAGGGTTCCTTTTTTCCAGAGTCACTGAACAACTGAGTATATACTCCCACAAAGGTGGGATGAAAGAATCCCGAAGACAAGGGCGCCCCCCAGCAACTCCCTAGAAGAGACATAAAGAACCCAGAGTTACTTAACTGGGGCTCCATCAAAATGGCCTACAACCACGATCTCTAGTTTTTTAGAGTACCCCTTACTCCGAATACCCGCTTTTTCTAGGGTGTTAGTTGGAAAACCCGTTTTTTCAATTTTAATACCTCCTTTTTTAGTAGAGGGTCGACATCATACCCAAAGACAAGCGGGTATTTGGAGTAGGGGGTAAGATAAGATTGTGGTTCACTGACATTCAACGGAATCTCCGTGATCTCCGTGTACAAAACCTCCCCCCCCCCCACCCTCCCCGTTTGTGTGAGCCAAAAAAAGAGCGGCGAGGTGATGCTGAATGGCTCGGGGCTCAACCGCGAGAGTCGCGTTTGCATTTTTCCTCTCGTATCACGGGCCTGGGGGCTATTCCTCTAGGTTGCCAGCAATTGGTGCCCTTTTACCAATTCTGTTTTGGGAGAGATTCGGTTCCCCGACTAAAATAGACCACAGAAAAAGGGTACCCTTCTAGCTGTCTGGCCCAAATCCATTCAGCTCAGGGAGTAGGGCCCCCGGGGACCTGCCACACTCCATGGTGCGTTGGTCGTCCACCAAGCTGTGGTCTCTTTCCACAGTGCCCCGCTTTTCGTGCGCGGGGCCCCTAGCGGCCTCCCTGCTGTACCCGTTGTGCTTTGGTGGTGTCGCCCTTTCCCCTGGCTTGGTCTCTTTCGTTGATGGCTATCGTGTTGTCCTACTGGCAAGCCCCGATGAAGCGAACCATGCAGACCCGGCTTAATGCCGTGGATGCTTTGCTGACTACGCTTGTGGCCTGATGCCGTCAGCCCCTATTGGTGGCGCTCTGGTTTATGTTTCATCCTCACCGCGTTGAGTGCCAGATCTTTTCTCCACAGCGATGGCTGTGGTATGTGTCACTGGAGGGCACCTGTCCCTCCAGGCCTGTTCAGATGGTTGGGCATGCCCCTCCGTCAGCTGGCGCACTCGTCGCCCGCCCCGTGTCAAAAGGGTACCCTTATTCTAACCTCTCTAAATACTGAAGAACCTAGTCCTTGTTTGCCCAACAAGGCCTTAGCAAGGGCTTCTCCTGAGATCCTGGATAGCCCCACCGTAGCTCTCCCCAAAAGTGCATGATTGTATATCGGCTTCCGATTTGGCGATACTGTGGATGGACAAAATCCGTTCGCACCACTTCGAAACCACGGTTGCAAGCATGGTTTGCTGGCATGTACCGGGGGGATTCACATCCTTCCAGAAAAAAATCTGCACGGTGGCGCGAGAAGCGGAGTTCGCAAGACAGCTGATGGACTGGATCGTTGTCGCGGAACGGCCGAGGAACATTTCCTTGACCGGTTGAGGTCGTTACCGGGGACACTACCCCCTACTCCAAATACCCGGCCTTTTTTTAGGGTATCATGTCGACCCTCTACTAAAACAGGAGGTGGAAAACCAGGTTTTCCAAAACATACCCTATACAACGTGGGTATTTGGAGTAGGGGGTAGAACTAGCTGTGAAAGTTCTGAGTTCCATTTCGAGCTTCGTCACTTGTGGTTGGTTGCCATTTTGGTGGTAAATCAAAGTTTGGGGGTACCCTCCCACCAGCCAACATGAGTTTCAGCACAGATTCCTGTAGAAAGATTACTTTCTGGTTAGTTGGCCTTTTTGCCCTTCCATGATAGTTGGTGGGAGGGTACCTTGTTTGGTCCATCAACTCTGGAAGTAAGTTTACTTAGCTTTGATCTAATTGGTGGTTTTTCACCGCCGAATCGGCGGTTTGGAGGTTTGGGGATGGTTTCCTAGTCACCCTCTAAAAGAACCAAGGGTTCTAGCCGAAAACCTATCCAAGCCCACCAAAGGGGTACCTGAGGATATGTTGCAATTGACGAATAGATGTTTTGAGTTTGGTGAACCCTGGGCTGCGCACCTCCCCTAGATGATTTGTCTCTCGGTAGCACCCAGCTACCGCATATTTGGAAGTGGTATCTTGGCTGTGTAAAGGCAGCAAGGTGGCAACCTTCCGAGGATAAAGGGTTGACAACCCTCCATTGTTCAGGAGCCCACCCAGAGCTTCTCGGCCTGAGTAACTTAGGCCTTTTGTCAACGGCCGTAGACACCCCGTAAAAAGCCCGTAAAAAGGCCGTAAACACCCCGTAAAAAAGGCCGTAAAAAACCTCCGTGTTTAAACGGCCTCCGTAACTCAGGCCTTTGGACTCCCTGGGCCAGTGTATGTGTTCCCCTTGAACTATGTATATATATATATATATGTTGCAGTGATACTGATGGAACCTGGTCTTTCCTGCCTAAAAGTGCAACCATTGAAATGATGCATGTGCTTATCACGCAAAAGTGGTAGCTTATGGCAACCTATATCTTTCATTCTCTACGTGTGCCCCCCAACAAAGTGGTCGTTGAGTTCTCTTGGTCTGAAATTCTAACTTTTCTCATGGGCTCGGAGATTTAATCGGGCCATCGGTCAACGGTGGCTTCCTCATCCCCTTCCCGAGAGGGGCTGAGGAGTAGCGACAAACATACTGTGGATGGACGAACTCCGTTCGCACCAGGTTGAATCCAGGGTTGAAACCGTTGTATGTGCGTTGGGGAATACCACTTGCATTTCTTCGGCGGTGCGAAATGGATTTCGTCCATCAGTAGGGGTGCTTGGCAAAGTTGAGAGTGGGGAAGTCCCAAAAGGTTGGGTTTCCCTTAAACTTGGGAAATGGTTTCCCAAATGAGCCACAAGCAAAACCTGCGTAGATGCAGGTTAGTAAGGGGCAGTCCCAGCCGGAAATAATTAGTTTCAGCCGCCTTTGTAATGATTTACCTGGTTTTGGCTAGAACTTGACTACCGGCTTTTGATTGTGACTCAAATCTCCCAAAAAACATACGAATTGCACTTAACTCGGATTGCCGCTCACCGGGACTAAGCCGACTTGTTCTTGGTTCATTTCAGTCAAGGGAACCCAACGTCCGAGTTAAGTGCAAGAATTGCATGGCGGAACTCACTTTGGCATCCAGTTCCTTAGGCCCCCGGAAGCTCCAAATGACCCGAGGCCTTTTGGTGGGTCTCATTTGTCGGCCCTCTACTAAAAAAGGGATCGGTATTAACCCTGGAAAGACCGAAACCGGTGATCCCAAAAATGCCCTACAAAAAGTGGGTATTTGGAGTAGGGGCTAGTCTTAGGGTGTAGTGGGGGGGTTCTGTTTTGACCGACCAACAAGTTTTTTTCAACCTTTCGGGGGACAGCAGACGACCCAATTCTACTCACTTGCTTTGCGCTGAATTGGAATTAGGCGGTGAATTGGCGCTTAGTAACACTAAAACCACACTGGTCCCCAGTTGCTCTCCGATGGCAACAAAAGGTCACGACTTTGTCTAACCCTTTTCAATCTGCCCCCTACTCCAAATACCATTTTTTCTAGGGTACTTTTTGGGAAACCTGGCTTTCCATGGCAAATACCTCCTTTTTTAGTAGAGGGCCGGCATCATACCCTAGAAAAAGGCCGGGTATTGGGAGTAGGGGGTACTACAGCTGACTCCCTCAGTTTTCCGTTTCCGGGACTGCCGTTGGGTTAGGGGAGCAAAAGTTAGAACAACATAGCAGTTGAGTGGTTGGATTGCAACCACTAAACAACAATAAGCAAAATGTAAAATGTGTCCCAACAACAACCATGTTTTAGTAGCAATCACAAAGTCTGCTTGTTTTTCTTTCCCAATTCACTCAATCGGAAGCGAGAAGAAGTCCGCAAAAGCAGTTGTTTAAGAATGGATGCCTTGTTGGGCGTCCAAGCAACTTCCCTTGATATTAGATTCACAGTCCCTTTGCTTCCTTAAGATGCTAGAATATTCCATGTTCTTAAGAATGCTGTTGTTTGCCTTGTTTGTTTTAAAGGGACTTTAGCACTACTGGAATGGTGTTCATTTTCTTTAGGGTGCAAAAAAGCAAATTCAAGGTTGTTTCCTCAAGGTTCTCAAAGGCAAGCCCTGAACTGATGTTGTGCCCGCACGTATGAGTCTGTTTTCGTGCGTGAAAGACGAATCCAGCCAGGGGGATTGTCAGAGTGAAACACAACTTGCGCCTGAATCACAGCCCATTTTTTTGTTCCCAAAAGGATCCAAAACGCAGTGAGGATGTCTTTGATTTGTCCCGAACCAAACACGGGCTGGGATTTTAACAAGCCAAAAGGGGTGTGGCTTTATAAATATACCCTTCCTCCAACTAGCACGGCACCTGTGGGGAGGTACCTGGAAGATTCAGTTCCTTTTGAAGGGAGCCCCTGTCAGTTGCCATGTTGGTTGGAGGGAGGGTAACTTTCCCAGGGCTCCTTACAAGATCTCCATTTTGCAACCACTTGAAACATGTTGTTTTTTCAACACCAAAATAAAGAAATGGACACCGCCATGTACAAGTTGCAATGTTCAGGCCCTGAGCTTCCTCGGCCTGAGTAACTTAGGCCTTTTGTCAACGGCCGGTTTCGACACCCCGTTAAAAACGGCCGTAAAAAAATCCAACCCGTGTTTTTCTTCGGCCTCCGTAACTCGAAGCGGCCTTTGCACTCCCTGGGGGGTGGTTTTTCACGCCTCCGGATCCCTGCTTCCTGACCCGTGTGAGTGCGCGCCTTTTGCAAGGCCACAGCTCTTCAGAGGACCTTCAGGCCTTGTCGAATCGCAGATTTCGAGTTGCGGAAAGGCAGCGATTTTTGTTCCCCCCCTGGCTTTTCCGGCAAGCTTCGGCAAGTGGAACTGCCCCCGGAAGCTCCAAATACCCGGCCATTTTTTAGTTGGTATCATGTAAACCCTCTACTAAAAAAGGAGGTATTTACCATGGAAAACCGATCGGTTTTCCAAAAAATACCCTAAAAATAGTGGGCATTTGGAGTAGGGGGTGGACTTCAGACTTTGTGGGAGGACCGATATTGTAAATGCACAAAGTTCGACTTTGCTTTTTATGTCCAATCCGCTCGATCGGAGGTGAGTCGAAAACATTTGGAGTTCCATTGAAACCACACAAAACATATACCTGGAACCTCAAACTGCCCTTTAACATGTGTTATGGCCCAAAATTATATTTGTTTCTCACTCTTTTCCAGAGGGATCTTGGCAGCAACCAAGCCGAGTCGCTTTAGTCGCTGGATTTCTGGGCCGCATGCAACAAAAAAATGGCCAGCTGCGGTCGGAAACGAATCCTTTGCATCTCATGGCGGGTGTCCCCTTGGTTTCTTTTTTCGTTCGTGGAAAACAAAGAAAAACGGGGCCCTAAAAAAATGCGAAAACAAAAAAAGGGGGAGCGAATCCTCTGGGGAAGCTTCCATTTCCCCGTCTCACCAACCCAAAAGTACTGCCTGGGAGCGCACCAGCGAAGCCTGTCTGGTTCTTTGGCCATGGGTCAAAACCCAAACCGTAGTAGCCCCCAGTGAACATCCCAATCCAACCACTAGAATGGGTTCTAAAACGGGTGGTGAATTCACCTAATTCTGGGGAACAGTGGTTAACCCAGACGGGTTCCACTTGTCGAGGCGCTTCACTGAGCCTCGCCCTGTGGCTCGTCGTTTGCACAACGTTTACCCCCTCCAAATACCCGGCCCTTTTTTGGGTATGATTTGTCGACCCCCTACTAAAAAAAGAATCGGTGTTTACCGTGGAAAAGCGAAAACGTTGTTGTTTTTGTTTTTCAAAAATTACTAAAAAAAGATGGGTATTTGGAGGTTACGGGGGTAGAGGTTCCCCTTGAGACAGGCCCAGCTCCCCTCTAAAGTGGAAGAGGGGAACCGTTCGCGTCGCGAAAATGCCACTTGCTCCCTTCCCACCATGCAGTCGGGAAACATCAATGCGGGGAGCTTTTGCCCAACCCCGATGTTCAAAAACAATTAAAAGCCGAAGTTGAGCCGGACGATTTGCGCGTTTCCCGCAGTAAAGATCAAGGGGCCATGGAGACTCCAGGTAGAAACCACCCCCGTAACCTCCAAATACCCACTTTTGCTATAGGGTATTTTTTGGAAAGTCTGGTTTTGCAAGATAAATACCTCCTTTTTTAGTAGAGGGTCGACAGGATACCCTAACAAAAGTGGGGATTTGGAGTCGGGGGTAGCTTTAAGGCGAGTTCGCCATCCTTTTAGTGGTTCACGACAGGTTGGTTCATCAAACAAGTGTGTGTGTGTGTGTTTAAAGGAAACCCAAAGGGAAGTTACATGGGACTACCTCAACACATACCCATCTAGCCGTTGTTCCCAGGTCACGCATAGTTCCTGAGAGCGTTCAAGGCCGCATTGTAAGCAGGGCTCCTCAAAAGATATCCATTTTGCAACCAGTTGAAACATGTTGCTTTTTCAACACCAAAATAAAGAAATGGAACCCACCAGAAAACAAGTTGCAATGTTCAGGTGTATGTAAGGATCCCTGTTAAGGATGCCTTTGGCTGGGAAATCCAACGGGAAATTCGGTCGGTGGTGAGGGCTTCGGAACTTTCAAGGAGCGCCGAGGACAATACCTGGAAAGCCGTAAATGACCGTATGGTCACTTTCTTTGTGGCCTAAGCCGTATGGACGGAAACAAAAAGAAGAAACACGTCACATATGGGTTTCCAGGTAAGAATGGGTGGATTTTACTCTCCTGCTGGTTTTAAAGGGAATCTATCACTACTGGGCTCAGGGAAGAGAACGGTGGTTTTAGGATGACCTTCTGCGAGTGACCAACGAATCCTCTTCATGATGTCATCATACGGGTTGATTCGGATCTCACCACGCAGCAACATAGAAAGACGTCTTTCCATTCTCACACAACTCAGGAGCTAGCCATTTTCCCCTTGTATTTGAGAATCCTTCAACCCACACTCGAATTCTACACTCGACACCATCTTGGTGGCTCCCAGCCATCCGGTCCCTTAGCTTTTTGGATTATTTCAGTGTTTAGTGGTACTTTCCGTATTTAACCCACTAAAAGTTAGTCGCTTTTAGCGTGGGATCTGAGCGGGCAACGCAGGAAACCCACGAGGCCGCCGGGAAAGGTCAAGAACTGCGTCGTGCTTTGGCGGCCCGACGGCCCCTCGTTTTCGTCACGCGCGTGAGGACGGGTACGCCCTGGCGCCGTACTGGGAGCAAAGCTCGGTGCGGGGCTTCGACCTGGACATCCAGGAGCCAGAGTCGGCGTGTTTTTGTTTCTAGATCCCCCAGCTAGGTGCCCGTGTCTTGCCATTTTTTTGGTTGGGAGGGTTCCCCTACTAAAATAGACTACAGAAGAAAAAAAGAGGTTGGTAACCCTATTCTAACCTCTCTACTGGAGGACCTAGATTTTTTCTTCGGGGACCAGGGACTTCCCCCTGCCTGGGATGTGTTTCTGTTCTTTCTCTTCCGGCCAGGGGCTTACTTAAATATGTTCGAGTCGCCGAGTTAGGAAGTGGTGATCGCCGCCTGGGATATAACTTATAACCCACTACAAGGTTAACACCACCTTGGGGCACAAAAGTAGGTTATGACCTGGGTTGCCATCAACTTAAAGTCAGCCGAACACCCAAGTACCCACTTTTTTGGTATCACTTGTCAAGCCTTTACGAAGAAAGGGCTCGGTTTTTTTACCCCCGGGGAAACCGTCGAAGCCTTTCCTTTTTTTTTCCGGAGCCGGGCCCCGGAAAATGGAGTTCAACCGCCCCAATGGCTAGGGTCCCGTTGGAGCAGCATCGAGCTTGTCCACGCCGCCGCCTTTTTGGTTTTGTTTCACCTTCAAAAAGCACGAAAAGGACGCGCGCTCTGGCGTCTGCGTGAAAATAGGGATCTGCACCCCATGGTTTCCCTTGGGTTCCCCTTTGGTTTAAGCACCCCGTTTAGGTCGGGCGGGGGGGGGGGGGGGGTTTGGGGAGCAGAACACCTGAAAAAGAATCATCCCCGCAGACTCCTTGGAAGAACATGTCCCGAGGGTTGCTTGCCCCAAGCCCAATTTAGCTGAAGACAAGCCTTAGGTAATCGTTATAGCGTCTATAGGAACCCAACAATTGGTTTAATTGCGGTAACTGAATCCAAATTCCACTGTGTTTGCTCTGGGAACAATTCCTTCATTTCAACCGAAGCGCAGCCCCCAATGTTCGCCGTGGCTTTCCGCCGTGTCCGTTTGTGCGTGTTTCTCGAGGTGTTGGAAAGTAGGAGGCCATCCAACGGTATGGAGGCTATAATCTATATGTGGCTATCTAATTGGTACATGTTGTGGAGAGGTTATTGTACACCTCCTACTCCAAATACCCACTTTTTCTAGATATATATATATATATTTTTTACCCTGGTTTTCCAAGGTAAATACCACGTTTCAGTAGAGGGTCGAAATCATACCAACTAAAAAAAAGCCGGGGATTTGGAGTAAGGGGTAGAAGTTATATTATATATACCTTGCGACGCGCCGAAAAAACGACGCCCGCCCATTGCAGCTCACTCGTGACAGGAAGTTCGCCACGAGAAGGCGCGAGCCGAGAACCGGGAGCGTCGCCGGGACCTCACCGGAAACCCATTCACTGTCAGCTTTTCTCATCCCTTTCTGGTCTTTTATTGTTGACCAGAAGATAATCCTCAAATACACTTTCCCTATCTCTCACCGTCTCATCTAGAAATATTTTAACCAATACAAAATGAACAAAGAGAAAGATCAATACCATAGAAAGACCTTGATATCAACGAGGGGCTTACCCCAGTGGATCCCAGCTGCCCCCGGAACCTCCAAATACCCGATGCCTTTTTGTTGGGTATGATTTGTCGACCCTCTACTAACAAAAGGGATCGGTATTTTCCTTGAAAAACCAGGTCTTCCCAAAACATACCCTAGAAAGAGTGGTTATTTGGAGTACGGGGTAGCCACACTTGCAACCAGTAGGTTGCTTGCCCTTTTTCCGACCATTATTGGGGTTCTCTTTTTTTCCCAGGGAATTCTACTGGGCATTTGAGGATCTCTTCTTCCACTGTTCAAGGATTGCAACCCGCATTCTCGGAACGTCCTTTCAAAAACAATTCACAGGGCCACCCTTCGCATGCTTTTCTTGACTGCTATTGGGTTGGATCTTTAGACTTTAACTTTTTGGTTGACATCAAGTTGGGTTTTCCACTAAACCCACAAAAGTTAAACTTTTGTAGAGGGGTCAACAGCAACCAAGTTTTGTGTTGCCGCTCAGACAACATTGCGCCATGAAGATGAGTGTTCACTTGACCGAGATGGCTGTCACTGGACAGAGTTTCTCATCAGGGGGCTTCACCAAATTGAATGAACCAGGTCCCCCAGCAGTGTCAACTTTTACCAACTGTTTTTGCCGTGTCTAAATAGACTACAGCAAAAAGTTGATACCCTTATTCTAACCTCTCCACTGGAGGCCCTAGTGGCTGTCACAACTGGAAATAGTTTCTCATTGTCCCAGGCGGCTAGTATTTACCATAAAACACCCTAGAAAAAGTGCCACTGGAGGACCGAATGGAAGTAGAGCTCAAGTCGTTTTCCCTTTCACTCGGAAAAAAGAAGACTCCATCCCGGCTACACCTTGTTTCCTTCTTTGGGGAAGGGCTTCCCTTTAAAGTCAACCTACCAAAAAGGGATGCCCTTGTTTTCCCATGCAAATCCACTGGGCATTTGGGACCGTGCGAACAGCTGCAGGCGTCTGATTGCTGCGTGCGGATGCTGAGCTGCAAGCAGCGAGCTCGGACATGAGTTTGGTTTGGCTTCACTGTTCTTAGATCGAGTAGTTGTCCCCCCCTCCGTTGTTGGTTGTTTTTGTTATGTTTTTTTGTTATGTTTTTTTTGTTTGGTGTTTTTTTCGGTTGTTATTATGATCATTGTTTTTCTCCGTGTTTTGGTTGTTTGGTTCAACTTCCTTTTTAGTTGGGCTGCAAAACACAGTCAGTTTGTTGCAAGCCCATACCAAGGGTTGTGAAGTTGTACTAGGGTGTGCCTTGTTTTTAGAACTTCTGTACTAGGGTGTGCAGTTGTTTGTTGTTTGGTGACCCTCAATGAATGCGTGCGCCCTTGTTTTTCTTCTGTCCTCGCAGACCCGATTTTGAAGTTGGGTTTAAAGGGAAGCCCAAAGGGAAAACCTCATTTTTGAGGTTCCCCAATTTTCAGACAACCCCAGGGTTCTAAGAACTGAGTGCGCGTTGTCCTCAGGCGAGCGGAGCCTGAGTGCGTTGAACGGTCCGCTGTAGATTGGTTCGGGTTCTCAAAGTCAGCAACTGTCGGCCTTCTATTTGCTGAAATGAATGATTTACTTCAACAAATGTAACATGTGTCCTTGTTAGTTTTGTAGGCATTAAATTTCACTGGACATATGTTTAAGTTTGTTTTCATGTTTTCCCGGCGACAGAGGAAATGGAAGGGGGCGGCTTCATTTTAACATCTTTGTGTCAACCCTTGGGCGTTGGTATTCCAACGGAGCCAAGCAAAAAACAGCTGCCTGGACCGTCAAACTACCCTTATAAATTTAAGATTTGTTGGGAAACATTTTACATGTTTGCTTATTGTGGTTTCCTGGTTGAAATCCAACCACTTAACTGCTAACATTTAAATTGTTGCTCCCCTTCCAACAAAAGCCCTGTTGTTTCAGGTGGTTCCATCCACTTGCGTGGCTCCTGACTTCCCCCTACTCCAAAAACCCTGGTTTTTCTTGGGTATCATGTCGACCCTCTACCAAAAAGGAGGTATTTACCGTGGAAAACCAGGTTTTCCAACACATACCCTGAACAAAAACGAGTATTCGGAGTAAGGGGTAGATGTATCATGTCTGGTTCACCTGCCGATTCGATGGACATTTGCAAAGTCAGCGACTTCAGGTAGCGCATCACTAATAGTATGGTGGTTTGGACTTGGCAAAAGGAAACCTCCCGTTCTATTAGAGGGTTTTTGTGGGAAACCACCCCCTAACTCCAGACCACCAAACAAAACCACCAATCAGAGGGAGGCTGACAACCTCATTGTCGTACAAAAGTTTTTTCTTTGAGCACTCTCCAGGGGTTTCGCTTGAAACTCCTTTAGCACATTGGGGAAAGCATCCACAAGCGGTTGCATCAAAAAAGACAGTACCTGTTGGTCTGTTTCGGGTTTTATGGAGGGACGGGCCGCTGTCCCGAAACGATGCTAGCTCAAATTTGGAAAGGATTTGCTTAGGCTGTAATTGAACATAGACACATTTTTGAAAACTATATCCTAACTAAATTATATTCAACATTCCAATTCTAGTGAAAGTAGAATCCTATTTGGAAACCTGGAACCCCGAACGGCCACTTTTTTTTCGGTCAAAAGGCGTATTTGGCCTGTTTTTGCCCGTAAGGTTGTGTTTTTCGGTCATTTGCCTCATTTGCCCGTATTTGGCCGTATAAAGTATTGAAACAAACCGAAGAAACACGTATTTAGCCGTATGACCATTTTTTGGGGGCAAAGCCTTTTGACCTGCAAAAACAACCAGGCGAAATTATGAGGCGTTGGGGACCCACAATTGGCAATTTCGAGAATTTAAAACTCGAGATTTTAGATTTACCACCTTGAAACGTGGTTGGTGGACAGAACACACACCTAACTAGTGTCCACCAAAGGGCCAATGAAAAGTCATGCCCACCGGACGTTATTCTTGTCGGGGTAGACTTGATATGAATCAGCATCCGAAAGTGGGCTTTTCCCGAGATGTGCTAAGTACAGAGTTGGATGACCCATGTGTATATAATATATATATATATAGCACGTGTATGCATCAAATATATACGGGTGCAAATTCGGATGAGGCCCAATATCATAGCTTTTTTTTGGCTGGTGTTCCAAGTTGAAGCCACAAGTTGTTTTCACTGGTAGCAGTGCAACACGTGAAAATCACTTGGGTGAAATTTGGATATCCAACCGCATTTCACCTTTCTTCGCGTGTGATGTCCACCCTCTTCTGAAAAAGAAGGTATGTACCTCGCAAAAAGCAGGTTTTGCAAAAATGCGGTAACAAAACAGAGGGTTTTTGGCGAAGTACTTGCTGCCATCCGGTTCCACTTAGCTGTTCAGATCTTTTTAGTTGGTTGAGGAGGCTCCGTAACCGACAAGTCTCGCGGAGAGAACTGACAGCCCAGTCATTTGGCCTGGGGAGGAAGCAACCAATTGATTCGCCTTCCCCGTGAGCTCCACATACCCAACTTGTTTTTAAAGCTTGTATTTTTTGAATAACCTGGGTTTCCATGGTAAATACCTTCTTTTTTAGTAGAGGGTCGACAAATCATACCCGAAAAAAAAAAAAAAAAAAAAAAAAAAAATACTTGGAGTAGGGGAGTTTTCTTATTCCCTTCGAGGCCTTACCCCCCTAGCCTCCAAATACCCGATGCCTTTTTTCAGTTGGCATCATGTCGACCCTCTACTCAAAAAGAGATCAGGATTTACCATAAAAAAAGAAAAGAAAAACAATCGGTTTTCCCAAGAATACCAACTGAGAAAAAAAAGGCGGGTCTTTTGAGTAGGAGGTACTTGTAGTTTGGGCCCCCTCCCCCTCCCCCTCCCCCTCGAAACCCTTGTTCGTGAGGAAATGAAGGGGGATGTTCTGGCCGGCTGCACCCAAGCACCTTCAAGTGACAACCTATCTGCTTGGCTCGGAACCAGCCATCCGCAACTTAGCTTTGACTTAGCTTCTTGGCGTATCCAGTTGTGACATGGTGACCTAAGCACACAGTAACACGTCAGCGGCTATGGCGGGACCCGCCCGCTTCGCTGGGCATTTGAGGGGCCAAGCCTGAGGCGTGGGTCAAAGGCCTGGCAGGGCCCGCAGCTGGCGGTGCCCTGGTGGCGGGACCAGAGCGAGCCCGACTGGCACCTCTTCCTGGAGCCGGGATGCCCAGAGCGTGCTCAAAACCGATTCGGGGAGATGAAAGTTCTGGGTTCACCATTCCCCTTACACCCAATACCCACTTTTTTTAGGGTCTCATGTGGACCCTCTACTAAAAAAAAGTATTTACCTTGAAAAACCGATCGGTTTTCCAAAAAATACCCTTAAAAAAGTGGGTATTTGGAGTAGGGGGTTGTTGTACCGATCGGTTCTGATTGCTCAGCTTCAGCCGAGTCCTTGCTACCCCAACCTCATGGGGTTTCCCCAGCCACCCCAGCCTGTCATGGGTTCCTGCAAAGCCGCCGCCTTTTTTTTTGGCTCCAGCCGAGCCCGTGCCAAAAAACCAGGGCAACCCCCCACCGACCCTTCCACTATGGGTCAAGACTTAGCTATTTGAGTTGGGTTGCTTTTTGCTTTTTTGCAATGTGAGTTGGAGCCCTGTGTTGGTGTTCCATTATGGAAACCCGCCTACCCCATATGGTCAACACCTACCTATTTAAGTTGGTTACTCCTTGTTTTTTGTTGTGAATTGGAGCGCTTTGTTGGGCCGTTGTTTTATGGAAAGCCACAAAAGCACTGCAGTTTTGAGGGGTGCCCGAAGAGAAGACACACCCCTTTCAACTCTTCTTTGAGTCCATGGAATCTATTGGACTTCAACATGATACGGGTGTTCCTCAAAATGTTGGGCCTCTCCAACTTCCACTTGCTGAAAGGAATAGTTGTTTTCTGTTCCCCTGTTGGCTTCAGCCATCCGGCTCACCTTAGCTTTTTTTTGGATTCTTTGGGTGTTTCGTGGCAGTTTCCGTATTTAACCCACTAAAAGTGAGTCACTTTTTGCGGGGGCTCTGAGGGCAGCCCAGTTTACACCAGTTTGGCGACTTCTTCTGGCCCATCTGCGAGGGCTTTGCTTGCGGATTTGGCCTGAGGCTGAACAAGCTGCCTGGCGCCCAAGAGATGTCTCCGGCCGAAATGGGTGTCCCCAGGGAGTCCAAAGGCAGTTTCGAGTTACAGAGGCCGTTTAAACACGGGTTGGTTGTTTACGTTGCCTTTTTATAGTTTACCTCTCCTTTTTGCGGGCTTTTGACGTCGCCTTTTTACGGGGTGTTGAAACCGGCCGTTGACAAAAGTTGCCTAAGTTACGGCCCTTCGGAAGCTCTGGGATGGGTTAAGGTCAAACCAAACTCGGTTCAGCCCAGGATCCCAGGGTTGCATTGACGCATTGACCGAGTTGTCTGACCGCTGAAATGAAGTTTGGTGTGGGTGGTTGCGAAATCCAGAAATCGCACCACCGTTCAGAAACCTGGGGAATGAGTCGATTCCCCAACGTAAATACCGGAAGAAAAAAAAAAAAAACATGGTCCTCCATTGTTTCTTGAGCGGTGCAGGATCTTGTCCATCCACAGTATGTTTGCATGGTACCCTTGTTGGGGTTGGTTTGAAGGGAAACCAAAGGGACACGACCATTCTTGTTGGGATGGGTTGCCCCAAAAACAGACCCCATTGGCCGAAAGGTTGTTTTCGTTCTTATGTTTTCCCTGCTAATTTTAAAGGGAATCGGTTTCACTGGACATATGTTCTTGTTTTTTTCCAACCGAAAAAGCAAGAATGGAGACTAGGTTAGGGTATAGGCTTGGATGCGCGGAGCACCAGATGTACCCTCTAGTAACTACCTGGAGCCCCGAAACGCCACTTTTTTTCGGTCAAAAGGCATATTTGGCATGTTTTTACCCGAAAGGTTGTTTTTTTGGGTCATTTGCTTTAGTTGCCCGTATTTGGCCGTATAAAACCCATATTTTGTCGATAAAATATTGAACAAAAAGCGAAGGAAATCGTATTTGGCCGTATGACCACTTTTTTCGGGCAACGCCTTTTGACCAAAAAAAAGGAGTGTGTTGGGGCCCCAGGTAAGGGATATTGGTTTCTTCCCTGGAAAGCCGATCGGTATTGGTGTAGGTGATTGTTTGCCGCTGGATCCAGAATCTCAGGTTTGATCCCCCATTCTCTTCAGCCATCGTTCTCTTTAGAACCCCCCCCATTTTTTCCGATTCAAGGGTTTGGCCCCTTTTTTTTGAAGAGAAGGTTCCGTGAAGAGAATGGGGTGCAGCTAGGGACAACAGGATTTCATCCATCATCAAAGGTCAAAAGTCATTAATCAAGGATCAAGGACCCGTTGAGAGCAATATGCCATCAAAAGCCAGCATTATAGACGGGCTCGGGGCAATAACCCCACGCATGTTCAGGTCGCACAGTTCAACCATGGGGACTTTCTCAAGCGCAGCTCAAATCAACCGGATACCCTTTTGGTAACCCCCGCCTTTTTTTGGCAGGGTTTAAAGGGAAACCAACAGAAAAGGCGGAATTCATTTTGGGGGATTCCGAATCCGAAAGAAACAAAATAAGCTCAGGTGATATCCCCAACAGCATGCCGAGCTCTTTTAGTCCTCGCACCACCCCGCAGCCTTCGCAGAACCTCGTGGAACCCTTGTGGAACCCTCGTGGAACCTTTCCTCAGGGCCGCCCCGAACCACCCTGGAGCCTATCTGGGCTGAGACCCCAAAGCTTTCAGCTGTTGGGGAAAAACATTTGGGCGAGCAAAAGTGAGAGACAGGATATTGACCGCAGGTTCTTCCATTTAAACCACTAAAAGTTAGTCCCTTTTAGCGGGATCTGAGGGCAGCCCAGGTAGAACAAGTGTTTCGTTTTGGTCAAAAAGTTTGGTTTTTGCCTTTTCCCCCCGACAGCTCCGGAACTTCCTCACAGCCTTGCCAAGTCACAGCTTTAATTTCTGGCAACTCACTGACCCTAGGGTTCCCAAAGCCCCCCTGAATACTTGCATGTTGTCGGGAAACATGTTTTACATGTTTGCTTCTTGTGGTTTGGTGGTTGAAATCCAACCACTTAACTGCTAAAATTTAAATTGTTGCTCCCTTTCCAACGTCAACCTGGCTTAAAAGAATGGCAACCAAGGGGACCCAATTTGGATGAAACTCCTGAAGGGTAAATGGTGGTAATATACTGTGGATGGACGAAATCCATTTCGCACCACCCAATCATCCCTGGAATGATGCGAATCCCCCGGTAAATACCAACAAACAATGCGTTCATGCATGGTGTCAAACTGGTGCGAAATGGATTTTGTCCATCAACAGTATTCACCCAGCCTTCCCCCTACTCCAAATACCCGTCCTTTTCAGGGTATTTTTTGAGAACCCCAAACCGGTTTTTCCCACGGCAAGTACGACCCGTGTTTTTTTTTCCTGGGCGGACCACTCATAGCCCCCCCCAAAAAAAACCGGCCTTTGGCATTTGGAGCTTGGGGGTTGTTTGAATGGTGGCAGTTCTTCGCGGGCTCGGCTCGGCTCGGCGCCTTCCGTTGGGGTAGAGTTGGGATACAGAGCCAGGTGCTCAAAAACCCGATTTCCCGGGTAGATCCGGTTCAGGGACGATCCTTCCTGGCCATAGATCCGGCTTCTGAATTCCTGAAGCAGGGTTCTGGGTAGACCATGTTAGTACCAGGTGTTGATTGCGGCTCATTTTACCAGTTTACCAGTGACTCAAAGGGAAGCAAACAATAGAAGATACATTCTATATCTGGGCCTTAGTCTAATTGTGGTTTGGAGATTTGAACGGGCTGGCTTTTGTAGAGGCTAGATGGGGTTTACCCCTCAAATGCACCACCAAGCCACGCTCCAAAGCACCAACTGGAGGGAAGCTGAAAGAGGGGTGTCCCCTCCATGGTTGTTGTTGGGAAACATATCATATTTTTGCTTATTGCGGTTGAGTGGTTTAAATCCCGACTTAGCTGCTGAAATTTAAATGTTTGCTCCTCTTTCAACGTCAACCAAGCCTCTTGGATGTCCCCTCTGGGTATTGGCTCCTGACATCTGACACCCAGTGAAGCCTTCGCAGGCCGACTTGTTCGTTAGAGGTGCCAGCTTCTGAGTTTTTGTGGCCGCTTGGCAGGGTTGTGGAAAGGGAGTGATTCCCACTTCTGTGATACAGTTGGGAATCTTCTCCTTATGGGGTGTTAGTCTTTGGGGCTCGCCCTTTTTTTTTGTATTACAGAAGTGGATTCCATTTCCCGCAGCCCTGCCTCGGGCTCGTTCATTCAACGCTTTCGCTTTCTCGGCGGCTGTCGATGGAGCCAAGAGTGAGAAAGGGGAGCCCGATCCATTCGCAGGATCTCAGGTCCGCTCTCTCGGCTTCCGGAAAGGTGAGCCGATGGCCAAGACGGTCCTACCTTCTCAATTCGAATGATATTACCATCCTCGCTCTCAGCACTATGAAAAAACCACCGGCCGCTGCGAATCTCGGTGACTGAGCGAATCCTGTGCCCATAGGCTCAACACGAGTCGGAGACACACGGGATGGAATCAGCCGCTTGATTGCTTCTCACCTGATGCGCCCAGCTCGCGCGCTGTTTTAATTAGCCTCCCTCTACCCCCGACTCCAAATACCCACTTTTTTTAGAATATCACGTCGGCCCTCTACTAAAAAAGGGGCCGGTATTTAGCGTCGTGCTCGGGACGCGGTGGAGTCTTCAAGCTTCAACGGCTTCACCGCGTGACGAGAATGGCACGCAGGCGTCTGAGGGCGCGTCTCTTAACGGCTTTTGCGTCTGCTTGAGCGCAACCAAGGCAAAACCGCTCAGCTCCACGCGCGGCATGCGCAAAAAGCTTGTTAGCTTGTTAAAGTCTGCCGTGATTGCCCCCCCTTTAGCAATCCTTCCGAAGCTTTGCTGCAGCAACTTTTGCAGACAGTCCGCGGAGGAAAAGACCATGGAAGGGCACGGCCTCAAGACCCTTTCCCTAGACCCCCAATCAGTTGCATCCTTTAGTCAAGTCGACTGAGCGCCGCCCTGCTGAGGGTGGACAGCTTTCTCACACCTGGCAAGTCGCACTCTGTGCGGGGCGCTCAGCGCAAACTCAGCCAGACCTTCTCAGCTTTCCTTCCACAAGCAACACGATGAACTGTTGCAGAGGGTCTAAGGCCCTCCTCAGAAAAGGAAGGTTCAGTGCGCCCAGCAAACCCCGTTTCCAGAAGGGCCCATTTGTCTCCCGCAATCGTAAGCAGCTAAGATAACGCAAGGGCAAGCCCCCAACAAAGGAGTGAGTGACAGCGAGAGTGAGAGTGAGAGTGACAGTGAGTGTGAGTGTGAGTGTGAGTGTGAGTGCGAGGGTGTGTGTGTGTGAGTGTGTGGGTGAGAGTCAGAGTGAGGGAGTGAGAGTGAGAGTGAGAGTGAGCGCGAGAGTGAGAGCGAGGGATGAGTGTGAGTGCGGGTGTGTGAGTGTGTGAGTGTGTGAGTGTGTGAGTGTTGTGAGTGAGAGTGAGAGTGAGAGTGAGAGTGAGAGCGAGAGTGAAGTGAGGGTGAGGGGTGAGTGTGAGTGTGGGTGTGTGAGTGAGTGAGTGAGTGAGTGAGTGAGTGAGTGAGTGAGTGAGTGAGTGAGTGAGTGCGCGTGAGTGAGTGAGTGAGTGAGTGAGTGAGTGAGTGAGTGAGTGAGTGAGTGAGTGAGTGAGTGAGTGAGTGAGTGAGTGAGTGAGTGAGTGAGTGAGTGAGTGAGTGAGTGAGTGAGTGAGTGAGTGAGTGAGTGAGTGAGTGAGTGAGTGAGTGAGTGAGTGAGTGAGTGAGTGAAGTTAAGCTGAGCTGAGCTGAGCTGAGCTGCGTTGAGTTGAGTTGAGTTGAGTGAGTGAGCTGAGGTGACGTGAGGTGAGGACATGTCAGGTGAGGTCAGGTCAGGTCAGGTCAGCCAGGTTCGGCCAAGTCAGGTCAGGTGAGGCAAGGCGAGGTGAGTAAGAGAGCGAGTGAGATAACGAGTGACTTAGGCCGGGAAAGCGGTTTCGTTCTAAGCCCTGCACGAGGCATATCCGTTTCATATTCGGGTGTGTTTGAAATGGTCCCCCGGGGAGAGCCATCAATATTAGGGTCCCCTTTCAGGTCAGTGGCTTAGTTGGTGACTAGCAACAATGACCCCGGGGTGTGGGAATGAACCCAGGGTTGCCTTTAAAGCAAACTGCAAGGGATACCTCAAAATCAGCAAGATAACGGGGGGGAAACGGTAGCGCTATGCCCTGTGCAGCAAGCTTTTGGAAGATAGACCTTTTGGACCAGGCGAGGCCCCTATCCGAACAGCCCCGGCAAGGCCACAAATTATTCCATTTGCTTTGGAATGTTGATTATTTTCCCCTGTTGGTTTTAAAGGGACTCTATGACTACTGGAAATATTTATCCAGGGCTTAAGCACATGAAAGAATTTCAAAGACATTTGGAACCCAAACCCGGAACGGGCCAACTCCCAAGACAAAACAGTTACACCCTGGTTTGCCAACCTTTTGAGTTGCTCAGTATGCAACAACGTTGGACTCAGGTTTTGCCCACGTTCTCGGGATTTCTCAAAAAGTGGGGTCTAGAAGTTCTGGACGGATAACTGTGCAAGGCAATTCTCAACCAGACAGTATGGCAGAATTAAAAGGAAGACCAGCACACGATTCCTATGAAGATACCTGGAAACCCATGTATGACGTTTTTCTTTTTTTCTGTCCATACGGTTTGGGCCACTTTTTAAGTGGCCATATGGTCATTTACGGCTGACAACAACAATTTGTCGAACAAATGCGGGTTGCATACGGCCAAATACGACCACCAGCCAGAAAAATATGTCCATACGGGAAAAACGATCCAAATACGGGTTCCGTCCAAAAAGGAAATGGCCATACGGCTTTCCAGGTATTTGTATGTTAGGATTTGCTTGTGCCGCCAAACAACAAACAGTCAGCCGCATATATAGCCAAACAAGCGACAGACTTTCCCGCCCCTCTTTGTTCAAACCACCGCTGGCTCACACCATGAAAAAGAGGCTGTCAGAAGACAAGTTAGAGGCAATGCTGGGGATGCGGCAACTGCAGGCGACGCTGAGGATGCTACTGCGCGCAACACTAGCACAAGCACTACGCAAAATCAGCTCTTTGCATCTGCCGTGTAGTCCACCAAAGCCGTCCGGATTCGAGCGGCACCAATTTGAAACCGGACAACGCATGCTGCAAAGACGACGCATGCACCAGGGACCTAGGCCCCAAACTCGACACGAATTTAACCACCTTCAGACCAAAAAGAGGCCTCTCAAAAAGGCAAGGGTCGTGGGTAGCCGACCATTTCCTTTTCAGCTTCAGTGTGGTTTGCTCCAACAAAACACCGCACACTGGGTGTGCCTTTTGTTGGGGGTGACCTTTTTTGCGTGTGTTACAAAAAGGGGCCAATGGGACAACTATCATGTTGGGGGTTTCCACGGAATTTCATTGTCAGGTTTGTGCACTGCGCTGGTGGCATCGGACGAGCAGGCGGCCTGCTCGTCTCCTCGGGACGGGACACTGTGGTATCGCCACGGCTTGCTTGCCACCCCCAGCTAATATTAACCCCAGATGAATCAACTTTTGTTTGTGAATATGGGGGATGTCCCTGGTTTCAGTGGTGGATTTCTCAGTTTTAAAGGGGAACGCCCCTTATTAAAAACACTGGGGTTTGTCAATCTGGGGTCGATACCCAGCGGCTCCGTCCGCCCGGCTTCCCGTGACCCGAAATGTTGCAACCATGGATACCGCCCTTTAAAGCAAACCCCACCCAGGGCTTCCCAGTTACTTGTATAGTAGGTAACTGGGCTCCAGCGACGGATTTGGCGGAACTAGGGCCGGTTACCTGTTTTTTAAGTAACCACCGTAGGGGGGGAAATTGGTTCCTTTTTGAGAGTTTATGTGCTGTCGCCTGAGCTTACGCGCGGGTCGGCATAGTGTTGGTGAGGGTTGATTTACGGCAGGCGCTGGGCTGGTTTAGGGCTGATTTGAGGGCCGTTTAAACCTTTTTAGGTTTTGGATGACATTGAGTTCAAGATTGGCTTAGGATGTACTCAATTTGGATTTAGGGCTCGCGGAAATCTAGATGGCTCATAGCATAAGTTAGCCCTTTTATGCTTCACAACTCAGAACACACACACACACACAGCATTGTTCCATGGAGTTTGGAAAGACGCCGCTGCAACTAGAGTGAGTAGTGTACAGCGCATATGTCTCAGGGCAATAATTAAATATCACAGTCCCAAAAACTACAACTTCTACAGCAACCATAGCTGTTTAATGCCGCCTCTCAAAACAACGTTCAGGTATTTACAAAGCAAGTTTAGATTTGGAGGCAACAATCGTAAATGTATGTAGACATATTTCTCACCGAAGTGACTGGGCAAAACAGATAACCGCAGCTGCCTACAAAACACCCGATACAGTCGCACAACACACACAACAAATCAGATCCGCGCACACACACACACACACGCCAAAGAACCGACCATACTTGCACATTGCGCAGCAAATGAGGAGCAACCCAAGCAGCTAAGCAACTATGATAACCACACTCATGCCGCACACACCAACACAATTTGCACACCCTTCATCACCCGCTAGAACCACACACCACGCGCCAAAGGATACTCAAACTCTCCAATTCGCCACAATCAAGCACCACACAATACGTGATGAACATTCCTGTCAACATGCAGCCACTCACCACACAACAAGTCAGAAACACGCGCACCGACTGAGTACCTGCCAAAATCACATACCACACAACACAAAATAATCACACCTGCCAACTGAAACACCCATCACATTCACACATCACACAAGCCAACCGTCAGCACCCGGGCCAAATGCTTACAGCCAGCAACCACACAAACAAACAACCCATTCGCCAGGTGAACACTCGCCAAACTAACGAACCATACAGCAAACTCAAAATGCACGGCCACCAGCTGAAGACCCGCCATACTCGCGTACCTAGTTGACCTCTGAATACACGCATAATTTCACACATGTGATGAACACCCGCTAACAAAGCACCCATCGCAGTCACGCACCACGTGACAAAGTAGAACAACTCACGGCAACTGAGCACCCTGCACACTTGCGTAGCACACAAGCACGCCAGCCACCTAAGGCACCGCGCAAAGGATGAACTGAACACGCGCCAACAGGCGCAGTCATACACCGTGCAACCAAGTGACAACCACACCCGCCAACAAAGCACTCGCCTGAGTCACACACCGCATCAACACAGAACAAACAAACACGCCCGAACGCCAGCCATACTCACACCGCGCACAAATGACAAGGTTAAACACCTGCCACACTTACGCACCACGTCACAAACGACACGCCCACGCCCCAACTAAGCACCTGCTAGAGTCACTCACCACACAAGAAGGGGCGCTGGCACCGACCAACTGAGCGCCAGCTACAGCCAAACACTGCATAACGAATAGATAAGCACACCTGCCAACTATCCACCGGCCATGCTCATGGAACCACACACTAAATTTCAAGCACTCGGGCCAACTGAGCAGCCGCCACACCAATACACCGCACAACAAATGAGCAACGCGCGCCAGCGACAAACGCAATGACAAGTGCTGCGTCAGGAAAACCTTGCCAGCGCAAGAAGGGCGAATCCGGAACCGTTAAAAAAGGGCCCGGAACCGTTAATCCGGAGCAGCGAGCTGGCTACGCCCAACAAAAAAGCGGTCTACCAGCCAAAAAATATACACATGTTAATGATTCCAGGTAAATTCCAAGGCACAATTGCAACAACCTGAGGTTATTCAGCCGAGTCTGTAACAATCCTGCGCAGGGTTGAGGTTCGAGGGGAAGTTCGGGCTCAGCTTCAGGCGAATGTTGTGTCGTGGGTTAGCTTGCCGGGTGTTCAGTTGGCGGGCGCAGCGCTTATTTGCCACTAGATTCACACTAGATTCACCCCAAATTTCCATTGTACTTGAAAAAATGCCGGAACCCATTGTTTTCCACATGAGCCGCGCCATAAACCCTGACAATACAAAGTAGTAAAGGGGGGTGTCCTATAAAATCCCCGCGAAAGCCAAACCGCAGGCCGCGAAAGCTTGCGAAAGCTTATCGCGAAAGAAACCAAAGAAGGTCCCGCCGCGAAAGACCCGCGAAAGCCTGCATGCTGTGTGACGGTCCGCCGCGAAAGCGTCGCGAAAGCAATTCTAAAGAAACCAAAGCCCGCGAAAGCAAAACATTGGGGCGCGAAAGCATCGCGAAAGGGTCCGCGAAAGCAAGTTTATAGGACCGCTTTTTACACAAGAGTATTTGGCACGGCTCACATGAAAGTCATGGAGCACGCGGTTTTTCACCAAATTTGGGCCCAATTTTCCCTCTAACGGTTCCGGTCCCTACCTAACGGTTCCGCCCCCTTTTTTAACGGTTCCAGGCCCCTTTTTAACGGTTCCGGGCCCTTTTTTAATGGTTCCGGATTCGCCCTTCTTGCGCTGGCAAGGTTTTCCTGACCCAGCACTTGTCATTGCGTTTGTCGCCGGCGCGCGTTGCTCACTTGTTGTGCGGTGTGTTGGTGTGGCGGCTGCTCAGTTGGCCCGAGTGCTTGTAATTTAGTGTGTGGTTCCATGAGCATGGCCGGTGGATAGTTGGCAAGTGTGCTTATCTATTCGTTATGCAGTGTTTGGCTGTAGCTGGCGCTCAGTTGGTCGGTGCCAGCGCCCCTTCTTGTGTGGTGAGTGACTCTAGCAGGTGCTTAGTTGGGGCGTGGGCGTGTCGTTTGTGACGTGGTGCGTAAGTGTGGCAGGTGTTTAACCTTGTCATTTGTTGCGCGGTGTGAGTATGGCTGGCGTTCGCGGGCGTGTTTGTTTGTTCTGTGTTGATGCGGTGTGTGACTGAGGCGAGTGCTTTGTTGGCGGGTGTGGTTGTCTGAGGTTGCACGGTGTATGACTGCGGCGGATGCGCGTTGGCGCGTGTTCAGTTCATCCTTTGCGTGGTGCCTTTGGTGGCTGGCATGCTCATTATTTGTTGCGTGCTATGTAAGTGTGCAGGGTGCTCACTTGGTGTGTCCCTACTTTGTCACGCAGTGTGTGACTGCGGCGGGTGCTTTGTAGGCGGGTGTGCTGATAACTTGTGTGAAATCATGGGTTCATCCAAAGGGAGTGTTTGAACATGTATTATATATAGTATTTGAGTGTGGAGGTGGTGTGTTTTTACAATTCACTGTAGGCACGCGCCTGTGGCGGGTCTTCAGTTGATAGCCGTGCATTTTGAGCTTGCTGTTTGGTTCGTTAGTTTGGCGAGTGTTCAGCTGGCGGATGGGTTGTTTGTCTGTTGTGTTGTCGCTAGCTGTAGGTATTTGGCCCGGGTGCTGATGGTTTATTTGTGTGATGTGTTCAGTTGGCAGGTGTGATTATGTTTTGTTGTGTGGTATGTGATTTTGGCAGGTACTCAGTCGGTGCGTGTTTGTGACTTGTTGTGTGGTGAGTGGCTGCTTGATGAATCCCGAATCCGAGGATGGGGCCTTCCCAGTCCCGAATCTCGAATCTCAAATCCCGAATCCTGAATGCGAGGATGGGGCCTTCCCAGTCCCGAATCCCGAATCCCGAATCCCGAAATGTGACTCGAGTCCCGAATCCCGAATCCCGAATCCCGAAATGTGACTCGAGTCTTGAATCCCGAAACCCGAAAATGTGCTTCGAGTCCCCAATCGCGAATCCCGAATTCCGAATCCCAAAAATGTGATTCGAATGCCAAATCCCGTATCCCGAATCCTGAAATGTGATTCGAGTCCCGAATCTGAATCCCGAACATGTGCTTCGAGTCCCAAATCGCGAATCCCGAGCTCAAAATCAAAAAAATGTGATTCGAATCCCTAAATGTGATTCCAGTCTCGAATCCCGAATCCCAAAAAAGTGATTCGAGTCCCGCATCCCGAACCCCGAATCCCGAAAATGTGATTCGAGTCCCGAATCCCGAATCCCGAACATGTGATTCGAGTCCCGAATCCCGAATCCCGAATCCCGAACATGTGATTCGAGTCCCGAATCGCGAATGGCAAATTCCAAAAATGTGATCCGAATGCCGAATCCCGAATCCCGAAAATGTGATTCGAGTCCCGAATCCCCAAAATGTGATTTGAGTCCCGCATCCCAAATCCCGAATATGTGATTCGAGTCCCGAATCCCAAATACCGAATCTCGAATCCGGAAAAAGTGCTTCGAGTCCCGAATCGCGAATCGCGAATCCCGAAAATGTGATTTAATCTCGAAATGTGATTAAATCCCCAATCACGAAATTGGCAGCGACCTCCGGATCGCCACTCATCCCTACCCAGCATACAAAGGGCAGATATGCACCACGAACAGCTTGCTAACAGGCATAACCTGGCACGCCAGCAGGCTTCATGGCAAAACTAATGCATGGCTTGCAAGGTTTCTATTCCGGATCCCCCGACCAAGCGGATTTACCGAATTCAATGCGCCATGGATCTCCCAAACCTGTTTTGCATTGAACACATGACACAATCCGGATCCAGCCATGATTTTATTGCTGTGTGTCTCAAACACACTTCTATCAACAGTGAAAACATGCTCCTCATTGATTGCATCCATTGCTTTGAGCACCAAAATCCTATTAAGGGCTCTGAATGCACCAGTCGCACAACCCGACAACGCAAAATATACTGTTTTGGGTCTGTTTGAAGTCTGTTTGGCCCGGTTCCTGGAACCAAGTTCTATGACCCTGCTATAGCGGGAACCAAGCTGGTTCCTGACATATAAGTTACCGGAAGCCCTGGGCCATACTCCAGATACCCACGTTTTTTAGGGCATTGTTTTCAAAAACCCGGTTTTTCGGGGTAAATACCTCCTAGGTCGACATGATACCCTTAAAACATGTTGGTATTTGGAGTCGGGGGTAGGAACATGTCTGGCAACCAAGAGGTGGGAACTTGGTGCCGTGCAGCCATCTAGGTGTCTAGCCCTGCTGAAAGTAAATAATGAATCACTTTGAGTGGGTCAAACTCAGAAACCCAACCACTAGCCCAACATGCAAGACCACTAAAAACCTTGGGGGGAAACCAACTGACCACATCTAAAAAGGCAAGTTCCTGTCTTTTTTTTGCATTTCACCCGCGAAAGTTACAAACTTTTAGCAGGGGATCAGCAAACGGATAGCCCAGGTAACTGACTTCCACGTTCCAACTCGGTGAGTGGGTTGATAAACCAAGCCAAGTTCTTCTTTCATCCTTCTTTTTTTAGAGGGTCGACATGATACCCTCAAAAAAAGTGGGTATTTGGAGTCGGGGGTATGGTTTCAATTGCTCCCATGCGATACCAAAACAGGACATACTGTGGACGGTTGACATCGAAATCCGCTGCTTGCACCACGAAATAGAACCATGCTGGAGACCATCACGTTTCTTGGTGTTTACAGGTGGTTCCTTGGGGAATCTCATCATTCAGGGTTGGTGTATGTTGGGGTTTAACTAAACCACATGTTCCTTTGGTGTTTTGGTGTTTACCTTGTGGAGTCAAGTCCTTCCGTTGGGTTTCCGAACGGCTCGAGAAGCGGATTTCGCAACGCTCCACAGGAGGTGTTCCCAACTGGATGGATGGGGGGGGGGGAGGTTGAACCCATATTGAAGCCGGGTTGAAACCACCTAGCCCAGCCCAATTAGGAGTAATACTTTACTGTTGTTGGCCATGCGTTTAGATGCTTTTAGGCTTGGGTTCTGCTCATTTTAGGTTGGGGGGCTGCCAAGACACATAATCCATGCAAACCTGGCGAAGGTAGGTTGGGGCGGGACCCACCCGATGAAACAAAGGAAACATAGCATAAAATTGCTGGTTGCCTACTATATGCATGGGTAAGTGGGATCCACTGGGTAGGGGGAATAGGGAGCCCTTTTAGTAAGCACCTTTGGCCAATCCACTCGGGAACTGTGCGTCGGGGGTTACAGTGTGCGTAACGACTGATGTCATCTTTGACTAAGTCCTGCAACTATGTTGTCGTTAAGCTGTTAGAGGCACAAAGTCGAAACCGCTGAAAGCTAAACACGCAAACAGCCAACAACCGGGAACAACAGACCACGGAAGATGAAGGGAAACAAGTGAAACAAAGAAATACAATCAACGAAAACAAACACTTGGTGGCTCCCCCCCCCGTTAGCTGTTTGGCTTCTTAGGGTGTGGGGGTGTCCGAGTTTCACCAACTCCAAGTTTTCGTTTTTAGCGATCGATCTGAAAAGGACCGACCCAAGTCCGCCAACCGAAAAGAGTGGGCACCAACTTATTCTAACCTCCAAAACTGGAGGACCTAGTCACTGAACCACTGGAAATGCAAAAAAGACGGGGGAAACGCCCAAAGCGCAAACACGCCGAAGCGCCCGTCATCCCGCCAGCAGCGAGCGAGACGCGCGACGCAGGCGTGTTCATCGCCGCGGATGCCGGTGCCAGGGCTGCGGCGCAGGGTGAGGCGCGCTGTCTCAAGGGTCTGAGGCTGAGGTGTTTGTGTTGGGGGAGCCCAACAAAGTTGTTGTTGAGAAACCTGTTTTTCAGTTTTGCTTATTTAGTGGTTCAAATCCAAACACTGAACTGCTAAAATTTAATTGTTTGATCCCCTTCCAACGTCAACTAAGCCAAAAGCCAAAGTCCATTTTGGGGGGGTCTGAAAAACGGCACGGATTTCGACTATACACTTTCTTTTGAATTATTGTCTTTGGTTTTCAAGGGACACTTCCGTTTGCTGAAATGAATATGCTTGATTTTCTGTTGTTGGTTTTAAACAGAATCGATTTCACTACCGGACATATGTTCATGTTTTGTCCAGTGGGCGAAAAAGCAAATGTAAGCTTCTGATTGGGTTTCAAGGGAAAGGGAGAACCGAAATCCATTTGGGGGTTCCCCTTAAAAACAAGCACCTTCAAAATGGGAATCGGGCCTCTATGCGTATGTTTTTGTTCTTGGCCCTTTGGATACGCCTTGTTTCCCCATGGCCGGGGCTCCGAAAAAGGCTCCGACCGCTCCAAGAGGGACACAGACTGTTTGCTTTTCGGGGTCTCCAAAATGATTTCATGGTTTCTGGTTGATGAAATATCCATCAGAACCCGTTTCTGACAGATTTGGGCCAAAGGGGCCAACTCTGTCTCGGCGCAACAGTTTATCCAAAGGCAAGGGTTTCCCTTCCCCTTGCGACCTCCTCAGCCATAGTCCATGGTTGTTCTTGGGACACATTTTACATGTTTGCTTGTTGTGGTTGAGTGGTCGAAATCAAACCACTTAATTGCTAAAATTCAAGTTTGTGCTCCCCTTCCAACGTCAACCAAGTTAGTCATCTTCCAGTACTTTGCCTCGCGGTTTGCTCACCATGGCCCTTAGTCATCTCTCGCCCCCTTTTTGGTTCCATGCGGTTCGGCTTCTGCGAGGTTCCCTTCGAACATCCGAGCAAACAAGCCCGTGGTTTGTGTCTTCCATTTGCTCAAGAATATCTAGGTGCCCCAGTACCCTTTTACCAACTTTTTCGGAGGCGGGTTCCCCTAAAGTGGACTACAGAACAAAGGGCACCCTTATTGTAACCTCTCTACTGGAGGACCTAGCTATGTTGTGATGTTCCGGTGGGTTTTGAAGGGAATATAACCACTGGAAATATTATGATTCCAGGAGACTTCAGCAAATGGAGGCTTTCCACTGAATAATTCAGCATTTCTGAAACTCGTTGCAAAAAGGACGGCGGTTCATAGTGGAAAGGGTGGTGATATACTGCAGGCTGCAGGTTCGGCAGTGGACCCTGCAAAGCAACGCCCGGCCACCTGACCTTGTGTTGTTTCGATGGCTTCATGAAACCCCAAGCAACCTCTATATCATTTTCTGGTTCCATGCAAAAACCTTTCGGCGGACGCCTAAAAACTGAAAAACACACACATGCACACCCAAAATCAAACAAAACACACGCGCGCGCGCAAACACACAAAACACACACGCACCTGCGCCTACACCTACACCTACGCCTACACCTACACCTACACACGCGCCGCACCGCACCCCACCGCACCCCACTGCACCGCACCGCACCGCAAGCACGCCTCCCTACCCCCCCCCCCCCCCGCTCCCCACACACACACACACAGACAGACAGACAGACAGACAGACAGACAGACGGACGGACAGACGGACAGACGGACACACGGACACACGGACACACGGACTCACGGACACACGGACCAAAATCAACCAAATCTGACATCAGTATAGGGAGGGTTCTAGCAATTGTCTCATGTGTTTGTAAAAGGCGACATCTGGGAGTAGCATCTACATCCTATGCTCAGCGACCAGACCCCACAGGCCTACAGCCCTGACAGGCGGGCTCGGGGGTCGTCCCCCAGTAACGAAAAAAAATCAACACCAACGAAAATGCAAGGGAATCTTAAGGGACAGCCAATCTAGGTCCCCCAGCTGGGAGCCCCTTTCTCACCCCTTTTTTGGTTGGGAGGGTTCCCCTACTAAAATAGACTACGAACAAATGTTGGTACCCTGATTATAATCTCTCCACTGGAAGCCTGGTGAACGCCGACAAGGGTTGCAACGCTTGTCCTCAGGGAATTTGGGGCGGCCGACTCGAAGTTCATGAGGTCCAATCGGGGCTATGGGGATCAGACTATTAAGCCTTGAAATGACGGCCCTATAAGGCCTCTTTAAGGGCTTATCCCAGCAAAACCCTCCCAGCGCCCCTAGACATCTATGATTATCTTGCAGTGTGCCTTCAAAGGGGACGGAAGTTCACTTCCTCCCCTGAAAGTTCGCTTGCTTTGCCCGGGACGGATCGCGTTTGGGAGACTTTTCACAGGGGATGAAGAAGATTACTCTCAGGATAGTTGCACCCCTTGAAGCAAAAGTTTTCCGCAAGGTTCTACCGCAAAGAAAATGATTTGGTCGACGCCTGCAATTGAGATTTGACTCCTGGGCTAGACCATTGTTATGAGGACCTCAATCTATACATCCTCAATCTATACATGTTATACATGTGGTTGTCTTTGGCTAGTCGACCTCCGACCTTGTTGCCAAACTTCCATTTGCTGAAAAGAATATGTGTTACTTTTCATCTGCTGGTTTTAAAGGGAAACGCATTCGCTACTGGACTTGTTTTGCCCAGTGGACTAAAAGCAAATGGAAACGCAGATTGGTTGAGTCAAGCTCTCCCCAAGTAAAGGGGAGGAACTATGAGACGTAAGGCCGAGTGCCAGTGCCCGAACTGGTACCCTCTGGTCCACGTTGTCAATGCCAGTTTTGTTTTTAGAATAGTCTTCCACCCCCAAAACCTGAGGTTCCATGTTTGTGGAAGGAAGGTAATTGCCGCCAAGCCATGGTCGCCTTTTTCTAGGGGTACCTTCCCCATTCTAAACCCAGGGATCCTTCTTTCTAGAAAACCTCCGGAATCCCAGTTGGAAAACGGATCCGGTTATTGAAAAGAACAATGGTTGAAAAGAATGGACAGGGAATCAACCCCTAGAACTTTGAGGGTCCAACTCACAGACCGGAAAAAGGAATCCCCTAAGAAAGCTCCATGGGACATTCTGCGATCTTCTTTTGTTTTAACCCCCCGATGGGTATGGCCGAATGAATCTTTTCAAAGAATCAACCCCTAGACTTTGGCAGCCCGACCTCGCCCCTCCTCTGGCTCTGCCTTTGCAGGCTGATCGCGCACTTGCGACGCTGCAGAATGAACATGGCGGGGGGCTTACCCCAGTGGATCCCAGCCAGCCACAGTTCCAACCAGTGCATGCTTGTTGTTGGGAATCATGTCTTCCATTTTTGCTTCTTGTGGTTTAGTGGTCGAAATCCAGCCACTGAACTGCTAAGATTTGATTTGTTGCTCCCCTTGCAACGTCAACCAAGAGTGGGTTGCTTGCCCTCTTTTTTCCGACTTGTTTTGGGGTTTTGGGTTCCGATTGATGGAAACTCAACCAATCAAAAAAAGAGTGCCGATTCTTTTGTTCCCATGGAATTCCACTGGGCATCTGAGGTGTGCCATAGTAGGAAACTAACTAGTTTCCGGTTGGTTTGATATCGGGTAGTTCTCTTGGTTACCTAAACAGGAACAACAAAATGGATGTGTGTGTGTGTGCCGTGTAGCCATATACGTGCATGCGTATATGTAGACATGTGTAGACATGTGTAGACAAACATACATACATGCATACATATATATAATATTATATATATATATATATACACATATACACATATACATGTGTGTGTGTGTGTTTGTGTGTGAGTGATATCTTGACGTCTGTGAATCAACCATCTTGACTCAACAATTCCACCGGGTACGTCATGACTCGGGGGGTTTTTGGAGGGGTTGGTTCCAACCCCAGAAGGTTTCAAGTGGCTCCGCGCTCAAAGACCCGGCCTTTTTTTAGTTGGTATCATGTCCACCCTCTACTAAAAAAGGGAAATCGGTGTTTGCCTTAAAAAACCGAAACCGGCTTTCCATTTTTTTTGGGTTACCTAGAAAACGTGGGGATTTGGAGTAGGGGGGTTGGCCATGTCAAACATCACAGTTGTCCAAGGCCAAACGGACACCACTTTTGTTGCTGTGTGTGTGTTTCTGTTTTGCTTTACTCACTATGCTCTGCTTCTCTTTTTTTTTGTAGCACCGTATGTTTTTTGTGTTGCTTCGTTTCTGTTTTTTTTGGTAACCCCACAAAGGGACCACCGGAATCCACGTAGACACCCCCACTCTCGTGGCTTTTTCCGGGGATCCATAGCGGTACCCACTTTTCGAGGCCCAATGGAGCCTAGATGCAGCCGAAATGCTTGCTGAGGGTTATCCAAAATGGCTTGCCCGATCGGTAAGTGGAAACATGTACCAAAACCTGCGGTTGGCCCCTCCTGTTGTTGGGAAACATGTCTTCCATTTTTGCTTGGTGTGGTTTAGTGGTTGAAATCCAACCACTTATTTTTTTTGTTTTTTGCTCCCCTTCCAACGTCAACCAAGAAAAGCTGGGACTCAGTTGGACATGCTGCATGCTAAATCTGGCTCCTGAGTTCACCTGAAACGTTTTAGAACGATCATGTTCTTACCTCTTAAAAACACAACTTTTCAACTTTTCGGGTAACATGGGCTATATGTCTGTAAAAGATGAGAACTTCCCCAGGGCTTGGAGTTTTAGGGGGTAAGCTGTTAGTGGTAACTCAAAAAAATGTTTACTTTATTCGGGCAATCCTATCCACCGGAAGTGAGAATTTGAATGGGTTTCTTGAAAGGGACCCGTTTCCTCAAATGCCAGTTGCTTCCTCTTGGGGAACCCCCGTTTTTTATGGATTGAAAAAACGGTTTTCCAGTGACACACCCTCAATGCGGGTGTGTCAAAAGTTTTGAGGGCTCCCCTTTTTGGTGGTTTGTTAAACATGGTTGTTGTTGGGAAACATGTCTTCCATTTTTGCTTCTTGTGGTTTAGTGGTTGAAATCCAACCCCTTAACTGCTAAAATTTGATATTTTGCTCCCCTTGCAACGTCAACCAAGAAAGGCTGCAAGAAAAAAGCAGGCATGCGGTGAATTACCCCAACCTGGGGTGAATTCGCATGTCAAGGGTACCCCCTGCTCCAAATACCCACGTTTTTTAGGGCATTTTTGGAAAATCATTGGATTCCATGGTAAATACCTGCTTTTTGAGTAGAGGGTCGACATCATACCCCTTAAAAAAAAGGTATTGGGTGGTTACGGGGTAGTTTGGAGCTCCAGGCGGCTGAAAACCTTGGACAAAGCCTCTGGTTTTTAAGCCTTGGGTGTAGGGAAATGGTTGGCTTGGAAAAAAATACATGGACGGAAAAGGGGAGACAATCAAGCCTCACTTGCCCAAACTCTTGGTCGTTTAAAGTGTTCCTGGACCCTCAAACTACCCTTAAACATGGGACAACGCTCGTGTGTTTGGGGCAAGAACACATTATAAGAGTAGTTTGAGGGTTCATGTTCCTTTTGTTTGGTCTATTGCTTGGCATGGCAACCGAAAAGGGGCTCACCTGCTATTTCTGGGTCATTCGGGCAACTGAGAAGCAGATACCCCCTACTCCAAATAGCCTCTTTTTTGGGTATTATGTCGACCCTCTACTACCAAAGGAGGTATTCACCATGGAAAACCAGTTTTTCCAAAAATACCCTAACAAAAGTTGGAATTTGGAGCAGGGGGTATGTGCAGATATATAAGACCTCTTAGGTTATTCACACGGCTTTGGGACCTGATGATTGTGACTTACTTGGAAGAGGGTTATGTCCCAGTCCTGAGCCCTGCTTGGTTGCTTGCCCCGACTGATATGAGCTTCGGATAGGTTCGTTCAACAGTTGTCTATGGTTCAGTTGGGAGGGCTTACTGATTCTCCCACGTCCTTTGGGAAAACATGTATACTGTTGAGGGTTGCCGATTGAGTTTGCAAGTGTCAAACTTTTTGCTGGTGGGTTCTTCATCATTTTTCTTCGCTGCTCGTGGCAAGTTGTGTGGTGTTTGGGCTCTTTGGCTCTATTAATCTTCAGGTTTAGGGGCTGCAAAGAGCAGTCAGCTTTTTGTTTGCAAGGCGCATAGCGTTTGGGTTGTGAAGTTGAGTCAAGGTCGAAAAGGTTGTGAGTTTTTTCTGGCCCGACTCATGTCAGGACTCAACTCAACGGGTTTGGTTACAGAAAAATGTACAGGAAATGGCCGCGCACCTTAAATTCGACGCACCCCCTCGTGTGAGATGCGCCGAAGTCCTTGTCTGTCACTTTCGCCACGCAGCAAGTTGTTCTCGCCGCGCGTCTGTACATTGGGGGAGATCCCCTGGCACTAACGGAATGCACACCAGGGGCTCAATGTCGGGGAGGCCCGGGAAGCTGCTGAGGGAACGAGTCACCTCAGCAGCCTCCCGGAGCAACCCCGCCACGAGCCCCTGGTGCGGCATTTGAGGCCTTCTTGAAAGGCCCGGTCGGGCATCCTGGTATCCGCACCACTGAAGGCTTCGGCACAAACGCATCGGCTCGCAAGGAAATATAGGGCCATTCAAGATCAAACGAAGAGTTCGCAAGCTGGCCTCGAACGAGTGAAGCTCCCGCTTCCAAGATTTAGGGGTAAGCCTAGCCACCTCACTTTGCTCAGGTAAAGCGTGTATTGGCCTCTGCGCTGTTCCCAGGTTCACCGGGACGGTAGATTGTGTGACCACCCTAAAGTTAAGCAGCATTTCAAACCAGGTTATTCCCGGGTCATTTTCCTGCTCCGCATCCGGCCATTTTAGAAGTGAAAGCCACGCGTGCAGTCTCTTTTCCCCACAGTGAGATACAGTGTTGGGCTTCGGTGTAGGCCGGAAGGTGAAAAGGTAGCCAATCATCATTCCCCCAGTTTTGCAGTGCAAGGAGTTTTTCTCGTTCGGATTCTTGCCTTGGCTGAGCCGTGGAAGTGTTTGCTTCATCTAGACGTAAACATGCCACCCTACTTAGGATTTTCAAAGAGCGTGCTGAGGCAGCTTCAGTAACATCAACTTCTTTTTGAAGTTGCTTAAGCAGGCCCCCAAACACACCAAATGAGGCTGTTTTCCTGTAGAATTTCCCCTAACCCAACCCTTTGGTCAACATATTCCCTATCACCCCCCAATAAAAAAAGAATGGTTGACCGATTTGGATGATGAAACTCCTTAGGTAAATGATGGTGGTTGTATTAACCCCCTTTGTTTTAATGGTGGTTTGAAACCCAGGACATTGGGCTGCTCGGGCCCGAGATTTGCGGTTTCTTTTTTTTTCTTTCTTTTCTTTCTTTGAGGTGCAGACTGCGGAGCAGTACGAGTTTCTACACCGAGTCCTGCCTGTTCTAACCGAACAGCTGAAAGATGACCCGATGTCAGCAGTGCCCAAAAGTGGTTGATTCCTATTGGCCATGTGGGTATGGGTCAAAGTTGAACAGGAATTTATTCACTTGTTTTCATGTTAGGTGGTTTCATAGGATATGTAGCACGGGGGCTAACAACCATACTAAATCTCACAAAGCGTCGATGTGTTTTTGTTTGGGGGATCCCCTTGTGGGTGGTTTTAAACCAAACCCAAAACAAAACCCGCCATTTCGTGGGGCGCAACCTCGAAAAAGACGGGCCACGAGCATTTTAGAAGCAAAAGTCAGCTCGGGTTTTGGGCGCTGCGATCTTCCTCGAGCCCCGGACTGAGCTGCAGGCAGTGTCAAAGCTGCTGAGGTCAGCTCGCGAAATGCGCGGGGAAGTGAGTGAGATGAGTTACAATCAACACCCGGGTAGATAAAGGTTAGTAAGGGAAAGTCCCAGCCCGAATGAGTTGCGGCCGCCTTCTTAATTCTTTATATGGTTCTGGGGGGAATGAGACGAGATTAGGGGAAGTGAATGGTAAAAAGATGTTGCACTTCCCAGCATTGGAACGAGATGGCCTGTCTTTATGTGACTTCTTATTTATTATCTTCTTTCACTTTCTGCTTCTCTTTTCGTGTTGGCGTGGAGCTCATCTCCATTATGGATAACATGTCCAACATGAGAACTGACATAAAAGAAGGGAGAAAGTGCTCCCTTATCAGTTAGTGTTTACTTCCTGAGCCGAGCGAAGAGCGGTGAAAAGGATACAATCTTAATCCACATCCTGTGTCTTTCTCTTTTACATTACTTTCATATCTTGGTTAAAGGATTTCTCAGTCACTAGTATGTTCTTCTTACCTTTGCTCGTCTTAGATTGAGGATTAGTGACGAGACGAGCGAATGAAGATAAGAAGAGGATGAAAGACGTGTGTAAGAGAACGAAGTGAAAGGGAAGTGACAGGTAATTCCTAACACAAGAATCTCTCCCCAAATCCCAGATACACTTCTATAATTGGAGAACTTTGGATCCTAATGTCATCTCTCTATTTCATTCTAATGTTCACCCTTTCTACATCCTCAAATACCATTTGAGCTCAACACCCGGCCGGGTAGATGAAGGTTAGTAAGGGACGATCCCCATAAATAGCTGCGGATATCCACCTTCTCAATCCTGTACCATGATTCTGGGGTTACGACCATTTTAGCACCGATGGGTTTTGAGCAAGCGACGAAAATACAATTTTCCTGGGTTTTCCGATTTTCTGACAGGTCTGCTTCTTCGACCCATCGCAAGTAATCCGAGTTCCCCAGTTCTGAGGCTTTTTTTTGGGTCCGATGGTACCCCGCAACCTCCAAAGACCCGCTTCGCTTCGCCTTTTGTCAGGTGGTATATTTTTTGAAGAACCAGTTTCGGTTTTTCAGGGAAACCACCCCCCTGCTCCAAATACCCAAAGGTGTTTAAGGGTATTTTGTGGATTACCTGGTTTTCCCACGGTAGACACCGATCCCTTTTTTAGTAGAGGGTCCACATGATAGCCTAGAACAAGGCCGGGTATTTGGAGTACGGGGTAGGTTGAAGATCCCAGCATTGAAGGTTATGTTTTGATGAACATCCCGCCTGCACCTATCTTGCCGAACATCCAAGTAGTTCATGGCTCTCAGTAAGTGACTCAGCGGGTCTGCATGTCAGGCTCCTTGTTGGCCTTGTTGTTCATGGCAAGTTCGGGCAAGCCATGAGACTGAGTTGTTCAATTCAGAACATGTGGGTATGTGTCAAAATGGGGTACCCCCGAAATAGGTGGGTTCCGAGTGGTTTCCCGTTAAATCAACCCAAAAGGGTACTTTTCGCCTCAAAGATTGGTCTCTGGTTGACCTTTGCTTCTGGCAAATGGTTGCTTTTGTTGAGCTAAAAACACAGTCTCTGACTTTGCAGGGGGTGGAAGACCAAAGCTGTTTCCGCTTTTCCGGAAAACGGATCGCCAACTGTTGGTCAAAAGACGGATCGCTTTGGGTTTGCCAGGGATGTACTTCACAATGAAACAACATTTCAAGCAACTGGGAGTGGAAGTGTTAGTCGGCTTAAGCTCAGCTAAACAACTGCCTTCAGTTCAGCTGCTTGGCGCCCCGAGGCAGGTTCATACGAAGTGCGGAGAATGTGAAAGAAAAAGAAGGCAGGTCTCACAGGGAAGAACAAACAAAGTCTTGCCATTATTCTATGGGAACCCTCTTGGGTTGAAAGGGAAAGAGAGACCTGGATGGATCTTTTCCTTGCACCTATTGGGGTGGTAGTCAACCTGAAAGGTTGCTTCGTTTTCTCGCATGGAAATCGAGGTTGGGAAACCACCCCCCTACTCCAAATACCCACGTTTTTTAAGGGTATGTTTGGAAAAACCTGGTTTTTCAAGGTAAATACCCTCTTGTTTAGTGAGACCCTAAAAATGGTGGGTATTTGGAGTAGGGGGCATGACCACCGCAGGTTGTACTTTCCCGGCACAAATATGTGTTTGTCTCAAAACCGGGCAAGCTCCACAATGGCGGGTTTTCCTTTGGGTCCCTGCAAAACAAACCGTAGCCTAACAAAACGACAGGCTTCAGAATGCCCTGCCGGAGCGTCCGACTTAGTCTTGAACCAGAAGGGCTTTGAGACGCGCTGGGACGACAGTCAGTGGGGAGTGTCTCAAAATAGGAATCGGTCCAAACCACTTGTTTCTTGGTGGCTTCCAGCCATCCGGTTCCTTAGCTTTTTAGATCCTTGTAGTATTTAGTGGTAGTTTTCGTATGTAACCCACTAAAAGTTCTCAACTTAACTTTTAGTGGGGGATCAGAAAACGCGCAGCCCTGGTTTGGTGTCCTTGGGCGCTCCCTTTAACAGAGGTTCCTCCGTCGATTTTTTCGGAGCCTCCTAAAAGTGGCAGTTTCAATGGACACTGTCAGTCGCAATTTGTGAAGGGGAAATCCAGCGACCCCCACTTAAATCCCACTTTGAGAAAATCCCACACATCTTGCAAAGGTTGGAGTGGTTTACAGGGATTTCAACATCCACAACCGCACTTTTGTTGTGTTGTTCAGTTGTCACACCCAAACTAGGTCCCCCAGCTAGGTGCCCTTCTCTCACCTTTTTTTGGGGAGGGTTCTCCTACTCAAATAGACAAAAAAGAAAAAACATGGTACCCTTATTCTAACCTCCAAAACTAGAGGACCTAGCCAAATATGCCGACCCACATCGGGCACGTCGCGGCTTGAAAGTTTCCGTCAGCTCGCTTCGCTGACGGAAGTTGTATCGGAAGCCGTTTGGTTTTTTGCTTACTCCCAGCCCCCCCCCCAGTTCAGTGGACGTGACTTTTTCTTTTGAAGTGGCCTTTTCTTCAATTCCTGGCCGCATCTCGTGGTGTTTCGGTCGGGGTTCCCCCGTAACCTCGAAATACCCGGCCTTTTTCTAATTGGTACTTTTTGCAAAACCTGGGTTTCCACGATAATACCTCCGTGTTTAGTAGAGGGTCGACATCATACCCTAAAAAAAGTGTGTATTTGGAGTCGGGGGTTCATTTGATTTGGTCGCAAGGTGCACATGCCCCGGGCGAGCACCTTGCAACAACTGAAAGTGAGGCACGCTTCGCGCGCTCCGCCCGAGCCGTCCGAAAGTCGCAGGACTTGTGCGGAAGAAAGTCCCATGGGCTAAAAAAAAAAACAGCCTTTGTTTCCCTGGTTGTAGTGGTTGTCAGTTGGTTGTGGGCGTCAAAAACATGGAAACCAACATGGCGCCTGGGCAAATGGAACCAAAGACTCAAACCTGCGGTTTGCCTCAGTTCTTTTATTTTGAGCCACGCCCTGTTTTTTGTTGCTGAAAGGTGGGGGGGAGGGGGGGGGGGTCCGAATTTAACCCACACGTGTTATTAACTTTTCGCAGATCAGAAAACGAGAAAACGGACAGCCCAGGTTTCTTCCATTTGCTGAAATGAATATTTGTTTTTGCGTTTTTTCCCCTTGTTGTTTTCAATGAAATCAATTTCACAACTGGACATATGTATCGTTTCTTTTTCCCCCCTTTTTCAGAGGGCGCAAAAGCAACTGGAAGGAACCCGCACCCAAAACTTGGGGCGATGGAGCGGACACGTCAAGTAAGTGAGTAGCAACCCCTTGGTTATGACTTCCATTTGCTGAAATGAATATGTTTGTATTTTCCTGTTGGTTCATGGAATCGATTTCACGACTGGACAAATTTGTTCTCGCTTTTTCCAGGCGAAAACGCGAATGGGTGCAAAGCTCCCAAAGCCTCTGGTGGTAAGTTCCTCCTAAGCTCTCGGCTTTCGGGTTTTGAATCCTCCCCACCGAACGGGGGGACGGGGAGGTTTGGAGATCTCCACCAAACGGGGGAATTTTCCCGATGCTTGGTTGTTGTTGGGAAACATGTCTTACCAACAAGGGAATCTTGAAACTCAGGGAATGGAAATGGGTTCGTAACTCCGCTAGTTCTTAACCTAAACCTAAGAACTCGAACCTAATGAAATGGGTTCGTAACTAACTCCATCTGAATTCGATTCCTTACCCCTTAGAACTCCAAGCCCCGGGGAAGTTCTCATCTTTTACAGACATTTCTCGCCCATGTTACCCAACAAGTTGAAAAGTTGTGTTTTTAAGAGGTAAGATTTTACATTTTTGCTTATTGTGGTTTAGTGGTTGAAATCCAACCACTTAACTGCTAAAGTTTAAATTGTTGCTCCCCTTCCAACGTCAACCAAGTATGGTTGGAAGACAGGGTTGTGGTTGATCACTCGGAAAGTTTATCCAACCACTTCTGTGTTTTATATATATATATATATATATTTCGGAATCTCCCCCTTGATATGGGGTGTTGGTCTTTGGGGTTAGGCCCTTTAACGTATCACAGATTCGTGGCTTCCATTTCCCACAACCCTGGAAGAGGATAGGGTTCCAGACTGGGTCGAGTCACAGGTTCCTTTGGGCTGTGTCCCTATGTCTTCTTGGTGTCCCTTTGGTTGGTTTTCTTGCTTGTTCTTATGGGGTTTCCCCTTGGTCATGGTTGTTGGTGGGAAACATTTTAAACATGTGTTGCCTCTTGGCGTTTACTGGTTGAAATCCAACCACTGAACTGCTATGTTGTCTTCAATTGTTGCTCCCCTTTCAACGTCGACCAAGAAGGCTTTATGACTACCTGGAGTCTCCATGATCCTGTAAAAATGGGTCCATGACCAACCATTATTTTGGGTAATGACCAACACTTTTTGAAGGGTCATGGAGACTCCAGGTATTTGCTTGGATCTTTGAACTTGACCAGTTTGTTTGCAACAGGGATGTTCCATTGGACCCAGAAAAAGTACACACTTGTGTGCAGAGGGGTCGTTGCAGAAACCGAGTGATGTCCCTTAGGTTGTCCAGGGCTCCTTAAAAGATCTCCATTTTGTAACCATTTGAAACATGTGGCTTTTTCAACACCAAAATAAAGTGAAACCACCATTTACAAGTTGCAATGTTCAGGTGTGTTTCATGCATCCGGATTTCTGTTGTCCTTTGAACAAGAAAAAAACGGACGAACTTTCCTAGCCTACAGCTTAAAAACAATTTTCCTGTGCCCGAGCCTGTAGCTCCTGCGACTGCATCGAAGTTCTCAAACCCACGGCTTAGGTTCCCTGAGTTACGAACCCATTATCGAATTCAGTGGAGTTAGTTACGAACTCATTTCATTAGGTTCGAGTTCTCTGGTTTAAGTTAAGAACTAGCGGAGTTACGAACCCATTTCCATTCCCTGAGTTTCACTTTCCCTTGTTGGTTTTAAAGGGAATCGCTTTTTCGGAAATATGTGTATTTTTCCCGGGGGCTTAAGCAAATGGAAGTCTTGGAACCCTTGCAAATTTGGACGGCTTGAATCTGGTGTTTTGGCAGCCTTCCTGTCACTTCCTGTGGCATGAAGCTTCATGTTCACCTGGCCAGTGGAGATGGTCTCTCTGTAGAAGTCTCACCGGCGACGAACATCAGCGAGCTGAATGCGACAGCGCAGAAGCATTTCCAGCGCCCCTTGAAGCTCATTGCGAAAGGCCAGCAGCTCGATTTGACGGCCACGCTGAGTGAGGCTGGGTTGCGAGATGGAGACGTGGTGCTAGCAGTTGTGCAGCTTGGCCAACTGGCCGCCACAGGCAGTGCGTTCGCTTGGCATCGCCCCCAGGGCGAGGTTGTGACCTGGGGTGATCTAAACTGCGGCGGTGACCGCAGCCATGTGCACGAGCAGCTACGAAATGTCCAGCACATCCAAGCAACTTATGGTGCTTTTGCTGCTATTCTTGAATCTGGGGCTGTTGTGACCTGGGGTCATCCAGAGTATGGCGGAGACAGCAACCAGGTGCAAAGGAAGTTGAGGAACGTCCGCCACATCCAATCAACTAACAGTGCTTTTGCTGCCATTCTTGAATCTGGGGCTGTAGTGACCTGGGGTGCTCCACATTCTGGCGGAGACAGCAGCCAGGTGCAAGAGCAGCTGAGGAACGTGCAGTACATCCAGGCAACTAAAGGTGCTTTTGCTGCCATTCTTGAATCTGGGGCTGTTGTAACCTGGGGCGATCCACACTATGGCGGAGACAGCATCCAGGTGCAAGAGCAGCCGAGCAATGTCCAGCACATCCAATCAACTAACAGTGCTTTTGCTGCCATTCTTGATTGTGGGGCTGTAGTGACTTGGGGTGCTCCACATTCTGGCGGAGACAGCAGCCAGGTGCAAGAGCAGCTGAGGAACGTGCAGCACATCCAAGCAACTGTCCAAGCTTTTGCTGCGATTCTTCAATGTGGGGCTGTTGTGACCTGGGGCGATCCACACTATGCCGCAGACAGCGGCCAGGTGCAAGAGCAGCTGAGGAACGTTCAGGACATCCAAGCAACTGCCCATGCTTTTGCTGCCATTCTTGAATCTGGGGCTGTTGTGACCTGGGGCGATCCACACTATGGCGGAGACAGCAGCCAGGTGCAAGGGCAGCTGAGGAACGTGCAGCACATCCGAGCAACTGAAGGGGCTTTTGCTGCCATTCTTGAATGTGGGGCTGTTGTAACCTGGGGCGATCCACACTATGGCGGAGACAGCAGCCAGGTGCAAGAGCAGCTGAGGAACGTCAGGGGCATCCAAGCAAATCGCTCCGGTGCTTTTGCTGCCATTCTTGAATGTGGGGCTGTTGTGACCTGGGGTGTTCCAGACTTCGGCGGAGACAGCAGCCAGGTGCAAGAGCAGCTGGGGAACGTCCAGCACATCCAAGCAACTCACGGTGCTTTTTCTGCCATTCTTGAATCTGGGGCTGTAGTGACCTGGGGTGATCCGGGATATGGCGGAGACAGCAGCCAGGTGCAAGAGCCGCCGAGCCTTTCTTTTGGGCTGCAAGATGTGCCCGGCCGCACTCGGAGCGCGCTGGAGGCATGCTGGAAGGCGGCCAAAGTGTTGCTTAGTGGATGAAAGAAGAATCCCGTGCAGAGCCAGGGGCGAGCATGCAACAGAGACCTGGCTGTACCCCCGTAACCTCGAAATACAGAGACCTGGCCTTTTTTTAGTTGGCATCTTGTTGAAAAACCGATCGGGTGTCCATGTTAAATACGATCCCTTTTTTAGTTGAGGGTCGACATCATACCCTACAAAATGAAGGCATGGGTGTAAGGGGTAGTTTCAAGAATCTCAACGTGGGCTTGAAAGAGACTCAGTTCAGTGGCACTTTGTGTTCTTTCTTTGGCGGCTCTGAAAACGATCAACCCTTTTGTGCAGGGTTGTGGGATCACTCGGGGTTTCTCCCCACTTCTGTGATACAAGGGAATCCCCCTTTCTATGAACAAAATCGTCTTTGGGAAGCCGTTTCTGTTGTATCACAGAAGTGGTCATTCCCCACAGCCCTGCTTTTGTGAGTTCCGATTATTATTATTCTCCAGGGCCTCTTGAAGCGGGGAAAAAGCCGCAAAACTCCAAACTGGTCCAAGGCACGTGCCGCACAGTTGCCCAGTTGCCCAGTAAAGTGCTTCCTTTTTTGTCTCACTTTTTTTTCTCGGGGGTTTTGGGGTTCCCCCTTAAACTCAACCAACCAAACAAGGTTGCTCTTTTCGTCCCACGGAAATCCACTGGGCATCTGAGTAAGGGCTTCGGGCTTCGATCAAACGTCTGGGCCGCAACCCTTCCTTCACCTACCTCGACTTGGATGTTCGCTTCGCCAAGTGGGAATCGCCGCGGTTAGAACCCGCAGGGTGAATGAACTCTACTCATGGTTGTTTTTTTTGGAACCATTTTACATTTTCGCTTATTATGGTTTAGTGGTTGAAGTCCAACCACTGAACTGCGAAACAATATGTTTTTGCTCCCCTAACCCAACGTCAACCCAGAAATCGGGACCTAAAAGTTGGCTTTTCCACCCAAGCTACCATGAACTTGCGGCGAATCGAACACCCAAACTAAGGCATCTCTCACTTTGCAGGGGTCTGGTGGTAGCAAAAGGCGTGAGCTGCACTGCCCCGTAACCTCTGAATACCCGCCTTTTTTCAGTTGGTATTTTGTTGAATAACCTGGTTTTCCACGGTAATACCTTAAGTTTTAGTAGAGGGTCCACATGATACCCTAAAAAAAGTGGGTATTTGGAGTAGGGGGTATACCCATGTGCAGTAGCTGCGTTGATCAACCGCCATCGCAAGGCCCTGATTTGTTTTTGTCCAACCCGATTTGGCTTGAGACGAGTCATGTGCCAACCGAAGGGAATGGGAGTTCTTTGGTCCAGGGAAACCAAAAGGAAGCCTAATGTTAACCCCGGATGAAGCAGAAGCGCCGGGGTCCGGGTGTCCTCTGATTTAATTGGCGGTGTAGACCACTTTTGGAGGAACCCCCCCCCCCCCCCCCTGACAATTCAGACCGCTTCTTCAGGGCCGCCCCGGGGGTTGTTAATCCGGGGTCAACATTCCATTTTGAGAAACAGCCCAAGAGTGTGCCGGCCAGGAAAAGCCATCATCCATCCCTGTTGAATTTCTGAGAAAGACCCAAGTTTCTTTGCACATGAACAATGTTGAGCTATTTTTGTTTGTTTGGACAACATATTCATGTTTGCACCGCATATTCATTTCTCTACACCCGTCCGTTTGAACAATTTCGAGCGATTGTGATTGTGGAGAGAATACCTCTACCTGGACCCTCAAACTGGACCCTCAAACTACCCGAATAAAGATAGGAGATTGGAACCCAACATTATGGTTGGAAGGGTCCAGGCACACTTCTTTTGAAGCTCGAAATCGCCATTTCCCTGTATTTGGGCTTTCAAATGTGTCAATTGTATAGAGCAACCAAGTGGAAACCAAGTTGAGCCAATAGAACTTCAGGGAACTCCAATCAAAAACCATGGAGAACCCAAGTCAACCGGGCCATTTCTCACGCTCCACTTGAAACGAGAAGCCGAAGCCTGAAATCTCCACCAGGCTGGCAGAGCAGCTTCGTATCGGAGCGGTGGAGGAAGCCGACTGAACTGGGGGGGGGCTGTTTGAAGGCCATGGGGTTGATACTGTGGATGGGCGAAATCCGTTCTCACCACTTTGGAAGTATTGGAAACGTCGACCCTCCAGTAAAAAAAAAAATCCGTTCGCACCACTTTGAAACCATGGTTGCAAGCATTGTTTGTTGGTATTGACAGGGGGATTCGCATCCTTCCAGAAAAATTCTGCACGGTGGTGCGAGAAGCGGAGTTCGCCACCATCCACACCCCCGCAACCTCCCGGGACCAAAGGCCATCTTTCGTGCGGTTTTCCGTTTTGGAACACCGGCGAACTGGCTTTCCGGGCCAGATACCGATCCCCCTTTTGTTTCAAGAGGCTCGACAAAAAATTGCCCGAAAGAGTTACTCACTCCCCGAACTTGCTGGGCTTTGAACTTTTTGGGCTGGGACCATTTTGGTGAACAGAAAGTTTGAACTTTTCTTGGCCCAACTCAGGAAGTGAGGTTAGTACTTGGAGTAGGGGGTGGGTTTTTTGGGTTAGCGGCATTTTGAGCCTCACCCAAATGGCCTTGTGCGAATCCCTGCAGTTGAACCCAATCCGGAGTTTTGGGACAATCCTTTGGGCTTGCTTTTGAGCACCAAACAAAAAACCAATGGAAAACCACATCGAGAACCAATGGAACACCACTGCATGGTTGTTGTTGGGAAGCATTTTACACGTTTGCCTATTGTGGTTTAGTGGTTGAGCACCCCACTTGTCTGCTAAGATTTGATTGTTTGCTCCCCTTCCAACGTCAACCAAGTTCAAGTGAAGGTGCTAATTCCATAGTTCGCAAGCTTTGAAGAAAACCCAGGGCATGGATATGTTCATTTCTGCTAGACCCCCTGTTCCTTGGCTTATGCGGGGTACTCGCGAAAAACATATGTCCTGATTCTCTTTCATTTTCAGTCTACCCTCAAACATACCCCCTACTCCAAATACCCACTTTTTCTAGGGTATTGTTTTTGAAAAACCTGGTTTTCCACGGTAAATACTGATCCCCTTTTTAGTAGAGGGTCGACAAATCATACACAAAAAAAGGCATCGGGTATTTGGAGGTTACGGGGGTACATTCGTGTTGGGATCGGAGGCCCCAGTCAGAACGTTGGTTCAGCCTTAAGAAAGCGGTGTGTGGAGTAATGTTGACCCAGGATGAATAAACCCGTCCCATTCGGGGGGTGTTCCCTCCAACAGTGGTCTGAATCCCCACTAACAGAATCGGGACACCCCCCTATTAAGGGGCCCATTAATCCGGGGTTAACATTATTCTCCGAAAGGTTTATCGCTGCCCCCGACCCCAAGTACCCGATGCCGTTTGTGGGGTATGATTTGTCGACCCTCTACTAAAAAGGGGATCGGCATGTACCATGGAAACCCGGGGTATTTGGAGTAGGGGGTATTCTCCAGAATCGTGCCAGTTGGATTTAACTCGGTTTTGTTTTTGTTTCTTATTTTCTTGTTTTCACCCCTGGCGTCGTTTTGACATCACCGGCATCGGATTTCAACATCCTCAGCATCACCAGTTGGCTTTGGCGTAGGCTGGGTTTAGGGTTGGTTCAGGGTGGGTTCAAGGCTTGGTTAGGCAAGTTGGGGTTCCTGTTGGTTGGGATTTGTATAGCTGGGTGTAGGCGTGATTGGTTTGGCTTTGCTTTAGGTATTAGGATGGTTTAGTGCATGGCTTGTTGTGGGTAAGGGTTGGCTTAGGGTGGGTTTAGAGTTGGTCTAGGCTGCGATCGTGTTAAGGTGGGCTTAGGGTGGTTTAGGGTAGGTTTAGGCTGGTTTAAAGATGTTTTAGTGTTGGTTTGGTTCGTTTGGGGGGAGGATTTGTTAAGACTTGGTTTAGGGTGGGTTGGCGTCCGAAGTCCGAAACGTGGGTTTGGCGCAGGCGTTGGAGTCTTTAGGATTGGTTCAGGGGTTTGGGTTGCCTTCTAAGGCCAAAGCCGAACAACGGCCTTTCTCTACTTTCCATTTTACACCTGCGATGAAGATCAGGGGGATAAAGAGGGCTCCCAAGAAACCAACCCGAACCATTCCGGGGAGAATCTCTACTGTTGGGTTTCTGTGCATTTGTTTTGTGTGCATCAAAGCAACGAGCCATTTTTGTTTGCTACCGCAGCTTTCCGATGTCCGTGTTTGTTTCGCTGTACCAGTGTGTTCCCACCTTGAAAAATGCGATCGAGCCTGGCAATTCCCGTTTGTTTTTGGTGTTCCTTCGGCGAGAAGTCGATTTTTGGACTCGAGCGGATTCACTTTCATGCGGCACGACTTGGTCTATCCGGCATTGAAATCTAGGTCCAGTAGTGCCCGTTTACCCTTTTGGGGGAGGATTTCCCTACTAAAAGAGACTACAGAACAAAAAATCGGGTACCCTCTCTACTGGAGGACCTAGGAAATGACTGGCGACGGCAACGCGCACCTAGGAGTTTGCCTGCTTCCAGATGACCGATGGCCTGGAGACCCACAGGCCGATTCCACGACACTGGAGACCAAACGCCCTTGGCTTGTCGTGGGGATTGGCGAAACCGCCAGGCGTTGAACCGAACTGGAATACCTGGACACTCAAACTACCTTTGAAAGAGGGAAACCACCAACGATAATTTTGGAGCAAGATCCTTGTGTTACGGTAGTTATTATTCGGGTTCAGGTACTTCATATCTGGGTTAAACATTGGAAACATCACTTTGGCGCATGTTGCTTGGATGTTAGGACTTTAACTTTTTGCCAACCAATGGGTTTTCCATTAAACCACTAAAAGTTAAAATTTTAGCAGGGAAGCAGAAAGCAACCGAGATCATACATCTTCACCCCTGGTAGGGGTCGTAGGCGCACCCATGCCTGTTCAAGGGCCCCGACTTTTGGGGACCTCTTCTATCCCCTTCCGGTTCCCCATGAAAATTCACAGCGAATTTCACGAACCCGATGCTTTTGGGGGTTGAATGAATCTGCAGACGTGAGTTACTACTTGTCCCGGAGGGTTCCCCTATATACTAAAATAGACTACAGAAAAAAAGGTACTCTTATTCTAACCTCTCCACTGGAGGACCTAGACTTGCAATGAGGCTGAATCCGTTTGCCATGGCAGATCCGTATGTGGGGTGTGTCCTTTTTTGCGGCTACCTGAATTGGGGAAACACGGAGAAGCAAATGGAAAGCTGTTTTGGGGCTAAGGACGAGCCACCCGCGCCAGGGTCAAAGCTCCAATGGGCCATGGTCATGGCTTCAATAGGATAAGGAACTAGGTCCTGGCACTACTGGGGGACCTAGGGAATGATTTCCAACAAGAATCGATTCCCCGTAAAACAAAACCAATGGGCACATGAAAAAGGTCCGATTTGACTCAACACAACCCTTTTGGGGTTGGTAAGAGTGGTAACGGAACATGCCCCCTACTCCAAATACCCACTTGTTTTAGGGCATCATGTCGACCCTCTACTAAAAAAGGAGGTAAAAACCAAACTAGAAAAAGGCTGGGTATTTGGAGTAGGGGGTAAGCTTGTGGGGGCAAGTCCTCGCCAGAAGCACACATTGTCCCCTGCTGAATTCCTTGCTGGTTCTCAGCAGGGAATGAGAAATGGAATATGCCCCTCAAGAAACCATCCATCCGCTTTGGTTTTCTTTATTTGGGAATCCATGTCCAAAACCGGTTCATTCATTCAACTCGCTCGGTCATTCCCAATCTAACCCCTTCCACACCTTTTTTCCGGCTATGATTTGTCGACCCACTAAGAAAGGATCGATACTTTTGCCATGGAAAAACCACCGACCCTCTATACACCGGGTTTAATAACCTTACCATGAAAAACAACAAAACAAATGACAGCTCTGGTTCTTTCGAATGGGTTCAGTATGTTTACCATGAAACAGATAGCAACCCAAAAGCGGAAGAACGTCTCTTTTTTCACCTCCAGTGTTTGTTGCCTCGAAGGAAAAAACTGTTTTTTTCTCCAGTTGTTTTTGTTTTTGCCATGAACACCTGCAAAAAACAACTTGTTGTTTTTTCTCCTCCAAACGGGTCTCTTCACCGACTTTTGCCGCACCGGGGGGATAATTCTCACCAGGTAAGAACGTCTCCTTCTTTCACCTCCAGTTGTTTCTTTCTTAAACTTTGCCACAAATAAAAACGAACAACTTGCTATTTTTTTCTCCCCCTTTTGGAAGAAGCCGGCAGGTTGCTGCCGGAGTCCACGCCTTTGTCCATGCTCGAGGAGAAGTGGGCCAAGCTGAAGGCCAGCCTCGGCCGGGCCGGGCGCCTCAGCGAGCCACCAGCCCGCAGCCCGGAGACCGGAGAGGGCGGCGTTGGAACGGGGGAGAAAACCCGCAGGACAACAAAAGCGGAGAAAACAAGACAGGGGGGGAACATTGCTGTTGGGAAACTTTCTTTTTTTTTGGAAGGGGGAAGGCAAAACCCTAAAGCCTAAAGCCCAAACACTAGACCCTAAACCCTAAAGGGGGGAGAAAAAAGCGGGGGAGGTGTTCGTAAAGAAGGGCAACAAACCCGCAGCCTTCATCCCAAATGTTCCTTGCCCCCAAATGGCCATGGCTTTCCAACCAATGGTCATCCCATGATCATGGTTGTTGTTGGGAAACATTTTGTTTAAACATTTTTGCCTATGCGGTTTAGTGGTTGAAATCCAACCACTTAGCTGCTAAAGTTGTTTTTTTTGCTCCCCTTCCATTGTCAACCAAGTGGTTGGGGAAAGCCCGCAGAAAAACAAAAGCGGGGGGGGGGGGGGGAAAAACCACCGGGAGGGCTAAACCCCCACAAAGAAAGAGAGAAGGAAGTAAGAAACCTGGTTTTTGGACCCATCTTGCAGAAAAAACGGGGGGGGTTGGCTGCGTTTTTGGGGGGTTGGGGGGGGTGAGGGGGGGGGGGGGTGGGGGGGCCCATGACAACCGGTGGCCGATGACCAATTCCGATCGGCCCATTCGGATCGAATTTTTCGACGGTATCAAGCGCCTTCCCCAGAAATTAGCTGCTCCCCCTTTTTTGGCTTTTTTTTTTTTGTGCTTTTTTGGATGGTCCCCCGTTGTTTTCCACATTTTCCAGGCAAAAAAGATTTTATTTTGCTGGGGTCCGAATTCCAGCCAAGGAGCTACACTGGTTCTTCGGCCGGTTGTACTCCTTGGCTGAAACCTTTAGGGTTTTCCCAGCGGATCTTTTGTTTGCAGAGGCTCAGTTGTTCAGTGGCACCGAGTCCCTTTTTCCAACTTTTTTTTGGTGGCTGCCCCACTAAAAATTGTCCAAGCCCAAAAAAGGGTTCCCTTTTTTTCCAGGGTCACTGAACAACTGAGAAGGGGTCTTGCCAGCAACTAAGACGCTTTCCCTGATGCTTTCGGTTCCCATCGATCGTTTCAATGGAAACTACCAGTAGGTTGATCCTATTTTGAGGCCTGTTCTTGGTGGCTCTTCTAAGGTGAGCCACAATCAAAACCGGTTAAGTGAAGGTTAGTCCCCCCGAGAAATAGGTGTGGCCGCCTTTGCAATTCATTGGGTGGATTTGGGTATGCCATTTCAACACCAGGTTCTTGATTGTGACTCAGGTGATCACCTACTAGGTCCCCCAGCTAGGTGCCCTTTCTCACGCTTTTTTTGGTTGGGAGGGTTCCCCTACTCCAAAAAAATCGGGTACCAACTTATTCTGACCTCTCTGCTGGAGGACCTAGTCCCACTAACATGGCACGGGGAGGTACTTGGAAGATCAATTTCCTCTTGGAGGGTCCATTTTTTTGGACAAGTGCCATGTTCGTGGGAGGGAGCTGGCCTAATAAATGTCGCAAATGTTTGGGTCCCTTGGGCCAACTTAGCTGGATTTCAATGCCCTACGCTTGCCTTGTGTGGGACCTTTGGCGAACCCGAACCCGTCGGGTGCGTTGGGTCAGGTTTCCATTGGATCCTTCCTGTTGCTGTGTGTGTGTGTGTTGCTTCAAACCATCCAAGGGGTCCGATCACCCTATCATGGTTGTTGTTGGGAAGCAGGTTTTACATGTTTGCTTATTGTGGTTAAGTGGTTGAAATCCAACCACTTAACTGCTAACATTTAGATCTTTGCTCCCCAAAAGTTAAAGGACTTCTAGCAGGGATCTGCCTTTTTGGGGCTGGTCCCCATTCGGATGGCCAGGGTACTGGAAAAACACTCCCAGGGGTCGGGTTACGTTACGGCCCGTGCCGAGAGAAAAAGCAGGAGAACAAAATACGGAAGAGATCACGGAGGTCTTGTTCCTTGGTGGCTCCCAGCCATCCAGTTCCTTAACTTTTTAGCCTTTTAGTGTTTAGCGGAAGAATCCATTCAACCCACTAAAAGTTAAACGTTTAGCGGGGGATCTGGGGGCAGCCTAGGTTTCTTGTCATCCTTTTCCAGAGGAAATCCACTACTTGGGTCAGCCTTCAGGCCGCGTATTCCGCGTGTTGCTTTTGCTGTTGGGTATCAAATGTGAGGAAAGATGATTAAGTGAAGCTTGCGTATTTGGGGACAGAGGGGGCTCCACTCTTTTGAGAGAAGCCAACCAATTTCTTAACCAGACCCGCAAATATAAAGAAAGTGACTGATTCCCCTGCTGATGTCTCTTGAGCAATCCGACCTTTTGAGACATCAGCCAACCAAGAAATGTTTTGAACATCCCGAATGCAAACCCAAGCCCAGTTGTCCAATAGTCCGAACCCGCACGATAGCGTTTACGTCTAAGGTCATTTTGGACGTGTCTTCTTGTTAGGGACCCCGAAAAATGACTGCTTTCCTTTTGGTTTCTCAAATACAAACCTTTTAATGTTGGACCTCCTTTAGGAACCCTCTATTGTAAAAGTGTTTTTTTCTCATTCAGGATCCTGTGACTGTTTTAGGGGTCCTCTATTGTGGAAAGTTGTTTTGGCCACCCCCAAATCAACACCTTTCAAGGGGCACGTGCGCACAGCCGGCTGGCTTGAGGTTTCTGGAATTGGTCTGAAGAGAATCGGATCAAAGCCCTTCAGGCACTAGCGCCATGTTCAAATTGGGCACTAGCCCTGCGAGTTGTGCAACTCAAGCCCGGTGCAGATGATTTACCAATCAGTTTTGCAGATAAAGGGTCCAAACAAAACAGGAGCACTCTAAAAAAGGGGGGACACACCCATTGGGGGGGGTGTTTTCAATAGGGAAACCAAGAGGAAGACCGAAGCCAATGTGGGGGCTCCGAATCCTAGAAAACAACACGCCCAGTTGGGTAGAAGGTTAAAGTTGGCCTGGATCTACCCCCTACTCCAAATACCATCTGTTTTTAGTTGGTATTTTTGAAAAACCCGGGTTTCCATGGTAAATATGATCCCTTTTTAGTCGAGGGTCGACATCATACCCTAAACAATGAAGGTATTGGAAAGGGGTAAGTAGAACCCCTGGTTGATTTTGAGTGGGGTCCCGGCGTCACACATGTTCGTCCCAGCAGGTCCATGCAAATCTGGTCTTAGGCAATGAGGGCAGGAACCATCCTCTATAAAAGCCAAAGGCAGACTAGATCGAAGGGTAGACCTACTACATGACTATATATGGCAGTGGGTCCAAAATGGGTACCCAACATGGAACCCTGATAAATGGAACCCAGGACGAAAACCTGCGGTCCCCTGGTGATATAACTTTGACCCATACCCATATGGCCATATGGATCACCTGGTTCTCCCTTCGGCTATGTTTTTTTCTGAACACCACCGGCGGCATGAACAAAATTAACAACGACGCTTCTGGTAAGCGCAAACCTGTATCGGCTGGTGCTGTCTGTGCACAGATTTGATTTGCGTATCTATTTGCTAGCCTTAGTATACCCCTTACACCCAATACCCACTTTTTTTAGGGTATCATGTCGACCCTCTACTAGAAAAGGAGGCATCTACCATGGAAAACCCGTGTGTTTTCCAAAATATACCGGCCAAAAAGAACGGCCTCGGGTCTTGGGAGGTGACGGGGTTATCCCTTCAAGTGCGCACATGTGACGTGCGTCGGCCTCGGCCTCGGCTCGATCGCCCAGGCCTCGCACCTGGTCTTCAAGCGCCGGTTCCTGTCCTTCGAGGAGACTCTGAAGCCGGGAGCCAAAGAAGCGTTGCACGGCTCTCGTACCGCGCCCGCGCGGCGCAGAGGGCCACGCGGAGAGCTCAGTGAGTGGTGTCCCTGTTGCGTACCCCCCCCCCCCTTCCCAATTTCCCCGCGTTGTTTTAAGGGTGTTTGAGGAAAGATTTGGGTTTCATACCCGCTTTTTTTAAAGGGTGTTTGAGGAAAAAACCGGGTTTCCATGGTAAACACCGATCCCTTTTTTGGCAGAGGGTCGACATCATATCCTGGAAAAAAGAGGGTTTTTGGAGTAGGGGGTAGCTCTGCTGGGCATCTGTTTGAGCGACTGCATGGCCCGGGCCAAAATGAGTGGTTTCTTCCTTTTTGTTCGATGTCCGAAATGAGTTCGAGGTGTTCTCAAGAGCTTAAAAGCATCAAGTAGAAAGCAGGACTTTCCCAGCCAGCTCCTTGAAACAGCGGCCAACGCGCAGCGCCATCGAAAATGCAATTCAGGGGCGGGGGAGGGTGTTCAAATCTCCCATTTCGGCAACCCATGTTGCCTATGGTTGGAAAACTAGCCCGTAACCTCCAAATACCCGCCTTTTTTTCGGGGTATTTGTTGAATAACCCGGTTTCCCACGGTAAATACCGATCCCTTTTTTAGTAGAGCGAGGGTCGACAAATCATACCAACTCAGAAAAGGCCGAATCGGTATTTGGAGGTTACGGGGGTAAGACGGAATTCTCGGATCCCGGACTTCCCCATTGGCGCTTGGACGATAGGACTCATAGGATCGATGGGCTCAAGATGAGTGCAACAGGATCTCAGAGGCAAATCCCAGTTTCGCCATCTGCAGCGGGAAATTTATCTAAAAAAGGGTGGCCATGGTTGAAGGAGCAACAAAAACGCATGTTTGTTTTTTGGGGGGAACTCGGTTCCCCGAGTTTCACACACTCAAATAGGCCTTAGTTTGGATTGGTGGCGTGGGGATTTCAACCCCTGGCTGGTGAAGAGGCTTCATGGGAAACCCCTCCTCAGTTGTTCAGTGGCACCCTGTTTCCCTTTTGTTTTGGTGGCTGCCCCACGAAAAATGGTCTTCCCAAAAAAGGGTTCCCTTTTTTTCCCGGGTCACTGAACAACTGAGCCTTTGTTCCACCAAAAACCACGCCACCAGTTGCGGATTGACCCGCAACCTCCAAATACCCACTGTTTTTGTTTTTTTTTGTTTTTTGTTTTGTTTTTTTTCTCCAAGAATATGCTGAAAAACCTGGGCTTCCAACTACAAATGCAGAGACCGATTCGGCCTTTAGGCATGTTTTGGAAACCCGTTTTCGGGTGTTTTACGGCAAATCTCTCGATCCCTTTTTGGAGGGCCGACATGATACCAGCTTACAAAAAGGCATCGGGTCTTGGGGGGTGATCAATCTTCCTGGCACCATAAAAATCCTTTTCCGGAGGTCAAACATCTTGTTTCGATTTGTGTTTTTTCTAGTCATCCCTCGTTTCGCGGACCTGATGAACCCCCAAAATGAAGGTCAAATCTTTGTTCGTGGCTTTTTGAACCTGGAGTCTCCATGACCCGACCCTTTAACAATGGGGTCATGACCCCTTTATGTTGGGTAAGGACCAACCATTTTTAAAAGGGTCATGGAGACTTCACGTAGTCATCCCATGTTTCGACCTTTGGACTTTCCCCCCAACAAAAGGGACCGAGGGACGCCGAGTGACACCTCTGCCAATCGATTCGGATGCGCTCAGTCCTGGAGACCTCACACACGCCACCCTCACATACCGGCAGGCGCGCGTTTTTTTTTGGTCTGTCTGAGGCTCACTTGCTGAGTTCATGAACTTTAAACTTTTTGGGAAGACCATTTTGGTGGTAAACTTAAAGTTTAGACTTTTTTTGGGCCATCCACTCAGGCAGTGAGGATGGGTTTTTGTATTACACCCGCGACTTGGCGTAGAAACACCCAGGGCGCAGGTCAGGGTGCCCACTGGCGCAGCACCAACAGGAGCCAGTTCTTCTTTTGCTTCTTCGGCGGGTTTTGGTGTTACACCCTGGGATTACGCCCTTGGGAAAGGATTCCTGGCTCAAAATGACACGGGTTCTTTTTATCCGCAAATTTGTGCCATGGGGTCAATACCAAAAACGTCCTTCGAGTCTGGGTCCGGGGGTCTCGGGTCCGGCAACCCCTTTTCCCCCTTTCAGTCTTCCCCCAGCAATCGGTGCCCGACCTCTCACCAACTTGTTTGGTTGGGAGGGTTCCCCTAACTTGTTGGCTTGGGAGGGCTTTTCCCACTAAAATAGGCGACAGAAAAATCGCCGGGAAAAAGGGTACCCTTTGTTGGAAGGGTTCCCCTACTAGAAGTGACTATGAAAAAAAGTTGGTCGCCGTAGTCTAACCCCCAAGACTGGAGGACCTAGTTTCGCGGAGCCGGCGTTTCCTCTCGCTTCGAGGTCCTGGACTCGACGTCAGAGTTGGTTTCCCGGACCAGTTGCCTAGGGGTTGACATCATACAAAATAGAAAGGACGGAAGTTTGGAGTCGGGGGTTGTTTCTATTTACCGGGGCCACCCATTTTGGGGCTACCCTATTTTGACTGACACATGATTCTACTGGTTGAGTCCTTGTCCATTCTTTTTAAGATCATCGTTCTTTTCAGAAACCGATCACCGTTTTCCAACTGGGATTCCGGAGATTTTCAGGAAAAGAATCGGACCCCTGGAAAGAATGGGGAAATCAGAAGTCGGAGGTGCCAACCTGCGCTGGGAATTTCGGAGCAACACGGTGTTTTGCATGCAGAACCTCCAAATACGAGCCTCGTTTTTGTTGTTCTTCTTCTTCTTTTTTCGTGGGCAGTTTGGTGGCAAAACCGGTTTCGGGTTTTCAGGGTACATACCGATCCCTTTCTTAGTAGAGGGTCGACATCATACAAATAAAGAAGAAACAAGAAACAGGTATTGGGTGTACGGGGTAGTGGCAAAGAGCAAGTTTGGCTACTGTTTCTGGCCAATCTCGATCGGAAGGGAGATTTGCCCATATAGGCAACTTCGCTATGTCCCTTTTGGCTGTTGTGTCGGGTGGCAAGGCTTTGTATATAGGGGCTCCGTCTTCCTCTTGGTTTCCCTGAAAAAATATACACGCCAAGAAACGGGGCACTTCAAAACCGTTTCGGGCAGATGAAGATTAGAAGGGATAATCCCAACCATGAATGGGTGTGGACACAGGTTGTGATTGCTTGAACGCCCAGGTTTGGTTCTTTGACCTTTAACTGTTTGCAAAAAACAACTCTTCCCGCAAGCCCCCGCAAAAAGGTCAACACTTCTTTGGAGGGTTCTTGGCATCACTGTCTCAAAATGAAGGATGCCCGAACACCCCTTGTTACCATTTGTTACCATCAGTTTCGAGATCCCTTTTTCCCACAGGCAATCCATAATCCTTCCCTTCGGTGCTTCCAGCCAGTTCCATACGTGTCCATCTATTGCCTTGGTCGAACAGGGACGGCGATTCCTGGTAGATGTGCTGGTTTCATACGCCAGGGCCATAGCCCCTACTCCAAATACTCAATTTTTCTAGGGTAGTTTTTGGAAAACCGGTTTTTTCGAGGTAAATACCGTCTTTGGCAGTGGAACCCTCCCCCAATAAAGGGGAGAGAAGGGCACTACTGGGGGACCTAGAAACCATCGCTTATGCTTTCCTTCAGAAGAATATTGAGGTTCTTCCAAAACCCTTTCTCATTTCCAGATGAAAACCAGAAAGGATGTAGAAGGCACAAACCAAAGACTTCGACATGTCCAGTGAGGTATCCCCTTTCATGTGGATATGTCATTATTTGGGGTCCGCAAAATTGGTGGTTTTCATTTTGGTTTCCCCTTGGACAACACAAATTTCATAGGTCCCCCAAAAAAGACAACGCACCCATGCCCATGTTTACAGGCAGATGGGGAGGTGTCTCTTCGAAGGCATCCCATTTTGAGTTCGACAAGCAAAACATGACCGGCTTCGCGGTCCTCTACGCGACAAATTCGATAACACCAACCAACAAGGGGCCAACGCTTTGGTGAAAATCGGACTGAAAGGGACAGCTTCAAACGAGTCTTTGTCTAGGTCCTCCAGCAGAGCGGTTAGAATAAGTTGGTACGCTATTTTTTTTGAGTCTAGTTTCGTAGGGGAACCCTCCCAACCAAAAAAGGGGTGAGAGGTCGGGCACCTAGCTGGGGGACCTAGTTTCTTATTAAAATGGTCCACGCCCAAAAGAGAGGCTCATTGAATGTCAGCTCCGTTTTTTTTTTTTGCTAAATCTCAGATGCCCAGTGGATTTAAACGGGAAAAACAAAGGGCTCTTTAAGAAAATAAAATATAAGCAAATGCCCAGTTGTTAAAGCAAGTGGTTTTTTTGCCCCGAAGAAGCTCTCTCTCTCTCTCTCTCTCTCTCTCTCTCTCTCTCTCTTTTCCGCGTCGCTTTCAGTCACGATGTGACACAGCTGGGCCACGGAGTTGTCGACCCCCTACGAAACTCGACTCCAAAAAGGACAGCATAAGCGATGGTTTCTAGGTCCCCCAGTAGTGCCCTTCTCTCCCCTTTATTGTGGGAGGGTTCCCCTACGAAACTAGACTCAAAAAAAATAGCGCACCAACTTATTCTAACCGCTCTGCTGGAGGACCTAGACAAAGACTCGTTTGAAGCTGTCCCTTTCAGTCCGATTTTCACCAAAGCGTTGGCCCCTTGTTGGTTGGTGTTATCAAATTTGTCGCGTAGAGGACCGCGAAGCCGGTCATGTTTTGCTTGTCGAACTCAAAATGGGATGCCTTCGAATAGACACCTCCCCATCTGCCTGTAAACATGGGCATGGGTGCGTTGTCTTTTTTGGGGGACCTATGAAATTTGTGTTGTCCAAGGGGAAACCAAAATGAACACCACCAATTTTGCGGACATAGGAGTTTAAATCGGGTTCATTCCATGTCTCAGGGCCCTGCCTACCCCTTACACCCAATACCCACTTTTTTTAGGGTATCATGTCGACCCTCTACTAAAAAAGGAGCTATTTACCATGGAAACCTAGGTTTCTCCAAAAAATACCCTAGAAAAAGTGGGTATTTGGAGTAGGGGGTACAAAGCAAGCAGATGAGAGGCCAACTTCGGCTCGCTCGCTTCGCGTCGCTCGCGAGGTGGTGTGGGACTACTTGCACTACCCAGTGCCCGAGGACCGCGGACCGCACGCCCAACCCCGTGCAAAGAGGGCAGTCGGATGAGCGGCGGTGGGGTTTGGGGGGTGGGGTGGGGTGGGGGGGTCAAAGAGATGACTAGAGCTTCCGCTTGCTGAAGAATATGGGTCACGTTTCCCTTGGTGGTTTTGGGGGAAATCTGTCTCTGCTGGAAATATATGGGTATGGATCAAAATTAAACCACCAGTGGACCGCGGGTTTTGGTCCATGTTTCCACTTACCAGGGTTGACTTTGGTACCGGTTTTTTGATCCACAGCCATATGTGTTTGTGTGTCAACATATGGGTGTGGCTCAAAATTAAAGAACGCAGGTTTTAGTCTTTGATTCTATCTACCAAGGTGCCTATATTTGACCCACAGCCATGTGTTTGTGCCCCGTAACCACCCAATACCTGGCCATTTTTTAGTTGGTATGATTTGTCGACCCTCGACTAAAACAGGGATCGGTGTTTATTATTGAAACCCAAGTTTTTCAAAAAAAATACCTCTAAAAACGTGGGCACTTGGAGTAGGGGGTGTGTCAACACATGACCCTTGACAAATGGGTATTATTTGCTTGGATTCGGACCCCCCTGCCAAAAAAGAATGGGTTCGGTTTTCATCTTGGTGTCCCTTTAAAACCAAAAAGGGGGCACGCCAAAAGACAGAAGTGCGTCAGCCCTCCGGTTCCCGACAGGCAGTTCTGAGCCGCTTCTCTCGTTAGTTTGGGCCCACGTGTTCAAAGGATGTTTTGGAGAAACCTGGGTTTCCATGGTAAATACGCTCCTTTTTTAGTAGAGGGTCGACAAATCATACCAACTAAAAAAGGAGTGGGTATTTGGAGTCGGGGGCATGTTCCGTTACCACTCTTACCAACCCCAAAAGGGTTGTGTTGAGTCAAACGGACCTTTTTCATGTGCCCTTTGGTTTTGTTGTACGGGGACTCGATTCTTGTTGTAGGTCCCCCAAGTAAGTTCCAAGGCTTGCGGTCACTTGCTAAGTACGCCCGTTGAAAGGCGCGCACTGCCTGCGCTGGGCCTGTTTTATTTTTTTTCTGGAGACCCCTAACATGAGGGGCTTTCCGGCGTTTTTTTGTTTTTCTCCGTAAAACCACGGTAACACCACAAAAGACGGGAGGTGCCAACTCCAAACATCGCCGATGCCTTTTTTGAATTGATATGATTTGTCGACCCTCTGCTAAAAAGAGATCCGAATTTACCATGGGAACCCGAAACCTTTTTTTTTTTACAATACCCGAAACCCCGTTTGGAGAATGCCCTAATAAAGGAGGTAATACCTAAAGCATGAAGGAGCTACCATGGAAACCCGCTCGGTTTTTCTTGAAAAAGTGCTGCAAAAAAATGGTGGTCTTTGGAGGTTGCGGGGGTTGAGTGACCCACCACCACGTAGGCCCGTCAGTTGGTTGGAGGTTGCCGTGGGTGGGGCGTTGGTTGGAGGCTCCGGGGTGCTCCGCGGCCCTGAGGTAAGGTTCCAGGCTTCCACGAGTTTCTGCGAGGGCGGGGTGGTGCGAGGACTAGAACAGAGCACCGCATGGGGATATCACCTGAGCTTTCTTCGCAGGCGGAGGACACGATCAAGCACATCGCCGCGGCCATCCTGCATCTCGAGCCTGATGCTCAGCTCTGCGAAGGGGATCCCTTTCAACCAGCCCCATGCTTCAACAAAAGACCTTCGGGGGCAGTGCGTGGATTCCCAAAATAGATTCTCCGCAAGCAAACATGCAACGACAGCCAGAGATGGTGGATCTCAGCGGTCCTCAAACACTTCCCAGAATTAGCTCCCCCTTTTTTTTCCGTTTGTTGGGGGTGCCTTTGTTTTCCACTCACCAGGCAAAAACCGATATATATATATATATTTTGCTGGGGTCCTAATTCCAGCCTAGTTTAGGGGAGGGTTCCCCTAAAATAGACTACAGAAAAAAAGACCGCACCTTTATTCTAACCTCTCTACTGGAGGACCTAGTATTGGTTTTCCCTACCAACATGTACCAACCCCCTTTTTTTCCGGCGGGGTGGGCTACCCCCTTGTTTGGCGGTTTGCACCGGAGAAAAACCAAAAACAAAGGAAAAAATGATACCCTCCACAAAAGAAAAAGCACTGAGCAACAGCGGTTTCGTTGGGTCATGACTTGCTGATTTGATGGGGAGGGAATGGATTGGGATTGATTGGAATGAAGGAATCCCTAGGTTCATTCCCAAAAAGTCTGGTTGGTTCCCTGTTGAGAACCATCAAGCTAGAAGATCACTTGTTCGTGGTCGATCGATTGGGGAAATGGATGCGATCAATAACAACCACAGTTTCTCAGTGTCCCAAAAGTAAACCAAAAGAGGATGGGTCAATTATTTAGTGTGTCCGGACCTGCTTAATATTCAGGGCATCACCATTTGTCCCACCATTTGTCCTGGGCATAGATTGACCGTAGCCGTATGGCAAAGACACCCATTGAGCGAGAGTTGCATGTTTGATGCATTCAACATATGGGTTTGTCCTTTTTTAGATCACCCAACATGGTGGTTTTGCTATTGGGTTTCTCCTGAAAACCGCCAAACATGGGGGTAGCCTCAAGAAAGACCGACCCATCAGATCTTGCAATTTACTGAGCCTGCATGTGCCTTTGCTTTGTCGACACGTCTCTTCCTGAGCCAAAACCCAACTTGTTCAGGGCGTTGATGAAACAGTTGTAAGGTTGGTTTTGTTGGCTTGCGAGTAACAAATAGGCAAGCATACCAATGAGTGCAATTTGAGAGTTTCAATGCCAGAAGGACCTTCCTACGCCATGAAGGTGGATGTTTGCTTGCCCAGCGGAGATTGTTGCTCCGTGGCCGTCTCACCGGAGACGCCCATCAGAGAGCTAAAGGCTGCAGCGCAGCATCAGTTCCAGCGCCCCTTGAAGCTCAGTGCGAAAGGCCAGCAGCTCGATTTGACGGCCACGCTGAGTGAGGCTGGGTTGCGAGATGGAGACGTGGTGCTAGCAGTTGTGCAGCTTGGCCAACTGGCCGCCACAGGCACTGCGTTCGCTTGGCATCGCCCCCAGGGCGAGGTTGTGACCTGGGGTCATCCAAATTATGGCGGAGACAGCAGCCAGGTGCAAGAGCAGCTGAGCAACGTGCAGCAAATCCAAGCAACTCGCCGAGGTGCTTTTGCTGCCATTCTTGAATCTGGGGCTGTTGTAACCTGGGGTGATCCAGAAGATGGCGGAGACAGCAGCCAGGTGCAAGAGCAGCTGAAGAACGTCCAGCAAATCCAAGCAGCTGATGGTGCTTTTGCTGCTATTCTTGAATCTGGGGCTGTTGTGACCTGGGGCGATCCACAACTTGGCGGAGACAGCAGCCAGGTGCAAGAGCAGCTGAGGAATGTGGAGAACATCCAAGCAAATTACGGGGCTTTCGCTGCCGTTCTTGAATCCGGGGCTGTTGTGACCTGGGGTCATCCAGACTGGGGCGGTGACAGCAGCAAGGTGCAAGAGCAGCTGAAGAGCATCCAGCACATCCAAGCAAGTAACCGCGCTTTTGCTGCCATTCTTCAATCTGGGGATGCTGTGACCTGGGGGAATCGACGCTTTGGCGGAGACAGCAGACAGGTGCAAGAGCAGCTGAGGAACGTCCAGCGCATCCAAGCAACTGACAGTGCTTTTGCTGCCATTCTTCAAGCTGGGGCTGTTGTGACTTGGGGTGATCCAGAATATGGCGGAGAGAGCAGCGAGGTGCAAGAGCAGCTGAGGAACGTGCAGCACATCCAAGCAAATGACTATGCTTTTGCTGCCATTCTTGAATCCGGGGCTGTGGTGACCTGGGGTCATCCAAATTGTGGCGGAGACAGCAGCCAGGTGCAAGAGCAGCTGAGCAACGTGCAGCAAATCCAAGCAACCAAAGGTGCTTTTGCTGCCATTCTTGAATCTGGGGCTGTTGTGACCTGGGGTCATCGAGCGTACGGAGGGGACAGCAGCCAGGTGCAAGAGCAGCTGAGCAACGTGCAGCAAATCCAAGCAACTCGCCGAGGTGCTTTTGCTGCCATTCTTGAATCTGGGGCTGTTGTAACCTGGGGTGATCCAGAAGATGGCGGAGACAGCAGCCAGGTGCAAGAGCAGCTGAAGAACGTCCAGCAAATCCAAGCAACTCGCGACGGTGCTTTTGCTGCCATTCTTGAATCTGGGGCTGTTGTGACCTGGGGTGATCGTGCCCGTGGCGGAGACATCAGCCAAGCACAAGAGCAGCTGAGGAACGTCCAGCACATGCAAGCAAATGCGGGTGCTTTTGCTGCGATTCTTGAATCTGGGGATGTTGTGACCTGGGGTAATCCAAGCTCGGGCGGAGACAGCAGCCAGGTGCGAGAGCAGCTGAGGCACGTCCAGCGCATCTAAGCAACTGACCGTGCTTTTGCTGCAAGTCTTGCTCGTGGTGCTGTAGTGACCTGGGGTGCTCCGCATTCTGGCGGAGTCAGCAGCCGGGTGCAAGAGCAGCTGTGCAGTGTCCGGGACATACAAGCAACTGACCGTGCTTTTGCTGCCGTTATTGAATCTGAGGCTGTTGTGTCCTGGGGTAGTCCAGGAGCCGGGGGCAAGAGTAGCTGAGTTTGAATCGGCTGTAGCATGGACAGTGCAAGTGATTGTCAAAAGCGAAGAAGTTTCGGAACTACAAGTTTCACAGGTACAGCCATATGCTTCAACAAAAGACGCCCGGGCAGGACGTGGTGGATTCCCAAAAACGATTTTCCGCAAGCAAGCATGCAACGACAGCCAGAGATGGTAGATTTCAGCGGTCCTCAAACAACCCACTCTGCTTCCCCAAAATTAGCTCTCCTTTCTGTTCTTTGTTTTGCTTTTTGAGGTCAGTCCCTTTGTTTTCCACTGACCTGCCACCAACCAGGCAAAAAAGATTGTTTGCTGGGGTCCTAATTCCAGCCTAGTCTGTGTCTGGATTGACCCTTCAGAGCTACCCTTAGAAAAAGGGGGGAAAAAACACCTGTAATTTTGGGGCAACCAATTTGTAAGGGTTCTTTGGGGCCCAGGCATATCTAGTGCAGGTCAAAGGTGAAAGCCGTTTGTCTCTTTCCGGGTCCGTTCCTGGGTTTTTGTGAGACATCGTTTTCGAACCTTTGAGCGGCGTAGCCAAAAGCCCTCAAAATAGAAGCACATGTGCCTATCGATGCTCTTGCAGTCTATTGGAGAGGCTGCATGTTTTGTCCCCAACCCCCCACGTGAGCATTGATGGGGTGCAACAATTACTGGTCGGGCTGGTTTTTTGAAACAGGACGATTTGGATCCGGAAGGAACCAAAAGACTAATGGAAAAATGCCGTTGAGTCGCAACCATTTCCTTTGCCACGCCTCCTTCTTTTTGGTTGTTATCAATTTACCCTGAAAAATCAAGTTTTCCAAAAAATACACTAGAAAAAGTTGGTATTTGGAGTCGGGGGTACCTTCCCAATTAACATGGAACCTGAGAGGAGTGTCCTGGAAGACCGTGTTCCTTTTAAAGGGACCTGTCAGGTTTCATTTTAATTGGTGGGAGGGTAACGAAAACGTTCACATTGTACGATTGTTTTGCTCCAAGTTGTGTTTGTCATTTTCAGCATCTATAAAGTTTGAGAAAAACTGTTTGATTTCTCCAGCCCGCCTATTCTTCACTCTGCGCATGCCTCCACTCCGGGCTTTTGGAAGGATCAACGATAGTGAGTCACCTGGTGTTCCCCTCAACTGTCGTCATGTTTGGGAATTCTAAGGCCCGACTGTCAGCAGAGTTAACTTTACCCCCTACTCCAAATACCCCAAAAAATATTAGTTGGTATTTGTTTTCAGAAAATGCTGGTTTTTCATCGTCCTTTTTTAATAGAGGGTCGACATCATACCCTGAAAAAAGAGGGTAATTAGAGTATAGGAGGTGGTCTAAACTGTCAGCAGCGATAACTTTATTCCTGGAATCCGTCTCTCACACCAAACATGGAAAGGAGCTCAGTTCGCGAATGATGCAGAAACCATGGGTGGTCAAACAAACAAAAACCACCCTACTCCAAATACCCTCTTTTGTAGCATATTTCTTGGAAAACCCTGGTTTTTCAGAGTAAATACCTCCATGATACCAAAAAGAAGGAGGGTATTGGGTAATTTGGTGGCTCCCAGCCATCCCCTTAGCTTTCTAGCCTTTTAGTGTTTAGTGGTAGTTTCCATTTAACCCACTGAAAGTTGAACTTTTAGCGGGGGATCAGAAAACGGGCAGCCCAGAAATGCAAACTCTTCAGTCGCACAGCTCCTCCCGGGCCAGGTTCGAGCACTACAAGCAGTGCCTCGCGTCGGCGGGTTTCGGCAGCATGTTCCTTCCATGGAGCGATGTTTGGTGATTTTCCCCGTTTTGAAGGGAATCGATTTCACTACTGGAAATCTCGTTATTTTTCCCGAAAGCATGGCGAAGGGTTCTTCCGCTGGGTTCATGGGAGTTATCATCATGAGAGTCATTGCAAAGAGTTATCATCATCAGAGTCATTGCAGAGAGTCATTGCACAGAGTCATTGCACAGAGTCATTTGCACAGAGTCATTGCACAGAGCCATTGCACAGAGTCATTGCTCATGAGAGTTTCAAATTCCTTTCTTCTCTTTTTAGGGCGGCGGGGTAGGGCCGACAGCACTCTACGAAAATCAACCCTCTGCGGAGATCGGCGTGGTCGAGGTCAAAAAAACTGTGGACTTTTTTCGATTTCTGATCTGTGCGCGCGACCCTCTGCGGAGATCGGCGTTGTCGAGGTTACAAAAACAGGACGTTTTACGATTTCTGATCTGTGCGCGCGACCTTCTGCGGAGATCGGCGTGGTCGAGGTTAAAAAACTGAGGACGTTTTACGATTTCTGATCTGTGCGCGCGACCTTCTGCGGAGATCGGCGTGGTCGAGGCTAAAAAACTGAGGACTTTTTACGATGTCTGATCTGTGCGCGCGGCCCTCTGCTGAGATTCGTGTGGTCGAGGTCAAAAACAGGACTTTTTGCGATTTCTGCGACCCTCTAGAGAGATCGGCCTGGTCGAGGTTAAAAACTGAGGACTTTTTGCACACTGGCGAGGCAGCTTGGCGTGCCTCAGAAGGTCGATGGCTGCAAGCTGTCGAAGCCTCAATTGGCTGCAGCTGTCTTGCAGAAGTTCACCCCGCAGGCCAGGCCTAGAGATGTGTTCATTTCTTTGCTGTGGGCTGCGCTTCTTTCAGTTTTGCGGACATTCTGGTGGATCATGCTGGCATGCAATTTTTCGTGGATCCCGCAGGACGAGCCGAGAAGGGCGCAGCGTGGCTCCAGGAAGAGCTGGCGGCCAAGGCTGTGGTGGAACTTCACGCTCTGGCGCGGCAGCTCGGCGTGCCGCAAAGGGCTGGCGGTATCAACTTGGCGAAAGCTCAACTGGCTGACTCTGTGCTGCAGAAGCTGACCGAGCAGGCCAGCCTCCATTTGTGGAGAGACTCGTTGGGTGTTGTTTCGTTTGTGGATGCTACGCAAGGTGTGTGTGTGTGTGTGTGGATGCTAGCTTGCGCGCCTCTGTGCTATCTTTGGCCAACGACTTGCGGATGGGCCGGCCTTTGCCAGAGTTGGGCAGCCTGTCTCCGGGCACTCGTCGCCTGCTGCCATTGGTGCGAGCGTGCATGCAGGTGACAGTGTTGCAGCCGTTGGGTCAGGCCCCACTTCCATTCAAGCAACGCTGCCTCCGAAGGACGTGGACATGGCTGAGAACATTTTGTTCGTGCTGGTTGGACGGCAGAAGAGAAAGTCAAGCTTGATTCATGCGGGCTCCGAGAGAGGAGTGTGTAGCCGCGGTGGAAAAGCTTCGCCAGACATCCAAGTACTACGCTCAGGCCACTGTCGATCTCAATCGACTGCCTGAGGGAGAAGACAGCAGAGTCTTCGAAGGCTGCGTCTTGGAGACGGCTTCCGACAGCTGGCTACCTTGCTTGGGAACTCTTGCAAAAAGGGCCTGCCAATGCTCAGGGGCAAGAAGCAGCTGCCGACGATGCTCTCGCAGAGGACAACGCTGTCGTGCGGTCATCCTCTGCGAGCGCGTCGTCTTGTGGGCTCGTGCGCTGGCCAGACGATGTTCTCGCAGCAGACAACGCTGTCGCGCGGTCATCCTCTGCGAGCGCGTCTGCTGCGCGCGCGCGCCGCCCAGACGATGCTCTCGCAGAGGACAGCGCTGATCCGCGGTCATCCTCCGCGAGTGCGGCGTCTTCTGGCCTTTGGCCGAAATTCTACTAGTTTGCAGCGCTCGTGTGTCATTTGTTGTGAACTTCTCGTCTTCTTCCATGGTGTCTTGCATCGTGTGCTTGAAGGACGACTGATCAGGCAACAAGTGGCTGCGGGTTTGCCGACACGTGGAAGGCCTGTGCCGCCGCAAGCCGCAGCAGCACGACACAGATTCGGAGCACGCTCTCAACCGAGCAGCCAACAAGATCCAGGCGGAGTCGCTCGATGCTGGCGGCGGCGGCGGCCCGGGGCTGCTGGGCCGCGAGGGAGCCCATGTGCGAGATGTTCTCCGCAGAGTCCGGCGTGTTCAAAGCTTGGCTGGGCGGCGTAGAAGAGGAGCGGAAAGCTCAGGCTGACATGTTCGAGACGCTGAACCAGGAACTGGTGGTGCCATCTCAGGATACGCCATGATACGCCCATGAGCATGTTTCAAGCGGCTACCTGGGCAATGGCATTTCCGGACTAGTTTCCACGGGGCGATGGTGTGCCTTTCTTGAAGCGGGAGACTCCCATGGAAGCAGCTGAAGTTTTCCGCTACTTGCTCTTGCGAGAGGAGCTCGTCTACAGCGTGGAGGAGGCGCCGCTTCAGCTGCCTGCGCCTCGCTGGAGTCGATCCGTGCCTGGGCTGTGTAGCATGGTGGGTCACTGTAGCGCTGCTTGCTCTCATGTGGTCCCTCGATCGATTTTCTTTGTTGGTGATTATTTCAAGCTATGTAGATTGTGTTTGCTTTTGTGCTCCTGCCGGTGATGTACGACATCCACCGCAGACTTGGCCTGATGCGGTCCTCCAAAAACAAGCGTGGGGGCTTCAGCAAGCATTGCTCTGTCATCGCCTCTGTGCAGACAGAGCACTTGCTGAAAGCCATGGCTCTGCACGGGGAGCGAGCTGACATCCGGGAGCTTATTCGGTCTCCAGAGGTGGACGTCGCCTTGAAGAAGGCTTTGGCAAGCGTGCTGGCTGCGAGCGCGAACGTACTCGGCACAGAAGGGCACCGGAGTCAGATTCGGCTGCGAGGCCACGAGCTGGCTGGCACTACGGCACGTCCCATTTGTTCGTCACGCCCAACTTGGCAGTCGCACGAGCGCCCGTTTCTGCAGCTGCAGCAGCAGAACATCTCAGGCGAGGTTGAGGGCTTCGCCGAACCTGGGCTGGGGTCTTGACGAGCCAACCTTGCCCCAGGGCCCCCCAGTGGCAGTCATGCGGCGAGCCGGACCCAGTCTTGCAAGCTCGCTTCTTCCACGAGATGATGCGCCTCTTCTTCGAAGAGCTCCTGGGCACCCTGCCACCCATGGCGCGCGCCAGCTACCACGTTGGCGTCGCCAGGTCTTTTGAGGATGGCTTTGCTGCGTCCACGTTTCCTGGCTGACGACGTGGCTGCCTTTTGCGCGCCCTTGGAGACCCAAGGCAGGGGATCGCTGCACCCTCACATCCTCTGCGTGCTTTTGGGGCACGACTTGGGCGCACGACTCCGCGGCTTTCAACAGAGTGCTTCCTTATCCAGCCATTGAGAATGCCAAGCCTTTCGCGGTGGAGGCGTTCTGCCACTTCAAGAGCTGCCACCTCTTCAGCGCCTGTTGGTCGGCCGCGTGCTGATGATGACCTTGCATGTGGAATGGATGGCTCGAGCGCCTGAAAATGTGGCTCGGACTTTCACGGAAGAGAAGGACATAGTCTGGAGCCTGCCCGACGCTCAGCCGGAGGTCGCAGGCAACAAGCGAGCGGCGGGTTTCTTGGTAGAGGAAACGCCTTCGAAAGTGAAGTGCTCCTCTTGGTGTACCTAATTGCTGATTGTAGCTGAGAGACTGCGCCGCCGGACGGACGCTGTCGTGCCGAACTCCAAGGGCTGCCGGCTGAGACTTCAGCGGAGATAGTTATAGGCGCCCGGGAAAACACTGTGTTTGCATGTCATAGCTGTCATTGCACTGAGAAGAAAGGGTTGTCAGGCAGCTGCTGGAGAAGTACTGTAACCCATCACATTCATTTACATTGCACGCGACGCATCTCCATGATAAGCCGCGCTCACGGAGGAGAAGGACATGGTCTGGGGATGTCTGGGGCCTGCTCGCCGCGAAGCCGGAGGTCGCGAGCAACAAGCGAAAGTGAAGCGCTCCTCTTGTTCCAGAGTAGAGGAAACGCCTTCGAAAGTGAAGTGTTCCTCTTGCTGTAGCTGATGGCTGTTTGCAGCAGATTGCACATCACATGAGGCAAAACTTGTGCGGGAACGATCACGGGGCTGTGATGCTTTCGGGCCAGCCGTGGTCCAGTTTTCCCAGAAAATGCAAATGGAGGTTTCACAGTTTTTGCACGCTTGCGTGGCAGGCAAGCACAGAGTTGAAGGAACCCGCGTCGTACCTTTTCGCTTTCTGGCTCGAGCGGAACCGAACTTATGAAAACTCTGCAGCGATGGCGCGGCGCCCACTGGGGTTGCTGTTGCTCCTGACGGAGGTGGTGGGCCTGTCGCAGGATGCGCATTCTTTGAACCAAGACATGGCAGACCTTTGTGCGAAGGACGAAACAAATGGAGGAACCCATTCAACCTGAGAAGCCCCTTGCACCCAATACCCTCCTTGTTTAGGGTATCATGACCCTCTACTAAAAAAGAGGTGTTTACCATGGAGACCCAGGTTTTTCAAACATTTACCATCTAACACAAAGCCGGGTTTTTGGGGTAGGCGGTTCAGCCTTGTCAAGTCCCAGATAGGACTGTCGCGAGATTCCCGACCAGCGGGTGCTGTTGCAGACCCGCCAGGCTCGTACCTTCGAAAGAAAAAAAAGGTGTCGAGGCGACATTCGAGCACTTTCCTTTTTTGTGTGCTGTTTTTGTTTGCACGTGTTGTATTTAGTTGTCTATTTCAGAGGAAGAGAAAAAAGCGTCACATGCGTTGGGTGAAAAGAACAAACTGTTATGTGTATACCCCCCTACTCCAACTACCCACTTTGTCTAGGGCATTTTCTGGAAAACCAGGTTTTCAAATTAAATACGCCCTTTTGTAGTAGAGGGTCGACATGATATCCAACAAAAGGTGGGTATTGGGTGTCAAGGTATATATATATATACTCAAAAACACTGCTCGTGCTTTATCAGAAACCCAATGCACTTTCCGACCGCAGGAAAGGTCACCGGGCAAAGCGATCGCACCCCTTGTCCGAGGCGGGGCGGCTTGTGTTGGTCTGTGGGTCGACAGTTTGGGACCATGTTACTCCAAACACCATATGTTTTCTTACCTCTTAAAAACACAACTTTTCAACTTTTTGGGTAACATGGGCTATATGTCTGTAAAAGATTAACTTCCCCAGGGCTTGGAGTTTTAAGGGGTAAGCCAAACACCATATGTTTTAGTTGGTATGATGTCGACCCCTGACTAAAAACGGGGGTCACTTTTCCATGAAAGCCCAAGTTTTTGAAACAGTACGAGGAATGGAGTATTTGGAGTAGGGGGATACACTAGGTCCCCCAGCTCGGTGCCCTTTCTCACCCCTTTTTTGGTTGGGAGGGTTCCCCTACTAAAATCGACAGCAAAAAAGTTGGTACCCTTCTTCTAACCTCCAAAACTGGAGAACTTAGTGTTACTCCAGACACCATGTAACTACAAAATGATGGGTTTTCCAGCTGGTTTCCCGTAGAACCGCAAAAGATGGGAGGTACCAGCTCCAAAAGTACCCGGCCGTTTTTGATTGATATGATTTGTCGACCCTTTACTAAAAAAGGGATCGGCAGCTTTCCATGGAGTAGGGGGGTACATTTTGGCCCTTGACCCACGCAAGCAGCAAAGCAAAGATGCAAATCCTAGGGCTGAACGTAGACCACGTTCGAGCCAACAGGGCGTATGTTGCTTGTTTTTGCGCGTTTTTCTGCGCCCTTCTCACCCGGCAAGCCCGCCCATATGGTTTCGGCCACTTCACACGCACATGTTCTTCGCGCCTTGGGCGTGCCGGCCCTTGGGTCCACTTCCATTTGCTTAATAATATTTTGTTCATTTTATCCCTGTTGGTTTTAAAGGAAATCTAGGGCAAATATGTTTCTTCCAGGGGGCTTCAGCAAATGGAGGTCCATCAGCAGTTTTGCGTAGGAAAGAAGGATACTGGCATTGTGATCCTTGCGGATGGTTGGTTTCGAGCGAGCCTGGGCAGCACTGATGTTTCACAGGTTGCATCGATTTCTTGGTGGCTCCCAGCCATCCCCTGAGTGTTTTTGTTCTTTTTAGTGTTTAGTGGCAGTTTCATTTCTCCCACTAAAAGTTGAACTTTTAGCGGGGGATCTGAGGGCAGCCCAGATTTGGATGCCCTCCAAGGAAGTATCACCCGCAGATCGAGGCCGTGCAATGCTACGCCCAACGCCAAGGCGGGAAATCGGAAAATCGAATCGTTCGCTGAGCGAGCCACAGCCCCGAAACCGATTCGGGGCTGGGAGAATCTCATGGATCACACCCTCTTTCTTTAGTTGGTATGTTTTGTCGACCCTCTACTAAAAAGGGAGGTATTTACCGTGCAAAACCAGGTTTTGCAAAAAGTACCCTGAACAAGGGCCGGGTATTTGGAGTAAGGGGCAGTTGCCACCCCGGAACCACCCAAGTCCGCGCCCTTTTTTCATTCGGTATGATGTCGATCCTCCACTAAAAACAGGATTGCTATTTGCCACTGCAAAATCAGGTGGTCGCCAAAAAAAAACTAAAAAGAGGGAATTTGGAGTACGGGCCTACAAAACCAGGTAAAAAAATGTTCGGTTGACTTGGCTGAAACTGCATGTGCTAAAGCCAACGCGTGGGTTTAGTGGACACAACCCTGGCATTGGGGTATTTAACGCAGGCTGACCACCGACGCACTTGGCGAATGGAACATCCAAGCATATGGGTTTTTTGCCAACCCCCTACTCCAAATACCCACTTTTTCTGGGGCATTTTTTGGAAAACCTGGGCTTCCATGGGTGTAATGGGGACCGGTCGCCTTTGATTTGCTCACCATGGTTCTGGATGGAGGATTCGGATGGCGCGGTTCCCCGCGAATCGTCCGGCTTCCTTGGTTTGGTGGTTTCTCTTACCTCTTAAAAACACAACTTTTCAACTTTTTGGGTAACATGGGCTATATGTCTGTAAAAGATTAACTTTTTCAGGGCTTGGAGTTTTAAGGGGTAAGTTTTGGTTGGTTTCGTCGCTGGGTCTCCGAACTTCACCCGAAGTGAAGCTTCCAGCCCGGGATCTGAAAACGGACAGTACTTTAGTACCAGGTTTTGGAACAGGCTATGAATCGGAAGGATAGAGATACCCCGTAACCACCCAATACCCGCTCTTTTTTCTTTTTTTTTTCGGGTTTCAGGTCGACCCTCTACTAAAAAGGCCCAGGTTGTTCAGCATATACCTTAAAAACTTGGTATTTGGAGTAGGGGGTGGATAGATACATACATACATACATACATACATAGATAGATAGATAGATAGATAGATAGATAGATAGATAGATAGATACGTAGATAGATAGATAGATAGATAGATAGATAGATAGATAGATAGATAGATAGGTAAGTAGATAGATAGATAGATGGATAGATAGATAGATAGATAGATAGACAGGCAGTGACAAGCAGACAGATAATAGGTACACAGATAGAGAAATAGATAGATGGAAAATAATAGATAGATAAATTAGAGTAGATTAAATGATATTGTATTGGATAGGTAGGTTAGATTAGATTAGTTTAGGTTGGATAGGATGGATAGATAGATTCGATTAGGTAGATAAGGACATTAGGATTGCTTAGGTTGAGTCGGTAGATGGAATACACACATATGAAGATAGTTAGGCAGATCTGTAGATAGATAGATAGATAGATAGATAGATAGATAGATAGATAGATAGATAGATAGATAGATAGAGATAGATAGATAGATAGATAGATAGATAGATAGATAGATAGATAGATAGATAGATGGAGAGATAGATAGGTAGATGCCTGGATAGATAAATAAAAGAGAAAGAGAAGGAGAAAGAGAGAGCGAGAGAGAAAGAAACAAAGGAACAAGAGAGAGAGAAACAACACAAGAGAAAGAGCAAGAGAAAGATCAAGAGAAAGAAGGATCAAGAGAAAATGACAGAGAGAGAAAGATAATATGAAAGAGAAAGAAAGAGAAGCAGCAAGAGCAAGACAAACATAGCTTTTGCATGTTTAAACTTCCGCCCACCGGATTTAGCGTCTTTGGTAATAGGTAGGTTGAATGATCTGTTGCAAATATGCCCCCGACTCCAAATACCCGATGCCTTTTTCTAGGGTATGATTTGTCGACCCTCTAACAAAGGGATCGGTATTTACCTGGAAAAACCGAAACCGGTTTTCCAAAACGTACCCTAGAACAAGTGGGTATTTGGAGTAGGGGGTAGCTTTGTGGGAAGACCAGTTGAGCGGTACACGAAAAGTGCTTGCACGGTTTTTTTGGACTGATCCACTCAGGAGGTAAATTTCTGTGGCCCTTTAAAACCAGCAACCCCCGGCCCAACCGCCCCAAACAAAAACAAACAGAGTACCCTCAAAGTACCCTCAAAGGCGACCCTTTCTATTTCCCCGGGGGTTCTGGGCAGGCACACAGTCCCACGTCACAGGCTACGATGTGTGGCTACTCTACGGCACTGAGTTCTTGGAGTGTGAACGGCACGGAGCCCAAGGAAACAGCTGAAATAGCCGCTGCTTGGGTGTTCGGTTGATGGCAACCTGAGTTATAACCAACTTGTAGGTTCCCCCAAAGAGGAGTTCACCCTGTCATTCGTGGTTTATAGCCAACTTGGGTTATAGCCAACTTGTTTGATGGCAACCTGGGTTATAGCCAACTTGTACCTCCGTAACCTCCAAATACCCACGTGTGCAAAGCTATGATTGTTGAAGAAAGAAAAAAGGGTTTCCATGAGTAAATACCGATCCCTTTTTTAGTACAGGGTCGACATCATACCCTAAAAATTGGAGGTATTGGGTGTAAGGGGTAGGTTCCCCCAAAGTGGAGTTCACCCTGTCATTCGTAGTTTATAGCCCAGGTGGCGATCACCACTTACTAACTTGGCGAATCGAACATCCCGCGTTTCGCGCACGATGTGAAATCTGTGGAGGCTTGCAGTTCCAAAGACAAGGGCTCACGGCTGCCCCCCTACCCCAAATACCCGGCCTTTTTCTAGTTGGGATTTTTGGCAAAACCTGGGTTTCCGGGTTGACATCATACCCTAGAAAAAGAGGGTCTTTGGAGGGGTGGGCCATTCAATTCGAATCAACTTCCCTCGCGTGACAACAAAGCCGCTTGGTGTTCAACTTGATGCAAGGACCTCTCCCCAGTCACCCAGGCCAGTGCCCTCGCCCCCTTCGTTTGGAGTGAGCGCGCCCTGAGAAAAAAAAAAAAAAAACGCCCCTTGTTTTGCCATGGACATCCGCTTCCAGTTGTTGAAGATCTTTGATTTCCCTTGGCTTTGACAGAGAATCCATTTCACCACTGGACGAGAATGTTTTTTTGTCTCCGGGCGAAGCAAATGGAAGCTTGGGGCGCAGGCCAATGAAACCCGCTGGGTTCAATTGGAGCTCGGAATCCCAGTAGATTATTTGTTTTTTTTGGGGGGTGTTACGCCCCCTTTGTCTTGCTTGGGTTGTTGTTTGTGTTTTTTGGGTTGTTGTTTGTTTGTTTTTTTTGTAAACGTTCCTTTGTCTTGATAACTTTTTTGGTGGGGGGAGTTAGGGTTCCCGGCTCGATTCGCTTCGCAGGTTCTTCAAGGAGGACGACTTCTTCTTTCTGAAGCATTGCGCCGTGGCCGCGCTGTTGGAGCAGCGAGGTGCAGAGCAGCCGGGCTGCAAGTGGCCTGCTTCCAACCCCCGTAACCTCCACATGCCCACGTTGTTTAAAGGTATTTATTGAAGAACCGATCGGTTTTCCATGCTAAATACCTCCAAAACCTCATTTTTGGGGGGTATGATGTCGACCCTCCACTAAAAAAAGGAGGTATTTACCATGGAAACCCCGGTTTTGTACAACTTGTTCTAGGGTAGTTGTCCAAAACCTGGGCTTCCATGCGTATTTGGAGGGGGTTTGCGGACATGCGTCGAGGGTCAAGCAAATCGCAGCTTTTTCTTCGAATCTCAGTGGATCCCAGCCCAGCTGCAAAGCCACCTGGGACCCCATATGGCCGTTTTTTTTTTTTGGTCATACGCCTTTGACCGAAAAACATGGCCATACAGTTTTTTACGGTCTTTTTTCAACAACATGTCGAAGAATATGGGTTTCATACGGGTGATTTACGCAAATGACCGAAAAATCATGGCCATACGGGCAAATACGGCCAAATACGGGAGTTTGACCGAAAAAAAAAAACAGCCATACGTGCCAGGCATGTTTTAGGTGACCAGCTGGTTTTCTTCTGGTTTTGAAAGGGTGGCAAGGTTTTGGTGACCTACCCCCTACTCCAAATACCCACTTTTTTTCTAGGGTATGTTTGCAAGGTAAATACTTCCTTTTTGAGCGAAGGGTCCACATCATACCCTAAAAAAACTTGGTATTTGGAGTAGGGGGTAGCTTTACCAGGCAACCAGAAAAACATATTTCTGGACTCTAAAGCCTCACTTTTTGTGGCTTCAATCTATTCGTGGCGTTGGGGCCTCTGAATGGCAACCACGCCCCTACTCCAAGTACCCACTGTGTCTAGGTTAAACGGATCGGTTTTTCATGGAAGCCAAAAGGAAGCCAACGAGTCATGGAAATGTACCCCCTACTCCAAATACCCGTTGTTTTATGGTATTGTTGGGAAAACCGGTTTCGGTTTTTCCATGGTAAATACCGATCCCTTCGTCAGAGGGTTGACAAGTCATAGCCCAGAAAAAGGCAGAGGGTATTGGGTACGTGTAAAGGGCAGCCCGAGGTACACCGTGGCAGTCATCGATGCGGACGTCGTGCCCGTGGTCTTGGATCGCAGCTTGGACGCCTGGATGAATGGCGGCGACCTGGCATTCTACGAGCGCCCCTCGGATGTAGAAATTGGGCAAAGGGTTCTCAGCAGGGAATGAGAAATGGAGTCTCTGGTTTACAAGATCCCCGAGGAAAGACCTTTCAGGGGCTTGCCCCTGTTCATTCCCAAAAGCCGGAAGAGAAACTCCCTACTGAGCACCAGCAAGACAAAACCTGAACATAATCATACCCGGATCCGTCTACCAGGGAAAGGTAGGCAACCCAGGGCGGGAACCACTCGATATAAACACAAAGGATAATTTAATCAAAAGGCTTACCTATCCCCTACTCCAAATACCCACTTTTTTTAGTTGGTATTTTTGGAAACCTGGTTTTCCATGGCAAATACCTCCCTTTTTAGTAGAGGGTCGAATGAGAAGTGGAATCTCTGGTTTGAAAAATCCCCGATGAGGAAAGACCTTTAAGGGAAGCCCCTTCCGGTTCATTCCCAAAACCCGTACGAGAAACTGCCAACTGAGAACCAGCAAGTCGAAACCTGAACATAATCATACGATCCATCTACCTGGGAAAGGTAGGCAACCAGGGCGGGAACCACTCGATATTAACACCGAAAGGATAATTTGATCAAAAGGCTTACCTGGAGTCTCCATGACCCTTTAAAAATCGGGTCATGACCCCTTTATTTTGGGTAGCGACCCCATCTTTTAAGGGTCATGGAGACTCCAGGTACCTATATGGGTTTGCCAGGGATCCGTTAGGAGAAGACTCTGTGTTGAAAGCTAGGCAGCTCGCAGGCTCGGATCGAGCGAGTCGACTAGGCTGAAAGTCGCCGCAGCTGGCATTGGGTGTGTGCCTACCCCCGACTCCAAATACCACTTTTTTTAGGGTATCATGTCGACCCTCTACTGAAGAAGGAGGTATTTACCTTGAAAAACCATGTTTTCCAAAAAAATCCTAGAAAAAAATGGTATTTGGAGTAGGGGGTAGGTTGGAAGGAAGCCAATTTAAGGAGGGACAGAAAATCCCAATGGTTCGCTCTCGAGGGAGCGAGCCTGTTGGAGCTACCGATCGGAAACATCCTGGATCCTCAAACTACCCTTTCAAAATTGGTTGTTGCCCAAGAAAGGTAGACGGATCTTTGCCCCAGTAACCTCCAAATACCCGGCCTTTTTTTCAGGGTATGTTTTGTCGACCCTCTTGGGTAATTGGTGATTGCTACTCTTGAAAATTGGTGAGTTCCCGTGGATGGTAGAAGTTGCCAGCTCCATTTTTTGGAGTTTTCTGCTGAGGAATGGAGGGCGACGAGGTGACGGCCGGCTTCTGCCTCAGGGCGAGTTGCTTTCCGATGAGGTTCTCTCTTTTGGGGCTTGGACCATGTCCCTGTTGCCCAGTGGCATCTTAGACTTTAGCCAAAAAAAACGGAACTGACATCCAATGAGCCTCTCTTTTCAGGGTTGGACAATTTCAATAAGAAACTAGGTCCCCCCCAGTAGTGCCCTTTTACCCTTTTTTGGTTGGGAGGGTTCCCCTACTAAAATAGACAAAACCGAAAAACAATCGGGTACCAACTTATTCTAACCTCCAAAACTGGAGGACCTAGCTATAAACTCCCCTCTATGTTTTGTTTTAAAGGGAATCCCGTCATTCCCAACACTCTGGATTCAATCACACTGAGCGCACACTTCTGAAAATCAATCACAAGGCTCATCCCTTGTCATAGCAATGCAATGGGGGGGGCGGGGGTTTGGGGACAACATGTTTGGGGATGTTGGCTCAGATATTTGGCTTGGGGATGTTTGGGGATGTTGGCGAGCACTGTGAGCTGAGGCAACTACATTGCCAAGAACAAGCCCTGGGTACGAGACTTCCTCCGAGCCTGGGCCACTCGGCCCGGCCCTTTCACGGCTGGCTGGCTCTTTTCGGAACCACTCCTTGGTAAGCGGAATCCAAAACGAAAGCTGAAGAGCTTAGGGATCCGACTAGACATGAAGCGGAAAACAAAAAACGGAGGAAAAAGCGGAAAACAAAAAAAACGGAGGAAAAAGAAAGCAAGGTGACCCCTAATATTTTGTTGGACCCGAATTAAATATGAGGGGGTTCCTGAACCCCCCGCCGGAAAGCCTCAAATTTCATGAGGTCCTCTTGGGCTCCTAGATAAAACCGGCACTCCCGGAAAATGCAAACAAACAATATTAATATTTGTTTAAAAAAAAAGAAGAAGAAAAAACAGTTGTTTTTTTGGGTGAGCCAAAACCATTTCGAGGGATGCCTCAAAATGAAGAACGAATCCAGGTCCCCCAGGGCCCCAGTAGTGCCCTTTTACCAAGGGTTCCCTTACGACTACCGAAAAAAGTTGGTACCCTTATTTCTATGCTCCAAAACTGGAGGACCTAGCGAAAAAACATGTCACAAAAGTTGAGTCGAGTGACTGGACCGCCAGGCGAAGATGCGTGATCGCCAGCCCTCGGGCTTTAGTAGCTGGGACAATGGGGCGCTGCACGTGGTGCTGGTGGAGACGCTGGAGGCCAGGCCGTAGCCACCAACGCCCTTCTTTCGGGTAGTTTACCCCCGGATGGTAAGCAACACAATGGTGGTTTGTGTCCCTGGGTGATTTTAAAGGAAATCGATCACTGCTGGAAATATACCCCCTTCTCCAAATGCCCACTTTTTTCTAGTTGGTATTTGTTTTAAAAAACCGATCGGTTTTTCAAAGTAAATATCGATCCCTTTTTTAGTAGAGGGTCGACATGATACCCTAAAAGAAGTGGGCATTGGGTGTAAGGGGTAGGGTGGTTCCCAGCGAATCCTCCGGCTCTGAAAGCTTTTTGCAGGTGGTGTTGAAAGGGAGGCGAAAAGGACAACTGCAATATATTTATGCATTTAAGTTTTCTATTCGATCAGCTATAGTTGGTCAGTTACTCAGTTAGTTAGTTTAGTTAGTTAGTTGGTTAGTCATTTGTTTGTTTCTTGTTTCGCAGGGGGAGGGGAAGTAACTTTAAATAGAACGCCCATGTGGGTGTCTCACTTGCCAAGCGAATGGACCTGAACTGACCTTACACGGTTTCCCCGTTTTCTCATGTTTGGTGGACGCAAAAATTCGGCAACTGAGGCGTGCCGTTTCATCTTCCGTCGACGAAAACCGGTGCCGTTTAAAGGGCAACCAAACGAAAAGCGCGTGGCGAAAAGGTCTTGTACCGGCCCGAAACCTGAATGGTTTTGTGCGTGTCTGTGTGTGTGTCTGTTAGTTGGTCCCTGCATCTGTGTGTCTGCATGTGTCTCTGTGTCAGTGTGTCTGCGTGTGTCCGTGTGTGTGTGTGTGTGTGTGTCCGTGCGTGTTTGTTTGTTTGTTTGTTTGTTTGTTTGTTTGTTTGTTTGTTTGTTTGTTTGTTTGTTTGTTTGTTTGTTTGTTTGGTCGGTTGGTTGCTTGGGTGTGTTTGGTTGGTTGGTTGCTTTGTTTGTTTTGGTTGTTTACCCCCTACTCCAAATACCCCCTTGTTTTCGGGTATAATATTAACTCTCTACTAAAAAAGGGATCGGTATTTAGCATGGAAACCCAGGAGTTTTTTCACAAAATAGCCTATAGAACGTGGGTATTTGGAGTAGGGGGGGTATGCTCCAAGTGGGTGTTTCTGAGAGCCTGTTTGTCTCTGTGTGTCTCTGTGTGGCCCTGCGTGTCTCTGTTTGTTTGTGTTTGTGTGTCTCTATGTGTTTCTGTGTGTGTGTGTTTGTTTGTTTGGTTGGGTTTGTTTGGTTGGTTGGTTGCTTTGTTTGTTTGTTTATTTGTTGGACACCCAGGGTTTTTTCACACAATCGCCCAGAAAAAGTGGGTATGTGTTGCTTTTCTTTGACTTCCCGCTTGATCGCCCAACCGCCCAGGTCCCAGGGAAGGAAAAGGTCGCGGAGCTCTACGCAAATTTGACGGAGGACGTCACGGCGGAGCACTTGGACCTCTACTGGCACTTTGTGCAGGACTGGGGCGGTAAACCCCATTTACCCTCTAAACCAGGGCATCAAATGGCCGTGGCTCAAAAAACCGGAATCCAAAATGGCTTGCCCTGGTAAGTGGAAACGTGGACCAAAACCTGCGTAACCCCTACTGTTTAATTTTGAGCCACACCCAAATCCCCAAACCTCTACTACAAAGGGAGGTATCTACTCTTCTAAGGGTTGATTCCTTGTCCATTCCGGCCTTTTTTATCGTATAGTTGAAAAAACCTGGGTTTCCATGGTAAATACCTCCTTCTTTTAGTACGGGTGGATTTCCATCCATCGTTCTTTTCGAAAACCGGATCCGTTTTGTTGGGTTTCCGGAGGTTTTCTAGAAAGAAGGATCCCTGGAAAGAATGAGGAAGGTAGCACTACAACTGTACCCCCGAAATGCTTTCACTCCAAAGCAACACACCTAGGTGCCCTTGGAGCCTTTGTTTGGGGAGGGTTCCCCTAGTAAAATAGACTACAGTTAACCTCTCTACTGGAGGACCTAGACACACACACACATGTGCGTAAGCACTTTGGCAAATCCAGTGCGAGAAAAAGAACCAAAGACGCTCACTTCCACTTTGTTGATTTAAGCCAACTTTTTTAACCACAGGCAATGACAGCTTCGACTTGACCCTGAACAAGCAAATCCTTCAACTTACCCAGGCCCAGGTGAGAGATCCCCACCCCCTCTAGGTCCCCCAGTGCCCGTTTACCCACTTTCTTTGGGGAGGGTTCCCTACTAAAAATAGACAGACGAAAGGGTGCCCTTATTGGGTACCCTTATTGGGGATTTCGAGCCCTGGAATTGCATTTAGGCTTCCATTTTCCCTTTGCTGGGGAAGACTGAATAAATGGAGTTGTGGGACCCTCCCACCCGCCTTGGGTACCTCCCCTCGAAAGCTCCAAAGACCAGTTTTGCATTTTTTTGGGGTATGATTTGTCGACCCTCTACTAAAAAAGGGATCGGTATTTACCTTGGAAAACCGAAACCGGTTTTCCAAAAAATACCCTTAAAAAAGCGTAATAACAGGGTTTCCAAAAAAATACCCTTAAACAAATACCAGGTTTTCCAAAAAATAACCAGGTATTTGGAGTACGGGTAAAGCGTGCCGAGTCCGCCAGGAGGCAGTCCGGGCTCTGGGCCCCCCGCGGAAGTGGAGCCTGGACCAGACGTCTCTGGGCCGGGCGCATCACTGCCGCGGCTGCCGGCTGTCCATCTGGCCGCGCAGCTTGGCTGCTACCCTAAAAAAAACAGAAAAAGAAAAACACGGTTTTCCAAAGAATACTCCAAACAAACAGGGTATGAACCTCTAGTTTATGGGTGATTCTTACCCCGTAACCTCCAAATACCCGCTTTTGTAGCCTATTTCTTGGAAAACCGATCGGTTTTTCAGTGTAAATACCTCCATGATACCAACCAAAAAGAAGGAGGGTATTGGGTACCCCCTACTCCAAGCACCCGGCCTTTTGTTAGTTGGTATTTTTGGGAAAACCAAACGGTGTTCCATGGTAAATACCTCCTTTTTTAGTTGAGTGGGTCGACAAATCATACCCTAAAAAAAGAGTTGGTATTTGGAGTAGGGGGTAGCTCCCCTTCTTGTTTTCCACCAACCAGGCAAACAAGTTGTTTTGCTGGGGTCCTGATTCCAGCCTAGACTAAACCCCCCAAAAAGTGATTCGCTTTCTGCAGGGGGGTCGGTCAACAGCAACCAAGGCATGAGCTTCTTCGTGGACGATGGCGTCTACCTTCAAAGGCCCCGGAATTCCGTTTGCTTAAGAGCAACTCTTTGGCCTCCAGGCATTCTTGGATCGATTTACCAACCAGTTTTGTAGGCAACCTTCATTTGCTTAACCTCCATTTACATTAGAATATGTGTTATTTTCCCATGTTGGTTTAAGGAATTTATCACTACTGTTGCTTTTTTCCCCGGGGGGTCTTGACCAAATGGAAGTTTCGCTTTCAGCTGCATTGCGGCTGAGGCAAAGAACCGCTCCTCGAATCACGCCATCGCTCTGAATTCAGGCAAGACAAAGGTTCTTCCAGACTTGCCAACCCCATTCAAATGCTGGAAAAAACGCCCCTGCAAGTGCAGAAACCCCTCTTTTCAAGGCGGTCAAAAATCGATGCTAGTTCCCCCAGTAGCGCCCTTTCTCACCCCTTTTTGGGGTAGGCTTCCCCTACTACAATAGACAAAACCGAAAAGCAAGAAGTGTGTACCATAAACCCCAACCTCTCTACTCTACCCCCGCAAAAAAAAATGGTGCCCTTCTTCCAACCGCTCCGGAGGACCAAGATCTCTGCGCCCGAAAACTCCCGATCGCCTTCGTCGCAGGCCCTTCTAAGCACTCTCTGGACTTAGAATACCCTTGGGTTAAGCTACCCTTAAGATGAGCACCGGCCATGTTCCTCACGACTCGCGCCGAAGGCTCTTTCCCCCTTTGCCACGCGCAAACCCCCAAACCCCCAAACCCCCAAACCCCCCAGCCCTCTCTCCAACAAGAAAGCTAGCCTTCCGTATATCTCTTCCATACTGGAATAGGCTGCCAAAAAAAAGAATCGGGCGTTCCCATCTTCGCAGGCCAACCCCCCGCCCCACCCCAGAACCCCAAGAACCGCAAACCCCCCCAAACCCCCATAAACCCCCAATACACCCCCCTAAACCCCCCAAACCCCCCAGAAATCCCCAGAACTTCACCCCAAGAAGCCGCAGGCACTCCAGCTCCCTGGGCCCGGTGATGCACCACGGCGTCAAGACCCAGGAGGAGCTTCGCCGCGCCAAAGACGGGGAGGGAGTTCCTGGAGCCCCAAATGGTCAAAAAGGCTTTTGCCCCAAAAAATGGTCATACGGCCAAATGACCGGTTGCTTCGGTGTGTTTTCAAGATGTTTTCGATAAAATACGGGTTTTATACGGCCAAATTCGGGCAAATGAGGCAAATGGCCGGAAACAAAAACTTGGCCATACGGGCAAAAACCGGGCCACATACGCCTCTTGACCGGAAAAAAGCGGCCGTTCGGGGTTCCAAAGGCCTTTTAGCCTGGTGCCAACTCAGGGATGTTCCGTAGTAGACCACTAGCTGTGAGTCACTTTTAGCAGGGCTTCGCAGATTTCGCAACCGAGAGGACGTGGCAGCCTACTTCGCGGAGCCCGGCGCGGGAGACCCCGCCTCCTGCCGGCTGCGGAGCCAGGTGCGGGTGGACGCGGAGCGGCTCGGGAAGGCGGGAGGACAGGGCTCGGGTTGGCTTTTTTGTTGTTCCGTTCGCTGAAATGAAGGGGACATGTTTGTTGTCCATGTTTTCCATGTTCCTTTTTTTTGTTTTCTGTCATTTTTTAATTTTCCCTTGTTGGTTTTAAACGGAATCTATGACTGCTGGAAATATGTTTATATTTGTTCTTCCCAGGGTTCCACGTTTTGAGTACCCCAAGATAGACAGGGGTTTCTCTTTGGTGGGAATGAGCCACCCTTGGTTTAAGTCCACCCTGGGGTAGTCAAAAAGTAGAACCCAGTTTCTTCCATTTGCTGAAATGAATATTTAGGATTTTCCCTTGTTGGTTTTATAGGGAATCTATGACTACCGGAATTGTTCATTTGTTCCAGGGGGCTTAAGCAAATGGAAGTGTTGGTTTCACCGAAGCTCCAAATTGAAGGAGTGGTTTTAAAGGGAACAAGAAAGGGGCCTTTAAAGGAAAACGAACAGGAAAACAGCAGGCACCCTCCCACAAATGCTATGTTAGTGGGAGGAAGTGTACTTGTTTTGATCGGGAGTATTTTCTGGCTTAAATTGCTGATGTTGCTCCATTGTTTTCTTGATCCCAAAGTGCAAAACCGTCCAGAAAATCAAACATGTTGCTTGGTCCGCAAAGTTAAGCAGGCTAACGAACGGAGAAATACAAAAACAAATAAAACAGAAGTGCCAAACCGCGGTCTACGTCCTGCTCTTGTTCTTACATGGTTAAAACGAAGCAGCAAGCAATCGGCACATTTACTGTATCTATACATTGCATGTCATTGGCCGCAGGCGGCTTTTTGTCTATGCGCCTGTTTTATCAACGCTGCAGTCAGGCACAAACATTATTCTGCTTTGCTCTGCGTTGCCATCCATCACGCCGCCGATCCCTTGAGTGAATCGTTATCTAAAACATCACGAAACCCAAATCTTCTTGCGAGAATTTCAGCCCAGTGATGTCGTTGGGGGATTGAATGCTCATGTCGGCTCAGATCGACACCTCAGGACCAACATGCCTTTCTCCGATGAAATAAGCCATGCCTCCTGCATTGGTGGGAACACCTAGGTGCGCATGTGGGAGATGCGGGAGATGCGGTATGCCCGTCCTTGGGCAACTGCGTGCTGGTGCTTATGTTGTAAACATCCTGTGTTAATGGCAGCGTTTAACACTGAATCTTGCATGCCTCTCTGACTGCTCAAGTTCCATAATGTTTGTATGACCAAGTGAGGCGTTTCTGCTTCAACTGGTGAACAGCGGACGTGCCGGTGAACAACGTCAACACAAATGTGGGGGCAGCATGAGACCTGGGCGTCTTGCGAATGCTGCAGTTCTCTTTTCGCAACCTGCATTTGGAAATCAAGCACACAAGCATCACAAAAGTAGCTGCAGTATGAATGGTGCAGCTTCTGAACAAAACGATGCTGCAAGTCTTCAAACTGAATGTTGACCCCGGAAGAACAATCCCGTCCCAGTAATAGTAATAGGGGATTCCTCCCCCCAAGAAAATAAAATGGACTCCCGCGAAAAGGCGGCCCCCTAAGAAGCAACCAGGGCTTCATTAGTCCGAGGTTCCCATTTTAAATTTGTGTTGGCAACGTGTGGAGGGCTTGTGCGCCGGTGTCTTCCGTGCCTTTTGCGCCTCTCTTGTCTCATGCCCGAGATTCTAGGCAAAATCCTTTAATGGGCCCTTGTGAATGGAGCCTTAATTTGTCCCACTTGCATACCCCCTACTTACCCCTTTACACACACGATGGGCACAGCTGAGACCCGAATTGCCTGTATAGGGGCTTGTGTTTCTATTTCTTGCGCTGATGTCAACCAGAATTAAGCCATAAACAACGGTGAAATAACCCATAAACTACGGCGTATACGTTCAGCCTTTGAGGTCCCTTGAGGCGTAGGTTTGAATCCTACTCCCGCTCAAAACTATTATTACTTATTATCATTAGTATCATCATTATTATTATTCAGGTGACTTGTTGGTGCGTGATCTCTATGACTCCAGGTGGCACTGCATGTGGCCGCTCCTTGGCTTGCACAGAGAGAGGCAATTCGCAGATCGCCGCAAGAAAAACATGGTTGTTGTTGGGAAAGATTTTGCTTTACATTTTTGCTTATTGTGGTTTAGTGGTTGATGTCCCCATGCTCCACTTCCAACGTCAACCAAGAAAAAATCTCGCCGCCGCGTGAACCCGTGCTGAGGCGTCATACCCCCAGTGGTATCTGCAGGGGAACTGCTCGCAATGTGCTGGCCATTGCGCCCGGGCCTTGGACATTTCTGCCATTTGGTCACCCAGCAATTGGTGCCCGACCTCTCACCGTTTCCTTTTTGGTTGGGAGAAGGTTCCCCTACTAAAATAGACTACAGCAAAAAGTTGGTACCCTTCTTCTAACCTCTCTACTGGAGGACCTACTTGGACATTGGGAAGTCATAGGACTGACCTCCTGGTTGGGGGGGGAGGATGTTTTACGATTTCCGAGATCCCAGTTGCCCAGGGCCTTTTCTTTTGGGTTTTGGGTTCCGATTCCTTGAAAGCTCACCAACCGATTCCCTCTTTTTGGGAAGGGTTCCCCTTGAAAGTCAACCAACCCAAAAAAGACTGGAATTGGTTCATTGACCCTTTGAAGTCCCTTTTAAACTCAACCGATTCTCTTTTTTTCCCCATGGAATTCCACTGGTGGGCATCTGAGAGAAGCATTTTGTGGGCTGCGTCCATGAGACAACTGGCAACGGGGCAACCAAAAGGAATGCCCGGTTCTCCCCACACCACAATTCCCCCCCAAAAAAAAAGAAAACACAAATGAAGCCCAAGAGAAAGGGAACCCAAGGACCAGAAATACCACATGTTTTGTTGTTTTTATTATTGTTATGTCATTTCATTTTATGTTGGAGGGGATCCGTTGGCTAAACAGATACCCATTTGCTAGCTTGTATAGGCTGAAGCCCAGGAAGCAGTGCCATATATGTGTCTGTTTCTTTTTCGGAGTGCCCCTTTTCTGCTTCAGGGACACCAAAAGGAAAACCACCATTTTGAGGTGGTCCCGTATTCGCCTTTTGACATCATTTGGGGATTTATGCCACTGGATGATAGGTGGTCCCCAAGGCAAGGCAAGGCAAACCACCCATTTTGAGGTTGTCAAAACAGGGACACACAGAAGATCAAACCTCACGTGAAACGGAGTTCCGGGGGAGAAGGTCTGCGGGAGCAAGCAGTTGTAAGTGGGCGCTCTGCGGGATTGAGGATGCATCTGGAAATTAGTTGAAGTCTTAATTGATCCGGAACTGAAATCAAATGATTTTGTGCGGGAAAACGGTTCAGCCGAGCGTGCTGTACTAATTAAACGTGGTCGCCTTTGGACATCATTTGGGAATGTATGTCTACTGGAAGTGGTTCCATATTGAATTTCACGAACTTGTTCTGTTCCACTCTCAGCCGCTTGCATATCTTTGAGATTTCTCAGCCTGGAATGCGGCAAACGCCCCGTGTTCGGCCAGTGAAAACCAGTTGCCATGTTAGCCGGAGCGAGTCCCATTTCGAGACACCCAGTTGCCCAAAGCCGACCTTCTCACCTTGTAGTTTTTCCCTGTTGGTCCGTTTTTAGCTGGGTCCTTTTGGGCAACTCAGTTGAGAAACACCCGGTGTTTATGTGGGTCGCCCTCTTTGCAAGGTGTTGAAGGGAAGCGGAAGCTGAAAGTAAGACCACCCAATTTGTTGAACTTATTGGTCTGGAAAACGGGTCGGATATGTTGTGTTTTTTTCCTCCAGATTTCACCGCTGTTTTTGTTTTCCCCCTGCAGGTGTTCTTTTGTTTGCACTCTTTTACTCTATTCATTTCCCGCTTCGCCCGCCCTCCGCGTCTCGCAGCGGCAAGCTGAGGTCGCCAACTTCAGCTGCCAGCCGCTGGACATGGACATCTAGCGACCAAAAAGTTGCGGCCGCCCGCACCGGAGATTCACTGGAAATACCCCGAGGGCTCAGCTACCACCATTTGGTGGCTCCCAGCCATCCCATTAAAAGTGGTTCCATGGGGGTGTGAAAGTTCAGCTACTCAGTGGTTCAGTGGCACCGAGTCCAATTCTTTTTCCAACTTTTTTTTGGGTGGCTGCCCCACTAAAAATGGTCCAAGCCCAAAAAAGGGTTCCCTTTTTTTCCAGGGTCACTGAACAACTGAGGCTACCACCATTAAACGTGGTGGCTCCCAGCCATCCCATTAAAAGTGGTTCCATGGGGGTGTTCGCTGCTTTTTAGTGGGAGATGAAGCTGCTTTTTAGTTTCTGCAGTTTTTTAGCCCTTTAGTGTTTAGTGGTAGTTTCCGAATTTAACCCGCTAAAAGTTAGTCACTTTTAGCGGGGTATCTGAGGACAGCCCAGCAACCACAATTAAGATTGGCACCGGCGAGAGGCCCTAAAACGCACCTCAATCTAGCACCGGGCCTTTAATTACACTTACCGTAAGAACCCCTTAGTGTGAGCACACTGTTTGGGGAAACAAAGGAGGTTCATGCGACCACCATGCTGTACCTCAGGATTTTCATCCAGATTGGGCCAACCATGCTTTTAAAGGGGGGTTGAAAGCTAGGGAATACGTTGCAAAGTTTAGGGGCGAAATGTGGGTGGCTCGTCTTTGTTTTGAATGTACCCGCCCATACCCTTTTTGGGGTTGGTTTAAAGGGATACCAAAAGGAGTGGTCGTTTTAGGGTGGTTCTGCTCTTTTGTGCAGAGCCGAAATTCGGGTGGCTTTTCTTGAGGCTCGGCACCCCATATCAAGGTAGGTGTCGAAGGGAAAACAAATTGTTTTCGGGAGGGGGAGGGGGAGTCCCTTACAAAAAGACATACCCGTATGGACCAAATCAGGGAAACCAAAAAGTTAGAAGGTTGATTCGCTTTCAAGTGTCTTTGAGGGTACTCTTTTAGGGGATGGTTTCAAAAGACACACCCAAATATGGAACAGAGTCAGAAAAGATGATGTTCTGTGTACCCCCGTTTTTGTGTGCCAAGTGAGTGGGTTCAGCGAAGCAAGTAGTTCGCCCAACTGGCCCTTCAACATTTCGCGGGCCAATTAGGGGATCCTAGATAAACCACAACAAGGGACCCTGCATCTCACTTGACGAAACCCGACCCTGACTTGACCTTTTGGTGTTTCCATGGAACGGTTCATGTGTAGTTGTTTTGGGCTCGAAAAGGCGATCACCGTGATCTATGTCCGATTCGCCTCACTAGCGAATTTGAAGCTTTTGAAGCCTTTGGTTTCCCTTTTTGGTTTGTGTGCAAGCTGGGCCACTGAGAGGCCCAAAAGCTTGGGGCCCAGGTTGTAGCCTGGTTGGTCAAGGAGAAGCCTCCAAGGAACAGCATGATGGGAGTTCTCCACTTCATTCTTCTTGGATCATGTTTTGTTTCTCTTTTTTTCGGGTTGGTGTTGTTGTTTGTTGGTTCTGTTCATTTTGAGCTTTGGGGGGGCTGAAACATAGTCAGCTTTTTGTAAGCCCGTCCTGTGAAGTAAGGAGAAGAAGAAGCCTCCACACAAGGAACAGCATGGGACCAAATCCTTGATTTGGGAGTTTGACTCGACACGAGTCGATTCCTCGACAGAAACCTTCCCCCAAACATCCGCGACCTGTGGGCATGCGAAAAGAAATGCACACCCTCTTGACCTGTGTCAATTTTACACCAGTGGGCCACCGGTGTCTCGCAAAACGGGACCGCCCCCATTTCACAGCCTCCGCAGGGCCTCCTTGTCTGGGTGTGGGTCAAAATCAAACAACCAGGAATCGGACCGCAGGTTTTAGTCCATGTTTCCACTTCCCGGGGCAAGCCATTTTGGGTATCTATTTTTGACCCTGTTTAAAGGTATCTTGTGCAAAACCTGGGTCTCCATAGTAAATACCCCTTTTTGTTTAACAGAGGGTCCACAAATCATAGCCCCCAAAAAAAAGAGGCATCGGAGAAAAACAAAAAAAAACTGGGGCCAAAAAAACACCGTGCAGCGTGGAGGCCGTGTCGCAAAAAAAAACAAAAGAGAAGCCGCGGCGCGTGGCTCCAGCGGACAACCGAACCGCTCGACCCGTCGACTCGACTCGACTCGACGGAACTCTCGGCATGCGCCTGGCGTGGCTGCTGACGGAGCTGCTGGGCATCTGGGCGCAGGATTTCGCTTGGAACCCCCGGAAGCTCCAAATACCCGATGCCTTTCTGTAGCATATTCTCAGTTGTCCAGTGGCACCATTTTTCCAACTTTTTTTAGGTGGCTGCCCCACTAAAATGGTCCAAGCCCAAAAACGGATTCCCTTGTTTTTCCAGGGGCACTGAACAACTGAGTATTTCTCGGAAAACCGGTTTCGGTTTTTCAGTGTAAATACCTCCATGATACCAACCGAAAAGAAGGAGGGTATTGGGTACCCCCGCAAGTTCCAAAGACCCGATGCCTTTTTCTAGTTGGTTTTTTTTTTGAGAAAACCGGTTTCGGTTTTTCAAGGTAAATGCCTCCTTTTTTGGCAGTTAAGTCGTTGGATTCAACCACTAAACCACAATAAGCAAAAATGCAATTGCTTCCCAACAACAACCATGCTTTTCTTGCGCCGATCTGCCAAAGTTGCCTCTCAACCACAAAAAGAAGGAGGGTATTGGGTACCCCCTACTCCAAACATTCTTCCCCAGAATTAGCTCCCCTTTTTGCTTTCTTGCTTTTTTGGGGTCCCTTTGTTTTCCACTAACCAGGCAAACTAGACAAATACAGTTAAGTGGTTGGAAGGGGAGCAAAAAATATCTAAATTTTAGCAGTTAAGTGGTTGGATTCAACCACCAAACCACAATAAGCAAAAATGTAACATGTTTCCCAACAACAATCTGATCGGAGAAAGGCATCTCCAAATACCTGGCCTTTGTCTAGTTGGAGTTTTTTGAGAGAACCAATCGGTTTTTCAAGGTAAATGCCTCCTTTTTTACTAGAGGGTTGGTGTTTTTTGGAAAACCGGTTTCTTCCCATTCGGGTAGATGATCCGGCTAAGGGACAATACCAACCAGAAATGAAGGTGCAGACATCCGCCTTGTCAATTCTTTACATGGCTCTGGGTAGACCATTTTGGTGTTTTATTGAAAACCGGTTTCGGTTGTTCAAGGTTAATGCCTCCTTCTTTTTTGTTGACGTTCGACATGAAAAGTGGGTATTTGGAGTCGGGGGGAGACTTCCATAGACATGGCAGGTGTGTTGGTGTGACCAAATCGCCCCAAAAGGACATGTTTAGGAAGCAAAGGGCGTTGCGATACAAAAAAAACGCAAACCTTGAACCCCGGAAGAGCCAACCCAGGTTGCACAACGCAAATTTCAAATGGTAACTTCGGACAAATGAAGCCCTGGCGGTTTTTTAGGTGCCATTTTTTTGTTCCACCAGTTTTCTTTTGGGCGCCCTGATAGCTTTTTGGGTGCCCAAATATGTTTCCACCAGACTTTTGTCAGGCGCCCTGGTGTTTTTTAAGGTGCCAAAATATGTTTCCGCCATACACTTTTGTTTTTTTAAGGCGCCCTGGAGTTGTTTTTTTCTAGGCCTTGATTCCCCATTATTTTCAACCATTGTTCTTTTCAAACACCGGCTGTTTCCCCTGGGTTTTTGATGGTTGAAAAGGTTTGGATCCCTGGGTTTAGAAAGGAAATGGAAGGTACCCCTAGATTTTTGGGCGCCCTGGTGATTTTTCAGGTGCCATGTTTTTCCCCGCCAGACGGTTTTTGGTTTTGTTTCGGCGGGTCTGGTGGGTTTTTGGGGTGCCAGCTTGCAGGACTGCCAGAAATTCGACCAGCAGGCGCTCTTGCAGACCCGGTCGCCTGGCAAAGTCCTGGCACCTGATGTCTCAGGCGGGTCCAGAAGCTGGTCCCTAAGCTTCCGCTTGAGATGGGTTCCACGGTTTGGGACCATCGCCCCAGTTTTTTTTGTTGCTAGGTCCCCCAGTAGTGTCCTTTCTCACCCGTTTTTTGGGGAGGGTTCCCCTACTAAAGTAGACTACAGCAAAAAGGGTACCCTTATTCTAACCTCTCCACTGGAGGACCTAGCAACCGGTTTGGGACCATAGTCCCAGGTTTCCCCCTACTCCAAACACCCGGCCTTTTTTAGGGTATGATTCGTCGACATTCTTTGCTAAAAAAAAAGGATCGGTATTTACTATCAAAACCCGAACGTTTCTTTTGCAAGAATACCCCTAAAACAACGCGGGTATTTGGAGGTTACGGGTGTTTAAAAAAAAAAAGAAGAAGAAGAAGAAACAAAATGGTATCAGGTCGACCCTTTAAAGCAGGCGGTAAGATTCCATGGGAACCTGATCGGCGGTTCAAATGAAAATTCCGGGGGCGGGGGGGGGGGGGGGGGTTGGGTAGGGGGTACATCTTTGCCCTTGGCAAAAGCAATGAGCAAAGAAAATCCTCGCTGGCGCGATCGGTAGGGAATGGAAACCATAAGGGATGCCTGGCACCCCGTATGGCTGTTTCTTTCAGTCAAACTCCCGTAGTTGGCCGTATTTGCCCGTATGGCCGTTTTTTTTCGGTCAAAGGCGTATGACCTAACAAAAAAAAGGCCATATGGGGTCCCAGGTGGTTGATATACAGGCGTCATTCCCTCATTCCCTGCTGAGAAGCAGCAAGAACAGATGCAAATCCGCAGAGGCCTGAATCATGGGTAAGGCGACTGGGCGTCACGCCTTGCCACTCAGCAAGCCCACCCCGATTTGTTTTTTCGGGCCACGAGCGCAGATGTTTCTTCGAGCAAGGGCCCTGGCTGGATTTGGGCCAAGCCGAATTCGCAGGAAAGAGGGGCACTGGCATCGTGATCCTGGCAGATGAAAACTTCCGAGCGCAGCTGGGCAGCACGTGGGACTTTCTCTCATCCGCACCTTGGAGTTTGTTGCATGCGATTTCTCAGGAAGTTTCACCCACAGATAGAGGCCGTGCAGTGCTACGCCCGGCGGCAAGGCGAGGGAAAACCGACCTAGCCCAGAGCTTCCTCGGCCTGAGTAACTTAGGCCTTTTGCCAACGGCCGTGAACACCCCGTAAAAAGGCCGTAAAAAGCCCGTAAACACCCCGTAAAAAGGCCGTAAAAAACCTCTGTGTTTAAACGGCCTCCGTTTCTCAGGCCTTTGGACTCCCTGGGTAGGCTCCGATGCGGTCAGGAGAGCCGATTCGGGCAGAAGGCTTTCTGAGATACCCCCCAAACTTCCATTTGATCAAGATTTATTGGGGGAAAAAACTTGGTTTTAAAGGGAAACGATTTCACTACTGGACATATTTTTATTTTCCCCAGGGGACGTATTCGCAGATGGCAAAGAAAGATGGGTGCCAATGCCTTCTGAATTCTTTGCCATGGTTCTGGGCCGGACTTTTCTCGGTTCCCTGAACCCTCCAGTTCCTGAAGCTCTTAGGTTTGTAGTTGGCTTATAGTCAGATGTGTTTTATTCAACCCACCATGAAAGGGAACTCTTTAGGGGGGATTTGACCGGGGTTTGGTTGTCACAACGGCCTGTTGGTTGGAGCCGGGGACAGGCTGTGAATAGGAAGATGCCCAGAGCTTCCTCGGCCTGAGTAACTTAGGCCTTTTGTCAACGGCCGTAAACACCCCGTAAAAATGCCATAAAAAAAACCAACCCGTGTTTAAACGGCCTCCGTAACTCAGGCCTTCGGACTCCCTGGGATGTGTCGTTTTCGCAACAGGCTGTCAGAAGTCTTGTGCTGGCAGCCTTGCGGTCTCACGGTAGCTGCCTAAAGTCGCTAAGAGCATATTCCCCTTACTCCAAATACCCGCTTTTTTCAAGGTATTTTTTGAGTAACCTGGTTTTCCGCGGAAAATACCGATCCCTTTTTTAGTAGAGGGCCCACATGATACCCTAAAAAAGGCCGGGTATTTGGAGTAGGGGGTTGGTCTGTCGGTTTAATGATTTCAGCAGAAGGAGTCTTTACGTTGGCCCGAGGCATGGGTTTAGCCAGGCTCCCGCCTGCTGCCGCCGACCCTCGGCGCATTAAGGGAAAAGTCACAAGGACCGGTCCTGAAACACGTCCGCAAACCCAGGGACCACTTATAAGATCCTCTACGACCACAAACAAGGATTAACGGAAAAGTCAGAAATAGGGCAGCTAGTCCGTTAATTACCGCTTGGGCCGGCTTGCGCCCAAGTCACTTCGAGTTGGCGCCTCTCCCGGGGTCGCCCTGAAACTGGCCCTCCCGAAGTTGCCCTGGACCGGTCGCCGGCAGGGACCGGGACTTGGGACCCTATCCAGGCTGGTCCCAGTCTGGCGCGGTTTGACTCGACGTATTGGACTCTCTTGCAGAATAGATCCAGGGATCCTCTACTACCACAAGGATTAACGGAAAAGTCAGACAGATGACAGCTCGTCCGTCAATAACCGCACGGGCCGGTTTGTGCCGAAGTCACGTTGAGCTGGTCCTAGAAACAAGGCTGTTGGTCCCCCTCAACTGGTCGCAATCAGTGACGACCTGGGTGCCAGTCCGGAAAGTTTTCTGGAGCTTCTTGAGGTCGCACCACAGCAATTTGAAGCACCAGCATCACACCAGGACCGGCTTCCAGACTGGTCCCAGGACCGGTCCTGGGACCGGTCCCAACCCCAGGACCGGTCCTAGGACCAGTCCCAGGACCGGTCCCAGGACTGGTCCCAGGACTGGTCTTAGGACCGGTCCCGGGACCGGTCCCGGGACCGGTCCTGAAAATCCACTTTTTGTGCGTTCGGGCGTGTCCCCCAGGGACTATCATTGATTCCTGGGACCCCATATGGCCGTTTTTTTTAGGTCATACGCCTTTGACCGAAAAAAATGGCCATACGGATTTTTACGGTTTTTTTTCAACAACATGTCGAAAAATATGGGTTTCATACGGGTGATTTACGCAAATGACCGAAAAATCATGGCCATACGGGCAAATACGGCCAAATACGGGAGTTTGACCGAAAAAAACTGCCATATGTGCCAGGTTCCAATCACTTCCAGTTGCATCCCACGCCGGTCCCCTCTGCAGGAGGCTGGGACGGGAGGCAGAGGGTCGGCAGATAACCACCCCTCGCCTACAATAAAAAAGCCACACAAAAAACGGACAAAAACAAAGAATAAGAACACAACTGCCCTCAAAGACACTTGAAAGCAAAGTCGGCCTTTTGACTTTCTGGTTTCCAATTGAAACTAAAAAGCGCAGACCCTCAAAAGACGAGGGTCGACCCATATTTTGTCGCGTTGCAGGTTATGATTTGTGGCTGCTGAACGGCACGGAGTTCTTGGAGTGTCAACGGCAGGGAACCCAAGGGTTTTCGCGGGTTTTCGCTCGGAATTTACGCAAAATGGGCGGCTCGTGTTGTTTTTAGGCTCGGAACCTTAACAAAAGGCGCGCAAATCTGAGGTCGCGGGATATTCATACAATCCTCCTGCGACCCCATATGGCTGCATGTTTTTTTAGGTCATACGCCTTTGACTGAAAAAGCAGAAATGGCCATACGGTGTTTTACGGTTTTTTCAACAACATGTCGAACAAATATGGGTTTCATACGGGTGATTTACGCAAATGACCGAAAAATCATGGCCATGCGAGCAAATACGGCCAAATACGGGAGTTTGACCGGAAAAAAACAGGCATACGTTTAAATTGCCCCCTTTTCAGTTGTGACTCCATTTGCAACTTGCTGGCCCGCAGGCGGCTGCGAAGCATTCTAGAGTTCAGAGCCCCTTGGTGTGGTTTGGAATTGGAGGAATTTGATCCCCTATAAACATTCCGCCAATGGGGGACCAAAAAAATCGGCTCCAAAGCACCAGGCGGGGAGCTGAGGGACTGGTAGGCAAGAAAGCAGGCGACACGCCACACGCGCAATGCCAAATATGGGCAAACTGCCTGATGGGCGGAAACTTTGGAATGGAGCGGATTGAGAAATGGGAGAGTGCATAGGCGATGGTCCATGTTCGACACTGACAGTTTGCCGAACGGCTTGCGTGTGCATGCTACATATTGCCAAACCTCGGGCGTATGCTGCCACTACGGGCCATGTCGAACATTCAAGACTCGCGCGCGTTCACTGAGTCGCCAAGACAAAGGCATGTATCCTTGCGAAGAGAAGGGCTCACGCGGTTCATTTCGGACACCAAATTTCGTGACATCTCGCCGCTTGGGTGTAGGCGGACCTCTTCCCAAGCACCCCGTGCCCTTGTGTCCTTTTGGAGTGGGTTCCCTTGCAGGACGACCTGCAAGAAGGACGCCCTTTTTTCCCATCCCAGAGCTTCCTCGGCCTGAGCAACTTAGGCCTTTTGTCAACGGCCGTAAACACCCCGTAAGAAGGCCGTAAAAAACCAACCCGTGTTTTTTAAGCGGCCTCTGTAACGAAACGGCCTTTGGACTCCCTGGGCATGGACATCCACGGGTTTCCCGGGCTTCAGTGCGCGCCGATTCGCAGGTTCCTGAACTCCTTCTTTTTTCTGAAGCATTGCGCTGTGGCCGGGCTGCTGGAGCAACAAAGTCCAGAGCAGCCAGGCTGCAAGTTGCCCAGTCGCCTTCCTGACACTTTTTGCGGGAGGCGGACCATTTACGCGCCGGTTTTGTTTCAGCGCGGCTTCTTTACTTGGTGGCTCCCAGCCATCCGGTTCGCTTTTCTGCCTTTCAGTGTTTAGTGGTAGTTTCCGAAATTTGACCCACTCAAAGTCAATGTCAAACTTTGAGCGGGATCTCAGCGAAAACGGGCCCAGTTGAGTCACCTTTGCGGCGGCTTCGCATCGCTGAGCCCGAGGTATAGCGTTGCAGTGATCGACGGCGACGTCGTGCCCGTGGTCTTGAACCGCAGCTTGGACGCCTGGATGGAGGGCGGTGACCTCGCGTTCTATGAGCGCCCCTTGGCTGCACGACGACTCGGTGGGGGCCTACAATCGTACCAAAGCTTTTTTACCTTTTGGCTGCACGACGACCCCGTGGCTCCACCCAAGACCCGATGCCTTTTTTTAGTGGGTATCATTTGTCGACCCTCTACTAAAGGAGGTATGTACCTTGAAGAACCAGGTTGTCTTTAACAAAATACCCTAGAAAAAGTGGGTATTTGGAGTTGGGGGTAGTCCCCCAATAGTACCCTTTGACCTTTTCTTGGGGGCAGGGTTCCCCTACTAAAAAAAAAACACAGAAAAAAGTTGGGACCAACTTATTCTATCCTCCAAAACTGGAGGACCTAGACGAGTTTGGTGTCAGTGTCACAAGGAAACCTGAATATGCCCCCGAAAGCTCCAGATACCCGCCTTTTTCAGGGCATTATTTGTCGACCCTCTACTAAAAAAAGGGATGGGTACTTACCATGAAAACCCGAAACCGGTTTTTCAAAAGATACCAACCAAAGAAAGGCCCGGGTATTTGGAGCTTCCGGGGGAGCTTACAGCTCGGCTCTGGAAGGTCCAAACCCCAAGCGAGGGATCGCAAGCTCTTGGGGAGACAAACGCTCCATGAGGAAGCCTGCAAGTCGAAATGGCCTGCCTAGGCCAAATACCCATTTTTTTAGTTGGTGTTTGTTGAAAAACCTGGGCTTCCATGGTAAATACCGACCCCAGTTTTAGTAGAGGGCCCACATGATACCCGAAAAAGCCGGGTATTTGGAGTTGGGGTGTAGGCAACGCTTGAATCCAGGGCGCAACTTTTCGAAAGGAAGAGAGGTCCGACATTCGGCTTCCATTTTCCTAAAAACGGAGGGTACCCCTTACTCCAAGTACCCGCTTGTTTCTTGTTTTTTCTCTCTTTTTTTTAAAGCCAGGTTTTTCACGGTAAATACATCCTTTTTTAGTAGAGGGTCGACACTATACCCCAAAAAACAGGTATTTGGAGTTGGGGGTAAGGGGGCCATTGCTTGCCATTGGCTGCCAGCCCTCCCCGATTCTTGGCTGAGGAGTTCTTGGTGAGGAGGTGATGGCCGGCCTCTGCCTCAGCCCGGGGCGAGTCGCGTTCCGAGCCTCCCTTCCTTCCATTTGCTTAAGATTTTTTCCCCTGTTGGTTTTAAAGGGAACCTGTCACTACTGGACATACTTTAATTCGCTGAAATGAATATTTGAGTCGACTGGTCTTACAACCCTCTGTGGTCGGATATAGCTTATTGGGGATGGTCTCCAGTCGAAACTTCTGTGAGCCACGTCTTCAAAACCGGTAGATGACTTCCATTTGCTGAAATGAATATTTGTTGTTTTCCCCTGTTGGTGTCAAAGGGAAACTATGACTACTGGATTGTTTTTTCCCAGGGGGCTTAAGCAAATGGAAGCTTCCCCAGTTCCACTTGGGACTTTTGGGGGGGAGGGGCCAATGTCGCGGCAAGCCAAAAGCCGGGGCAAGCGATTTTGCGATCGGCAAATCGATGGGATCGGAAGTGACGACAAAAATAAAATAAACGGGACTGACATCCAATGAGCCTCTCTCTTGGGGGTTGGAGCATTTTAATCAGAAACTAGGTCCCCCAGCAATTGGTGCCCGACCTCTCACCCCTTTTTTGGTTGGGAGGGTTCACCATTCTAACCTCCAAAACTGGACCTAGGAAAACCGGAATGTGAGAAGCTCCTCTCTTTTGGGGGTTGGACCATTTTAATCAGAAAACCGGAATGTGAACTTTTGGGGATTGGGCCACTTTCTGGGCAAACCAAAGTTGTGCACCTTTTTTTCCCCGGCAAGTCTCGGCCTCTCACCCCTTTGGGTTGGGAGGCTTCACC
>CAUJNA010000003.1:1395698-1465698 GCA_963377175.1 Effrenium voratum
GATGTTCACGTTTCTTTTTTTCAAGAACATGTCGACACAAATACGGGTTTCATACGGGCGAGTTACGCAAATGACCGGAAAAAATCCTGGCCACACGGGCAAATACGCCCAACTACGGGAGTTTGACCGGAGAAAAAAACGTACGGGGTGCCAGGGTGCCATTATGGTACATTCGTTTGAGCCACAGCCAAATTGGTGGATTTACAAAAACTGGCTGGTGCTCCGGGAATTAGGGAATGACCCTCATAAACCATCCCTGAGCCCATCAAACCCCGGGTGAAGGTTGAGGGACCATCCCCAACCGCAAATGGGTGCGCCGAGCGCCGAGACCGCCCTGCAGCCTGGCACCCCGTGTGGCTATGTTTGTTTGGTCAAACTCCCGTAGTTGGCCGTATTTGCCCGTATGGCCATGATTTGTTCCCAGTCATTTGCGTAAATCACCCGTATGAAACCCATATTATTGTCAACATGTTCTTTAAAAAACAAGTGAACATCCGTATGGCCATTTTCGGTCAAAGGCGTATGACCTAAAAAACGGCCAGATGGGGTCCCAGGAGCACATGGTCTTGGGTAGACCAATTTAATGCCAGGTACTCACAGGGGAATCACCAGATTGGGTTCACCAATTTGGATGTCTCACTTGGCTGTCTGACCAAACTCATTTGAGCGCTCCAAACTTCTTTCGCTTGAAGACATTATTCGTGAATCATTCCGGATTTGAGCATGCTTTCCCTCTGCGTGGAAGACCGGCTTCGCAGAAGAGTTTTATCAGCGTCGCGACGAGTTTCGCGTGAGCGAAAGCGCAGCTTCTTCACAGCGCTTGTGGTTTTGCTGCAAGTTCGCTGATCTCCGCTCCAGGTGGCGCTGTCATTGGCCGCTCCTCGCTTGCACAGAGTATCTGCAATTCGCAGCAAGATCGCGGGAGTTCTCGCCGCATCCGCGCATCCGATACACTCCCTCAGACCAACCTTGGTGGCTCCCAGCCATCCAGTTCCTTAGCTTTTCAGCCTTTTTGTTTTCGTGGTAGTTGCCATTTGACCCACTAAAAGTCAGTCAAACTTTTAGCGGGAGATCAGAAAACGGGCAGCCCAGTAACATGGAAGCTCCCGAACGGACCCTTTCGGAAGACTTGGCTCCACATATGGGTATGGCTCAAAATTAAACAGCTGGGATTACGCGGGTTGTAGTCTTTGGTTCCATTTACCAAGGTGTCATTTTGGTACCACTTTTTTCAGCCAGAGCCATATGGGCCTTCTGGGAGCTTGCCGTTGCCGCTTCCGGCTGAGGGGGTGTGTACCGTACCAAGGAGTCATACACGGACTTGTATCTGCAGGGGGACTGCGCGCAATGTGCTGGCCACTGTGCCCGAGCCTTAGAGCGCCACGGGAAGTCATGGGCTGGCTGTCGAGCCCACTGGCCCGTCTTTGCGTGGACGGCACAAAAGCCTCTCTTTTTGTGTCTTTGCGACTCGCTCAGTGCAGCTAGGTGCGCGGCGTTTTCTTGTTCGGGGAGGTCAGGCCTCAAAGGCAGCAACAGCTATTCTGTGTCTGCTCTGCCTCTCTTGTTCAAAAGGAAAATCAAAGGGACACGAAGATTTTGGGGGTGCCGCCATGAGACAAATAGCAACTTGTGTCGAAGCATGAGGAGTGTTTTGGGGGTGCCCCTTTCACCTCGGGTTGAAGGGCAACCATTTCGAGGCCATTTTGCGGGCTCCCCTTTGTGAAACACATACCTATTTGCTACACAGCTTGTGTTGGATGAATGCCACGAGCCACCATGTTTGATCTTCTTTCGCGTGCGTGCCGTATATGCGTCTGTCTTTTTGTCCCGAAAGCATTGCGAAGGATTCTTCCGGAAAAATCGTCAGCGAACTCGCACGAGCACACTCGCACGAGAAATCTTGCACGAGCAATCTGGCATGAACACACTGACAAGAGCACACTCGCACGCGAAAACTTGCACGAGCACACTTGAACGAGAAAGCACGAGCGCACTTGACGACGAGCACATTTGCACGAGCACAAACTCGCACGAGAAGACTTGAACGAGAGATGAAATGGCGACGCGGTGGGGCTGAACCCACTCTGCAAAACCTCCATTTGCTTAAGTAGTATGATTTATTTTCCCTGGTTTTAAACGGAATTCATCACTACTGGAAAAAAATATATCATTTTTCCCTGAGGCCTTCACCAAATGGAAGAACAACTGATCCACCCTTGGCGGATGGATCGTCGAAGGTCAAAACCTCGCACTTCGGCCGTCTCTGAGGGGATCGATCGGCGTGGTCTGCGCCGCCAAAAGGAAAACTACCTGGAGTCTCCATGAACCGAATCAAAAATGGGTCCACGACCCCTTTATTTTGGGTAATGACCCACCATTTTTGATTCGGGTCATGGAGACCCCAGGTACCATTTTGAGGGGCACCCTAAAAAAAGAAACACACACACACACACACCATAGCCAAACGGCGAAATTGTTAGAGCTCCACTTGTTCGGCTGCATACATTCCAGTTTCTCCAACTGGGTTTCGTCGAAAAGCCCCCTTGTGGTTGGCACTTTTTTCGGGGAAAACAAAGCGATAAACCGGTCGCCATGTTTCTTCCCCAGAATTAGGTCTCCTTTTTTTGCTTTTGTTGGGTCCCTCTGTTTTCCACTAACCAGGCAAACAAAATCTCATTTTTTGCAGGGGTCCTCTTCTTCCAGCCTAGGTTTTAGGATTCTGTTTTGGATAGACCCGCGAAGCTCCTGCATTGAGGTCGCCAACTTCACCTGCCGACCGCTGGATATGGACATCTGACACGCCAGCGCTGGCAAAAAGCTGCGCCAGGAGTCTCCACCAAATATGTTTTGGGTAGACTCAATATGGGTGGATCGTCTTTTTTGAGGGTACCCATGTTTGTTCTTTTTCTTTTCTTTTTTTCTTTTTTTTTGGGGGGGGGTTAAAGGGAACCCACAAGGAAGAACATCGTTAAAGGGATCATAAGGAAGAACATCCATTTTGTTGCGTCTCCAAAAAACGGCACACCCATACGTTTGCTTGAAAAAGACAAGAGAGCGTGCATCGATTGCCTGTTCGGAGAGAGCTGAAAGATCAACATGGAACCCACCGGAAGGCCTTTGAGAGGAGCCTTGAATCCACTGCAACGCAAATGATACAACGTTCTTGGCGATTCTTGGCGAGGTCGAGCGTGCAATTCTTTTGGGTGTGTCATTTCGAGGACCCCCCAAGAAACAAAAGGTGTTCCTTTCGGTTTTCCCTAAAGCCTACAAAGAAAGCAGCTGAAGAACTTCAGTCGCAATGTTTCAGTTCAGCCTGGGACGAACACGAGGATGGTTACTCGAGGAGTTTTATTTTGCGTCGGTCTTGCACATGTTCTTTTCAAGCCAGCTTGAATCATCTCAGATTCGAGTGTCATAATTTGAATACGCACAACAATATACATTCCGCGCCATGAAGGTGGATGTTCACTTGCCCAGCGGATATGGTTGTTCCATCTCACTCTCATCGAAAAGGCCAATCAGCGAGCTGAAAGCTACAGCGCAGCAGCATTTCAAGCGCCGTTTGAAGCTCACTGCGAAAGGCCTGCATACATTCCAGTTTCTCCAACTGGGTTTCGTCGAAAAGCCCCCTTGTGGTTGGCACTTTTTTCGGGGAAAACAAAGCGATAAACCGGTCGCCATGTTTCTTCCCCAGAATTAGGTCTCCTTTTTTTGCTTTTGTTGGGTCCCTCTGTTTTCCACTAACCAGGCAAACAAAATCTCATTTTTTGCAGGGGTCCTCTTCTTCCAGCCTAGGTTTTAGGATTCTGTTTTGGATAGACCCGCGAAGCTCCTGCATTGAGGTCGCCAACTTCACCTGCCGACCGCTGGATATGGACATCTGACACGCCAGCGCTGGCAAAAAGCTGCGCCAGGAGTCTCCACCAAATATGTTTTGGGTAGACTCAATATGGGTGGATCGTCTTTTTTGAGGGTACCCTTTTTGCGGTTGGTGGGAAGGGAAGCCAAAAGGACAGCCCACCTTCTGTTTCTTGGGGGCGGGGGGTTGATAACAGACACCCAAATATGGAACTGCAGTGTCAGAAACGATGGTGTTCTGTGTACCCCTCCCTTTTTTGTTGAACCCAAGTGCGTGGGTTCAGCAAAGCAAGTGCCCAACTTATCAGTGGTAGCGTTTCGTGGGCAAAGTTGTGCGGCCCTAGACAAACCACAAGGGTAGACACTGTATCTCACTTGTCCAAACAGAGTCCACCTGAAGTGACCTTTTGCTTTCTCCATGTTGATTCATTTGTACCCCCTGCTCCAAATACCCACTTCTTTTCGGGTATTTTTGGGGACCGATCGGTTGTCCAACATAATTATCTCCTTTTTTAGTAGAGGGTCGACATGATACCAACTAAAAAAAGTGGGTATTGGGTTTAAGGGGCAGTCCTCTGGTTCCAAAAGGGGTAAACGACGATCCACGGCGAACTCCATAAAGATCGGCAATGTCGAAAAGTCGGATCGAAGCCTGGTATAGGGAAAGAAAAAGCAAATCCCTTGGCATCAGGGTTGTGGAATCAGGGGCTTTATTCCCACTTCTGTGATACAGTTGGGACTCTCCCCCCTTATATGGGGTGTTAGTCTTTGGGAAGCCCTTTGTGTTGTATCACAGAAGTGGATTCCATTTCCCACAACCCTGCTTTGCATCAAACACGGGCGTCCCATGGGGATTGTCTAAGCCAGCCGGTGTGCGGCTTAAGGACTCAAGCAGCAGAAAAGGCTCCAAGTCGCCCCAATTCGCCTGCATTTTTTTTTGGAACTGGCTGGTGCGGTAGAGAATGAGAAAATGGAATGACCCCGATTTCTACCATCCCCAGTGAGTTTCCTGGGGACGCTCGGTCATTCCCGACCCATCGAGCCAGCTTTTGGTGGTGGACTAGTACGAGTTACCGAGCCAGTCCTGCCACGATCTAAAATATCCCTAGCCGAATCGTCTGGTTCCAGAAGAATTCTTAGATGTTTGTAGGGTTTAGCAGGGGGGGGGACCGAATTTAACACAGTAGTTAGTTTCACTTGTCGCTTTTCGGGTATCAGTTACAGCTCAAGTTCATGCATTGAAGAGTCACTTTTGGGTTTGGTGGCCATTTTAGTGGCAGACCAAAAGTTTGGGTTCATCGGTTTTTAGTTGGCTTTGTGGGGGGCTTCCAATTTAACCCACAAGTTGAACTTTTAGCAGCGGAAAGAGGCCAACGGACAGCCCACGCTCCTGATTCCCTAAACGGCCTGCCCCCCCGGAACAACAAACTGGTTCTTCGACCCCCCCCCCCCCCGAACAACAAGTCCCCCCCCCCCCCCCACTTGTTGTACGACCCCCCCCCACAACCGCTTGAATGGCAGACCTGCTCCAGGTACATCGCCTCTCGGCGCCTCGATGATCCCACCATCCTGCAGCAGCTGGTTCCGCAGGCCGGAATTGGTCGAGGCCGCGAGTTGCGCCAACTCACGGCACACCGAGGGTTGCGTGGTGTTCCGCTTACCCCCCGTAACCTCCAAATGCCCGGCCGTTTTCTGGGGTATGATGTCGGCCCTCTAGTAAAAAAGGAAGTATTTACCATGGAAAGCCGGGTTTTTTTCCAAAAATACCAACTTAAAACCGCGGGTATTTGGAGTAGGGGGTACAATCGGAAAACCCACCGCCGACGTTCAGCGCGTCCGATGCAAAGAATGGTGTGGATCTATCCATGTTGCGCAATTCCATCAGTGTCAGCGATCCAACAAACATACGCACTCAAATAACATGTTAGTACCTGTGTAACCTTTGTTGCCCTTTGGGGTTGTTTTGAAAGTGCCGGGGGGCTTCCAACAATCAAGCAGTTGCTTGTCCTTTGTCGTTTGAGCAGGCCGGCTCGTGTTGGCTCCAGCCAGAATACGTCCTACATTTCGCGGATCAAAGCCATCATGTTCTATCTCTGCGCGCTTTCATTGGCCACCCTGTGTGCGCGTGCGGCAGAGCACTGTGCCACCCCGCATGATGGAGAGCTTCAAAGCCTAATTCAGACAGCCGTCGGCCGCACGAGCCTTGACACTCAGGAGCTGGTCGAGGCAGAGGCCCAATTCACCCACGGCGAGAGCGACCATCACGACGTCGGAGGTGATCGCATGCAGGCGGCCAGGCACAACTACGCCCCGATCTATGCCAAGCACATCACTGAGCTGCTCAAGACCGGGATCTCAACTCCAACCATTGCTGAGACGGGCATCTTAACCGGAACAGGTCTGGCCATGTGGAGCAAGCTTTTCCCGAAAAGCCAGGTCTACGGTTTCGACCTGAACACCACTTCATACCTCAGCAACCGCGAGAAGATGCGTGAGCTTGGCTTTAAAGACGACCGAGTTGTGGTCACGCAGATGGACCAGATGGCAGAGACGGCAAAGAATCAGGAGCTGCTTCGCTCCGTGCTACGTTCACCTCCCTCAATCGCTATAGACGACGGCTATCACATTCCACAGGCTGGTGAGTTGACTTTCCTCAGCTTCAAGCCGTTCTTGAATGAGAAGTTTGTCTATTTCATCGAGGATGTTCTGGTCCAAGACATTGATGCGGGTAGGTGGAAGCCAGTGGAAGCAAGCATTCTGGCAGCTTGCAGCAGCTGCAAGTTCATTATGGAGTGCCCGGCATCCTCTGACAAGCCTGAGTGTGTGGCCGTTGTCCGTTCTGTGTAAAATCACATGGACGGGCAAGGGGCTCCATCGGAGTTCTGAGGCTGCCCTGGAAAAAGTGTGTTTGGAACAAGTTGAACAAAGGGGATTTCCAGGCCAGCAAAAGGTGCTCAGATTGGAAGAGCAACCCATTTTAGTACCTCGTGGTGGTATGGATACCCTGTTGTTCACCGGCATCCAGTTCCCTTTTTTTAGGCAGGTTCACCCATTTTGATTTCAGCTTCCCTTGCCCAACTCTCGCAAGAGAAACCAGAGAAAACGCACTCCCTGAAGGGAAGCAAATCTCACGACTTTTGGGCTAAGCGGCTTGCCCTTTCTTGAAGAGCAACCATCCCCCAGAAAGCCTCCGAGAGTCAATCCTACCAAGGGTTTCCCCAGCTAGGCGCCCTTTCGCACCTTTTTTTGGGGGAGGGTTCTCTTAGTAGAGACCCTCAGAGCATGTCGAGCGGTTTTTGGGTTTCCCCAATCGGTGACCAGCTCCATCAGGGATTGAGCAAACATACGCACTCCAATAACATGTTAGTAACTAGGTCGCCCCTATTGCCTTTGGGGGTGTTTTCGAGATAAGCGCGGAATGTGACTGGGGCTTCCAACAACCAAGCAGTTGCTTCGTCCTTTGTCATGTTGGGGACGTTGTCGGAAACTGCTACCTCATGTTGGCTCAAGAGTTTTCTATGTTTTCAGCTTAAAAACCACGTCCTACATTTCATGGATCAAAGCCATCATGTTCTATCTCTGCGCGCTTTCATTGGCCACCCTGTGTGTGCGTGCGGCAGAGCATTGCGCCACGCCGCATGATGGAGAGCTTCAAAGCCTAATTCAGACAGCCGCCGGCCGCACGAGCCTTGACACTCAGGAGCTGGTCGAGGCAGAGGCCCAATTCACCCACGGCGAGAGGGAGCATGGCAACGTAGGGGGCGATCGCATGCAGGCGGCCCAGCACAACTATGCCCCGATCTATGCCAAGCACATCACCGAGCTCCTCAAGACCGGGATCTCAACTCCAACCATTGCTGAGACGGGCATCTTAACCGGAACTGGTCTTGCCATGTGGACCAAACTTTTCCCGAAAAGCCAGGTCTACGGTTTCGACCTGAACACCACTTCATACCTCAGCAACCGCGAGAAGATGCGTGAGCTTGGCTTTAAAGACGACCGAGTTGTGGTCACGCAGATGGACCAGATGGCAGAGACGGCAAAGAATCAGGAGCTGCTTCGCTCCGTGCTACGTTCACCTCCCTCAATCGCTATAGACGACGGCTATCACATTCCACAGGCTGGTGAGTTGACTTTCCTCAGCTTCAAGCCGTTCTTGAATGAGAAGTTTGTCTATTTCATCGAGGATGTTCTGGTCCAAGACATTGATGCGGGTAGGTGGAAGCCAGTGGAAGCAAGCATTCTGGCTGCTTGCGGCAGCTGCAAGTTCATTATGGAGTGCCCGGAACCCTCTAAATTGCCCGAGTGTGTGGCCGTGGTCCTTTCTGTGTAAAATCACAGCGGGACGGACAGCTGTTGTACAAATCCTGGCCTCCAAATGGTAGAGGGTTCTGCATCGAACGTGCGCGCATCCAGTCTATCCGGTGGGCAACAGGCAACAGGAGTGGTTTGCTTCGTGTCAGGTCTTGGGACCCCTCCTTTTGGTTCTCCTTTCAAACAAAACGCAGATGGTTGTTCCATGGTTTTTCCCATTAAAGCAAATTTATGTGTTTTCCCTTGCCATCTTGCCATCCATCATCAAATACAGCCTGGGTGGAAAGGAGCCCCGAGCTGAGGATTTTAAGTTGTGAAGCACGGTGCTTCACAGGCAGCGGCTCGGGCGCTACCCGTCAAAAAGTGATGTGGAAGGCCAAGGCGGAGATCATGTTTGTACCCCGTAACCACCCAATACCCACTTGTTTTAGTTGGTATCATTTGTCGACCCTCTGCAAAAAAAGGGATCGGTATTTGCCTTGAAAAGCCAGGTTTTCTAAAAAATGCCCTAGAAAAAGTTGGTATTTGGAGTAGGGGGTAGAACAGAGGGGGCTGCAAAAAGGTGATCGACCTTTTGCTCCTTGAAAGAGCAACCCCGTTGAGTGCCTGGCGCAGGCGATATGGATACACAGCTGTTCACCGGCATCCATTTCCCTTCTTTTCGCTCACTCATTTTGACTGCAGCTCAGTTTGTTGTACTCCTCAACCTCAAGAGATATCTTGGTTGTGAGCACGAGTTTGATCGATGGACCTTTTGACCCGACCGCCTGGGCTGTGGATCATCTCCAAATCCATGCCGGACATCCGATTTCGCCCGTGCCGGATCACCAAATGAGAAGGCATACAACTTATGAAAGGCGTATCCATGGGTGTGTCTCAAAATTCAGGACCCAAATGTTTGGATGGTCTAAAAAGGAAACCAAAGCTTACCTCTTAAAAACACAACTTGTCTCAACTGTTTGGGTAACCTGGGCTTTTTCTGTCTGTAAAAGATGAGAACTTCCCCAGGTTGCGCAGGGAGTTTTAAGGGGTAAGCTTACTGTGGATGCACGAAATCCATTGCGATCAATTGCGAACCACTTTGATACCGTTGAAGCCATAAGGTTTCTTGGGGTTGGTTTGGACGGGTACCAAAGGAAACCAAAGGCACCGCCTTGGACGGGTACCCCATTTTTGGTTTACGCCCCGATCCTTCCCCCTCCAGCCCTCCGCCTTGTGCGGCAGGTCTCGCTGCGGAACCGGCAGTTCCGCATGTGGTCCAACAAGGCGAGGAGGGAAGGGAGCCCCGAAGAAGGGGCGCGGAGCTCAAACTGATCAAAGCGACTTCACCCCGTGTTCCGTAGATTTGCCGAGTTTTATGGTTCTTCTTGGTGGTTCTGGTCCATTTTTTAGGCGGCTGCCAAAACAGGAGTCAGTTGTTTGCAAGCCCATACGGGTGGGAAAGTTGAAATCCACGTGCGCTTTCGAACTGTGTTTTTTCCCGGGGCGGAGGGGGGGGGGGGGGAAGGGCTTAAAGGCTCATTTTGGGGTCCCTCCCCATGAGTGTCAATTCTCGTGACTTAGCCCTGCAAAAACATGTCAGGAGCTGTGGACGTGCCGATCCTTTTGTTACTGCCGATATTTCTCGGCAACCCCCTACTCCAAATGCCCGTGTGTTTTTTCAGGTTATCATGTGAACCCTCTACTAAAAACGGGATCGATTTGTTTGCCGAGGAAAACCGATGGGTTACTCAAAAAAATACCCTACCTGGAGTCTCCTTCTGCCCCGAAACCCGAATCAAAAATGGGTCCATGACCAACCTTTCTTTTGGGGTTTTTGACCCACCATTTTTGGTTCGGGTCATGGAGACTCCAGGTGGGAAGACGCCCCGGGGTTCTTTGGAGGTTCCGGGGATCCGGTTCCGCAGGTCTGAAACTTTTAGGCGTTTTTCGTGGTGGCCAGTGTCGGGCCCCTGAAATGTTAAAGAGGTGGTCGGTGATGTTAAAAAGGTGGTCGGTGATGTTGATGTTTTTTTGGTTTTCAGGTGTTTGGTTGTTGGTTGGGAGTTGGATTTTTTTTTTTTTTTTTTTTTTTTTCGTTTGTTGGTTGTTTGGTTGCTTGTTGGTGGTGTTTTGTGTTTTAGTTGTTTCTTTCCTGGCTTTTTGGTACCTGGAGTCTCCATGACCCGAATCAAAAATGGTGGGTCACTACCCAAAATAATGGGGTCATGGACCCATTTTTGATTCGGGTCATGGAGACTCCAGGATTTCTTTGGCGTTTAGTTCAACCTGCCTCAGATCCTGGAAGCTTTCGACAAGCTGCAACTGGAAGGCTGGGCGAGAAAGGTGAAGTGATGGACTCCCTTTAAAACAAAATTGTGGTTGATCACTCGGGGTTTCTCCAACCACTTCTGTGATACCAGGGAATCTCCCCCTTTATGTGGGGAGTTAGTCTTTGGGAAGCCCTTTTTGGTGTATCACAGAAGTGGTCATTTCCCACAGCCCTGCTTTAAAGCCAACCGGGAAAACTTACAAAGATTCTGAAGCAAAATGGAAGACCCGAAATATGTGTATTTGTTCCGGGGGACTTAAGCAAATGGAAGCTAGGATGGGCCTGCAACAAACGTTCTGCTTGGCGAGAGCTTGCGAAGTCACAGGAATGTTTGAACACCAGGTACCTATCTGGGTGTGTCAGAACAAGAAAACCCCAAAATGAATGGGTTCCCGTCGGTGTCCCATGGCAACCTCAAAATGCGGACCCAAAAAAGAAACTGACCCCGTGCTTATGACCCTTTTATGGCCGGTTACGGGTGGATGGGGGTGCCCGAAAGGCCCTGGTGCTAGAAATACCCCCTACTCCAAATACCCACTTTTTAGGGTATTTTTTAGAAAACCTGGTTTTTCAAGGTAAATACCTCCTTCTTAGTAGAGGGTCGACATGATACCCTAAAAAAACTGGGTATTGGGTGTAAGGGGTATGTCCTTGTTTGTTCCAGGGGACAAGCAAATGGAAGCACGGCAAACCCCCACCTGAAAAGCCGATGGGTTAGGGGTCAAGACGCCTCAGTCCGGTTGAAGTGAACATCTGTATCTCCGGAGGCCTCCTTTTTGGGTTCACCAAAGGTTGAAAACATGATAGTTGGGTGTTCCTCAACTGTTGGACCTCTCCAACTCCCATTCGCTTAAGAAAAAACGAAACTGTTGGCTTTAAATGGAATCTATTTCACTGCTGGACATATGTTCATTTAATGTTACTCACTCCCTGAGTTCCTGAGCTTGCTGCCCATCTTAGTGGCAAGCAGCAAGAATTCGGACTTTTTGTCTGGCCAGCCCACTCAGGACATGAGGATATGGGTGTTTCTCAAAATGTTGGACCTCTGCAAGTAGTCGATTTCCTTTTGGTTTCTGTTTGGACCATCCAAGAAATCCCTCTTTAGGAGCCAGACTCATATACTTCGCCAAGTCATAGAAACCAGCAGGAAACTCGCACGAAATATGACCAAGTACCCGCCAAATATCTTGAGATTTTCTGTAAAAGTTCCCTTTTTGCTGCTCAATTGGAACAAGTGGAATATGGGGGTGTCTTTTCTGCGGGTCCCCCACAAATGGCGACAACGGCTCGCCTTTTGGTTTCCCTTAAACCCCACCAAAAAGGGGTAGCCAAAAAACACAAAACGCCGCCCATCTAGGTCTGGGTCAAAAGTAAACCACCACAAAAAAACCGCAGGTTTTCGCTGAACTTGTTTGGGTACCTGGATCAAACCGTCCTAACAAAATGGGTTCGAAGCCCAAAATCCAGAGTTGCTTCGAGTCCCTCATCGCGTCTTCGGGTCCCCGGCTGTATCCCACCGCCCCTCGTGGTTTCGTCAGGCGGGTCCCGCGAAGAGCCGCGGCTGATGCGCATGAGCCGCGCTGCTTGGCCGAAGTCGGAATCGTGGACTGCGGGAGGATCCGAACTGGGTCCCCCAGCGAAAGGGTGCCCTTCTGAACCCCTTTGGGGGGAGGGTTCTACTAGAATAGACTACAGAAGAAAGTTGGTACCAACTTATTCTAACCTCTCTTGAGGACCTAGCGAATCGGTCACTTCAACACGTCCGAGAATGGGGGCGGTCGGAAAAGGGGAGGGTACCGGATGAAGCCCTACACTGGTTGTTTGAGTCAAGTTTTTTGAATGTTTGTTTTGGTTGTTCAGTTATGTTCATGTTTTACAGCGATGGTCAACATGCATGACAGGACTCAGTCAGCTTTTTGCTGCCACGCCAATGGTTGTAAAGCGAGTTTCATGGTACCCCAGAACCCCCCATGTTCGACCCATGGAAAAGGGAACCTGAAAGGAGATCGTTTGGTTGCCATTTTCCTCAAGCAACCTTGTAGGTTTCATGAACTGGAACAATGGCACAAACCAACCGGACCAAATTGGGCCGAACAATCCTCAGTTGTCCGTTCCCTTGCATTTTGTTTGCCTCTTCGCTCCCTCAGTTCCTGAACTATAAACTTTCTGGGAGGAACAAGAAGTTTGGTTACTTTTGTTGGCCAGCCCACTCGGTCGGATGTGAGTTGTTCAAACTCCACAAGAAGTGTTGGAAAGCCGATTTTTTGGGAAGCACATCTTCCGTGTGTGCTCCGAGGGTTCCATTGAATGTGTCGTGAGAGGATATCGAAGCCACACTTCAAATTGCCCGGATGATGCTTTGGATTGGTGGTTTGCATTGCCGGTTTGTTGAACCCCGAAACCTCAGCGCCTAACAAAAATCCAAACATAAATCAAGGTGGAGAATGAAGGATTGCCTTTTGGTTTCCCAGCAAACGTCTTTAAAGGAGGCTAGTTGAAGAACAATAGTTACAAGATGGTGCGGCGCTATCGCTTGTCCTGTACAAGTTATGACGAAATCGCCTGAGGGTAAAGCGAGGTCCGTGATGATGGTGCCTTGGTTCGGGAGTTTGGAGTTGAGGTCAGTGCATCATGGTGACTAAATCGCAAAGGGTGATCGCCCATCTCAAATTGGAGCACCCCATTTTAGTTACTGCAGGTCGTATGGATACATGTCCACTTCAGTTCACAAAAGGTCAAGGGTTCAGGGGTCCCTTTCGGTTGGTTGCAACTTGCGTGTCTCTTTTGGGACCTCCCCAACCCCATGCCCCAGCAAGCAACCTGCCTCACGCTACCAGGAATTCGAGCCACGGTGTTTCTTGTGAGTTTCATTGGGGGCTTGGACTACCTGGGATGGGTATGGTCTTCACTGTGGCGTTTTGTGTTGTCGTTGCTGTTTTTTGCTTCTGGTCATTTTTGGGGGCTGCAAAAAACAAAGCTCAAGGCCGATATATGATTTTTGTCTGCGGGTTTGAAGCCAGTCAATGCATAGGGCGCTCAAACAACAACCTTTTAATGGAAGCTCACGATCGGCGAAAGCTTGCCATGGGAGGGTCACTTTGTTCGGCTTTTGGCTGTTGTGGCGTTTTGCGGCTTTTGCGGCGCTTGTGCGTTCGGCTTCCGCATGCTCAGCATCACCAGCAACACCCCCAGCATCATCGGCTGTTGGTGTTTTTGGCTTCTTTGGTGGCTTCATGGTTGTTGTTGGGAAACATTTACATTTGTGCTTATCCTGGTTTAGTGGGAAATCCCCACTCAACTGTTTTTTGTTTTTCCTTCCAACGTCAACCAAGGCTTGTTAGCTCCCAGGTTCGTGACATTTTGACTTGGCTTCTTAGTTTCTCAGCTTCTTGGAGCACCTTGTTTGAAATCGCGCGCTATCTTGGACTACCGACCCCATGGTTTCCAGCGGTGGGGGGGTTCTAAAAACTTGGTGCTTCCCAGCGAATCCTCCGGTTCCTTTGCTTTTTGGTTTGCTTTTCTTTGGTGCATTTTGCTCGGACGTTAGGACTTTAACCTTTGGCAACAAATGGGTTTTCCGTTAAACCATTGAAAGTTCGTCACTTTTCACAGGGCTTCGCAGATTTTGCAACCGAGTTTTAGTTGGTCAAGTGGTTTCGTTTCCATGTAAGACCCACAAGTTTTAGAAGGTCAGAAGACGAGATCAGGTCTTGGACAAGTGCAAGATGATGCAGCTCTTTGGCGCCCACCACTGGCTCGGCCGTCCGGGGCTGGGGCTCGATCGAATCCAGCTGGAAAGAAAACGTGGTTTCGCGCGTGGCATTTTTTTTTCCCGTGGAGTCAAGCAGAGGCACCCTGGGAACCCTAGGCATCCACTTGTTGCTGTTTCTTGACGGCTATTGGGCAACGGATCTCTAGACTTTAACTTTTGGTTGAAATCAAGCGGGGTTTTCCACTAAACCCCGAAAAAGTTATTTTTTGTTGCAGGGGGTCAACAGCAACCAAGTAAGCGTCAGCGTTTGGTGGCTATTGTGTTTTGGGTTCTTTGGGGTTTAGTTGGTCTTTGTTTGTGGCTTTCTGTTGTTTAGGTGTTTTCCCTGTTTTTTTTGCAAGCCCGCACGGAAACAGTTGTAAAGTAAACATCATTGCTGGGCGGCCAATTTACCCTCCGAGTTAAAGGAAGCAACCCAACAAAGGAGGGGGCAAAAAAAGAAGGAGGTTCGGATCCCAAAAAGGCGCGGTTCCGGAGCTCCATGTTAATTTGTGGGAGTATAAAGCGAGGTTCCTTAGGTGATGTTCACAGGGGGAACATAGGGAATCCTGACCATTCAAATAACCTTTTTGTGATTGTTTGAAGGCTGAAACTCAGGTCAACCCCAAAACTGTGTTTAGCCCCTTTCACCATGTGAGCTCTAAGTAATAAAGTAAAACTGCATCTTACCCACCTGCTCACTTGCCCAAAGCGAATTGGCCTTTCAACCGTTTGGTTGCCCTTCGTCCAAATGCTGGAAGGGCTCCCAAAGGTTAACCTGGATATTAACCCTGTGGGTGCTTTGGGTATAAACCCTGGGTATAAACTCTGGGTTTAAACTTGAATATTAACTCAGTGGTCCAAACCCGACCTTTTTGACCTCTTGGTGTTCCCGTTTCTGGTCCATTCATTTTTGTCCTGACCCCAAAAAGGTAGCCTTTTATTTCCAGGTTCTTTGGGTAAGCGAGCTAAAAATGCTGTTTTAGGCGGAGGCAAAAGGAAAAGAGGTTGCCGGCTGGGGTGCTGGGGTGCATGCAGGTAAGGTCCTGGTGCAGGTGCTGTTTTGGGGCGCTGGTGCACGTGTGTACGTGTGTGGCGCATATTTCCAAGATTTTGCTGGCCGGGTGCTAGTGCATGCAACTTGGGGTGCAGGTGTAGGTGTTTTGGGGCGCTGCGTGCAGTGGGTGTGGGCGCATGCTTGCAAGATTGCCGGCCGGGTGCTAGGGTGCATGACAGTTTGGGGTGCTGGTGCAGGTGCTGTTGGTGGTGCTGAGTGGCTTGAATCGTCTCAACGTTGGACTGGCCCGAGGTCGAGGGTTCAATCCTCGACCTGTTTGGGGTCTATGTTTAAAAAATAAGATGGGTGCCTTGCTTGGGATTGGCTTAAAGAGACATGACCCATTTTGGTCGGGGTTGGTTTAAAGAGACATGACCCATTTTGGGGGGCGTACACCTGTTTTGAGACTCCACCCCTCCCGGCCGCGGTTGCGCCCGACCTGAAGTGCGGTGCCAAGGTCAAGTGGAGAGCATACCACCTGAGAAGGCTGCTTTGCCGCAGGCACGGATCTCAGTCACCTATGCAGGATTCCCCCCTTTGCCATGTTTTCACTTTTTTTGGGATCAAGTTGTTTGTTGGGTTTTGTTGGTTCTGCTCATTTTATTGGGGGGCTGCAAAAACTCAAAAACTTTTGTTTGGCTGCTACCGGTGGTTGTTAAAAAATGTGCCCTTGACACGAAGACCCCACCCGAGTCTCTCAGCCGAGTGCACTGAGTGGGGCCTGGCCGGGTTCGGGTTCTCAGCCCCTTGGCTCAGAAGCATGCGGGGTGAGAGTCAGCGGACGCGAGGGGCGAAAAAGGGACAGGGAAGGAAGGCCGGGTCAGCTGCAAAGGACTCTCTGGTGTTTTCCCTCTGGTTTTAAGTTAAAGGGAATCGAGTTCACTGCTGGAAAGATGTGATCTTTGTTTTCCGGAACCCTTCAGCATGGAGAAAGAGGGGGGGTAAGACAGGCGGGAAAAAGGAGCGGGTACTGGTACCAGGCAGGAGGGCTCCACGAATCTCGCTCCCCCAGTTCCTGCACTTGATACTTTTTGGGAAGGCCATTGTCTCTGGCGCATTTTGCCAAGGGATGTTAGGACTTTAACTTGTTGCCAACTAATGGGTTTTCCATTAAACCACCAAAAGTTAAACTTTAAGCAGGGGCCAAACACAAAAAAACGGCTACGCATGGCAAAGAACAAAGCATGAACGGCCGTTGTTTCGCGGCTTTGCCTTATTGATGCACGAAATCCATTGCGCACCGCTTTGATACCATTGAAACCGTAAGGTTTGTTGGTATTTACGTTGGGGCCTCGACTCGTTTCGTTGGGTTTCTGAGTTCGGTGCTGCGAGAAGCGGAGTTCGCAACCATCCCACGCTCTGTCCAAATCATGGTTTGTGGGTTTTTACGTTGGGGACTCATTCCAGGGTTTCTTCGGTGCGAAGCGGATGTCCTTCATCCCTCTGTCCCGTTCGCTGCGGGCAGCTGCCCATCCCGATCCGATCGAAAGTTCGATCGGATCGGAGGCGCCAGAGAAGAACTGCCCCATCAACCGGAAGCAGAAGGAGGGTGAGCGGCCGCCTCAGCTACCGCCACCTCAGCCCTTCCATTTGCTGAAATGAATATTGTCTATTTTCCCTGTTGGTTTTAAAGGGAATCTACAACTACCAGAAATATGTGTTTTGTTTTTCCCCCGTGGCTTAAGCAAATGGAAGAGCCTTTCAAGAATCTGGACGGTCATCACGGGTTTGGGGGGGCTATCTTCACTGTTGTTACCATGTGTTGAGTTTGTTTTTTTGGGCTTTTTGGTCCTGTCCATGTTTCGGGGGCTGCCGAAAACTGGGAGCTTTTTGGGCTTGATCGTCACTTGGGTCTGGACCGTTTTTTTGGTACACAAGCAGTTTGGGGACTTTTTTGACCAATCCACTCGATCGAAAGTGAGAACTGGGGCTTCCCCTAAAACCACCACCTACTGTAGGGGGTGGCCTTGAACACCTTGGATGCTTTTTGGTTGGATCTTTGGACTTTCACTCCCATTGGCTTAAGAATACCCCCCACTCCAAATACCTGCTTGTTTTTGGGTATGATGTCAACCCTCTACTAAAAAAGGAGATATGTACCGTGGAAAACCAGGTTTTTCAAAAAATGCCCTGAAAAAGCGGGTATTTGGAGTAATGGGTATGTTGTATGTTCCCCTTTTAGGTTTTAAAGGGAATCTTTCACTACTGGACATAGTTTCGCATGTTTTCCCAGGACGAAAAAGCAAGTGGAAGATCTTTGGACTTTAGCTGTTTGGGAAGGGTTGTCCTTGGGCTTCCGCCATCCCGAAACTATAGCTGGCTTGCCTCTGCGAAAGCTTGCGAGGCGAAAGCTTTCCTCAAAGTATCTCATCATAAAAATAAAAAAATACAAAAGGCGGAACCTCCAAATACCCACTTTTTATGGGTATTCTTTGAAGAACCTGGGCTTCCATTAGTAGAGGGTCGACATCATACCCGAATAAAAGTGTGTATTGGGTGTAAGGGGAAGGTTGGTAATGTCTCAGCCACTCACCTCCCGAGTTGAGCTTTATCCTTTGGAAGACCATCTTAGCTAAGTGTGGAACAAAAAGCTCAGACACCGCCCAGACCAGTTTGAGTTGTAGAGCCACATTGCACTTCTGCCCCCGGCGCTTGCTCGCTCAGGTACTGGATTTGTCAGGGCCTCGTGCAGTTTTGGGTGGAGCGCCTCTCGCCGCCCCGACCAAAAATAGCGTTCTTTCTCACAAAAGCAACCAAAGAGAATCGACCTTGACTGACCTTTGAGTTCCTCCCCGTGGTTCGAAGGGGCAACTGAGATGTTGATAGTTTTTGCATGTTCAGGCTCAAAATATCTGACCGGAATCAAAGCTGAGGTTCGTACATATCGCAAGTCAGCCGCCATAAATCATGGTCAAATTACCTGCCGGCTGTGAAGCCGCTATAATCCATGGTCTCCCCTGTTCCCTACCTGCCATCTGCATTCATAGCAACCTACTTCCTGACAAAGTCAGCTCGCTCGTTTTCTTCAAATCGGTGAGCTCGAGTTGGGTGAATGGAATGATTGGCAAGCTCATGTCTCCTGGGTGTGCTTTGCATCGCTCGTGGTCTTCAATCCCTCACTCTCCCCCAGAAAATGGGGGAGAGGGTGCGGTTTCACCTTGATTTCTTTCAGAACAGCCCCAAAAACCCGCCCCGCTCACAAAAAAAGAGGCTTGCCCACATGTCAAGGAGAATGCCAGCAGATGGTGGTGCCTTTTCTTGAGGATTCGGACCCCCGGAAACGGCTGGCGACGGGTTTTCCTCTTGGTTTCCCTTCACGTCCAACGAGGCTGGCTGGGGTGGAGGGAGAGGGGGGAGAGGAGGGAAAGGGAGAGGGGGCGGGGGAGGGAGAGGGGGGAGGGGAGGGAGAGGGGGGAGGGGATGAAAGCACACATTGTCTGGGGAATGCAAAAAACATATCTAAAACAGAGACAGGCACCTGGCTCATGCAAACCCTCGCGAAAACGAGTTTGTATTCTTGACGGGCGGTATGGAGGGATTAGCAGGCAACCAAGATTGGATGTGCAAACCAAGACCCCTGAGATCTGAGCTGAGAAGCCGTCTGGGAAGGCTCTGGGAAGGCTTCTGGCCTGTGTTTCGCCAAATCGATATTGAACCAACCTTTGGGAATGACCGCAACCAAAACACGCACAATGGGTGTCTTGTTTTGGAGGCTGGGTACCCTTTTTGTTTCTGGTTTGGAAGGGAAACCCAAAGGACAAACACCAGATTGGGGTGGCCCCCTAAACAAACACACACCCAAGTTGGACAAGAACTTCAAACAGCTTTAGGCAAATTGAGTTCGGTTCCCAGGCACTAGCATGGAGCCTGGACATTTTGCTTTAGGGTCTCCCAGGCGAATCAGAAAAGGGTAACCAGATCTAAGCATCAGCCAACCATCAACTAAGCATCAGCTAGGCAACGTGCTGCAAATATGGTACAGGATGCATCACAGCACAACACATCCCCCCTACTCCAAATACCCACGTTCTCTAGGGCACTTTTGGAGAAACCTGGGTTTCCAGAGGGTAAATACCGATCCCTTTTTTAGTAGAGGGTCGACAAATCATACCAACTAAAAAAAGTGAGTAGTTGGAGTCAGGGGTCTGTGAAATGAGGCCTGTAGAGTTGCTCCCGATTCCGCAAAGTCCTAAGAGCCTTCAGCTGAATGCTTGCGGCCTGGTGCTAAGCATCAAGACCTGGTAGTACACAGAAAAATCATACTTTCAGATGTACCAAGAAGCATATAAGGAAGATTTTCCAGAAATCGGGTTTTGTACCCCAGTATATTTGGTCTACGCTGTATGATCTATATAGCTTTGGGAGACTCCAGAAATGTCGGTGTTCGGTGTTTGGGAAGCCAGTCCAGGCCATGTTGAAGGATCAAAGAAAGGCGCGGCCAGTGTGAAAAGCCCGACTTCGCTGAGCGACGGTGTTTTCCACGGAAGCCTAAAGTAGTCAAACCCATTTGGGTCTGTCTTTCTTTACCCCCCCTCCTTTCGCAGCCCCCAAGCCAAACAAAGCTTGCCCCCCCCAACCCCCCGCCCCCATGCCAAACAAAACTTGCTTCTTCTTTTTTTCGGGGCTTACTTGTGCTCCCCTCCCCCCTCTCCCTCCCCCGCCCCTCACCGCGGGTTCCGCGCAAAGACGCGACTAACGCCGACTCATGCTGAGGCGTGGACCTCTTTGGGGTGCGCTTTGTCACGGCGGACAGCCAGCGGAACCGCCCAGCGATGTGTTTGTGACGTCTGAGTCAAGTTCGCTGTTGCCATTTGTTTTAAGGGTTTTTTCCTTTTAAGGTTTGTTGGGTTTTTTAGGCGTTTAGTTTGTTGTGTTTTGTTTTGGTTTTAGGCGGTTGGGTGTTGTTTTGGGTTTTAAGGTTTTCTAGCTTTTTTAGTAGGGGGTTTGGTTTTCAGGCCAACTTGGTTTTTCTGTCCGACTCCTTTAAGCTATGCCTCCAGTGGCTTGCTTTAGCTTTCCATCTTTTTTGGTACACCCATTCTTTTTCGCAACCTCCGTGTGGCTCAAAATTAGGGACCCCCCATTTTCCCTTCAAAAGCAGCCACCGGGTTGCCTCCCAAAAAAAACCAACCTGAGGCGCCCTTCTGTCCCCAAAATGGCCGCCGCGGTTTCTTGGGGATTCGGACCGAGTCCCCAAAATGGCGGTCCACGGCTTTCCGAGAAGTTTCCCTTTAAAAAAGACACCAAAAACAGGTTCCTGAACCCTCAAACCCTTGAGAATGTGAGTTCACCCACCAGAATTGTGGGCAAAATTCTGGGTCCAGGTGCCCAAAAAACAGAAACAGAACCCAAAAGGTCCTTCTTTCACGTCCAGGTACCAAAGCCCCCCCCCCAACAAAAAAAGAACACGCAACGCACCGCTTCGAGCTTCGGAGCTTTTCCCCTTCCCCCCCCCCCCCCGGGTTTTCGCCCTTCGAGTCTTCGAGTCTACCTGGAGTCTCCTTCTGACCCTTAAAAAATGGTTGGTCAGACTACCCAAAATCATGGTTGGTCATGGACCTGTTGTTTTTTTTGCGGATCCTTAGGGAGACTCCAGGTACCAACCCCAACCCACAAAAAAATCCAAAAACCGACCCGGCTCCGCGCTTGGCCCGGGCCGCCGGCGTCGGCTTCGCTTCGAGGCCTGGGCAGAGCTTCTCCCGGGGCTTTCTCTTCAACGAAGAGACGCTGGAGCGAGCCGGGCGGCCCAGCGCGGGAAGCCGCGACTGGGACCGTTTTGAGTGTGGAGATGGTTCCCGGAACCTCCAAAGACTCGGATCGGCCTTTTTCGAGCGGCTTTTTTTATCGGAAAAACCGGTTTCGGGTTTCCAGGGTAAATACCAATCCCGTTTTTAGTAGGTCGACAAATCATACTAAAGAAAAGAGGGTATTTAGAGTAGGGCGTGGAGAAAGCGAGCCAATCTAGTAGCTGAGATCTGCGTTCTATTGAATCACGCCTGAACCCAAGATGGAAGAAAACGTTGAGAGTTCGATCAGCCATTGAACTCGGTCCATCTAAGACATCTTTGTTGACTAAGATGATGGGTGGAAAAGGCAAACAAGTCCTATGCTTGAGGGGTAAACCTTGACCAAATCAACGGGTGTTGAACGAAAATGGGTGCTTCTCGAAAGTGGGGTCTGTCTGTTCTGAGACAGACCCGGTTGGGCCCTTCCAGGTGTTTTGTTTTCGTTTGTCTCGCTGGCAGGTCCGGGAGTCGGCATACGGATTGGCGTGTCTTTGAATGGGAAAACCCCTGTTTGGTGGGCTTGAAAGGGAAATCAAGAGCACCAAAGCCAAATTTTTGGTGGGGTCCAACCTATAAAGGACACCCCCATGGTGGGCAGGTTCTCACGCCTGTTTACCTTTAGCTGCGCCAAGCTTCCGGTGTCAAAGAACCTGCTCCGGTTCCGAGGCACCCGAAAAAAATGTCCAACGATTTCGGCAACGCAGATGGCCCAAGCTTTGAAAAGGCCCCGCGGCTGGAACTTAGTGGGGTAGAATTTGCAGGGGTTCCCCGCAAAACTCCGTCCGTAATCCTTGTGCCGGATGGTACTTGCTTTGGCTTTCATTGTAGCGTCCCACTGCGCATTACGAATTGACCAGGGATCCATTTCGAGCCCAGAAAATCGGATCCTCTCCTGGGTGTCCAAACATGGCCTGTTCAGTCAAAATTCCCAGAGTGACACAGTGGATCCCAGGCGTGCAAAGCCTGTAGGTTTGCTGTGTTCCTTTCTAGGTCCAGCTAGGTGCCCTTGGAGCCCTTTTTTTGGGAGGAGATTCGGTTCCCCTAATAGACCCAGAGGCTCCTGGGCATTGAAGACCCGACCCCTTTAGACACCCCGGAGGTTGGGGATCTCAAAACCAGGTTGTTTGAAGGCTCGAAATCAATCGGGAGCCTCTGGGTACAGAAAAAGGGATCCTTATTCTAGCCTCTCTACTGGAGAACCTAGCTTTCAAGTTGCTTTTCAATCGGGTGGTGCAAGCCCTTGGTTACCTACGAAACCGATCGGTAAATGGATCCACTGGCAAACAGGTAGTAAGTGGTGAGCTGCCGTTACCCGCTGACAGGCTTAAGTCCACGAAACCGGGGGACCGAAAAGAGTGGGGAACCCGTGGTTACCATTACCCCCTACTCCGAATCCCCTCTTTTTTAGGGTATGATGTCGACCCTCTACTAAAAAAGGGATCCGTATATGAAAACCCGAAACCGGTTTTTCCTCAAAAATGCCAACTAGAAAAAGCCGAATCGGTATGTGGAGGTTCCGGGGGTACAACTTCAGTCAGCCGAAAGCATTGCGCCAGGTCTACTGTTGCAAGGCCAAGGGAAACATCGCGGGGAGCCCAGCGCTGCGCCGCTTCGCCTGTCGGCTTTGTTTGCTTGACGGTTCCCAGCGAATCGTCCGGGTCCTCAAGTGTTTACGTTCCTGCTTGGTTTAGAGCGGGGGGTCCATTTAACCCATGCACTAAAAGTTCAACTTCTAAATAGTGGGGGATCAGAAAACGGACAGCCCGGATTGGAACTTGGAGGGGGTGGAAAGGAACCCCCCCCCCTCAAAACCCAAAGAAGCCGTGGTGCCCCTCTTGGTAGCCTTTGGTAGCCCTTGGTAGCCAAAGAACAGTCTGTGTGTACCGCCCATACCGTTTGGGTTGCAAAATTGCAATTCGTCTGAGACATGAAGAGTTTTGTCCATGGCCTCCAGGGTTGGAGCTGTTGCGGAAGGGCCGAGGACACCGATTCCGATTGAGAAGGAGTCGGTATGTGGGTGTGTCGTTTTTGGAGTGGGTCCCCACTGTTTTCACCCTGTCACTTTTGAGGGCTGGACCAGTTTGGTGGAAAACAAACATAAGCTTGTTTGCTCCATCGGTTTGGTGAGATACTATCAGTGTGTTGTGTTGGCTTCTGGGTTTTGCTCACTCAAGGGAAACACATGGACCAAAGCATATTGTTCACAGCTCTCAGCATGCGGGTGGCGCGTCATTTCTTGAGGGCACCCATGGTTTGGTTTGGTTTTAAAAGGGAAGCCAACCGGAAAGCCATCCTTTTGGTGGGTCCAACCAGCAAAGACGAGAAGACGCCTTCCAAGGTGCGTCCAAGGGGAGGCCAAAAGGAAAACGTGTCGGGCGCGCCATTCATTTCGGGTCCGAAGAAAAGACGAGCCGCACCCCTCAGAGAAAACTCACCCCAAGCAATGGACTGGCTTTTTTGGGGGACGCAACGAGCAAACCAGCAAAAAAGGGTGTTCCAAGCCAGTCAAAGGTGCAGATCGTGGTGAAGACCGTGGACCCAGAGAACCCCCAAGCCGGGAGGGCGCGAGCCTCACTGCGCCTGTCGATTCGACACGCGATTTTGCTTCAACACGCCTTCCCCAGAACTGCTCCCCTTTTTGCTGTTTTGCTGTTTTGGGGTCCCTTTGTTTTCCACTCACCAGGCGAAAAAGATAATTTGTTTGCCGGGGTCCTACTTCCAGCCTAGACGCCATGTCCGTGCCCAAAGTGGACGTTCCCTCAGTTCCAAACAACGAAAACTAGGTCTGCCAGTAGTGCCCTTGCCCTTTTTGGGGGGGGAGGGTTCCCCTCCTAAGGGGTACCCGTATTCTAACCTCTCTACTGGAGGACCTAGAAAGTGGAATCATTGAGGCCCGGCTTTTTGCGTTTTGGCTATTGGATAGCGGATCTTTTGACTTCAACCGCAATCAGTTGAAATCAAGTGGGGTTTCCGTTGAAACCACAAGAAGATATTCACTTTTTTGCAGAGGGTTAACAGCAACCAATCAATGGCAGCATCTTACCATTCTCAAGTCGGTGACCCTTAAATGGTGTCGTCCGTGTTTCCCTTTAGAACCCCCCCCCCCCCCAAAAAAAAAAAAAAACAAAGTCCAAGCAGCTGTTTTCCGTGTTATCAACAGACCAACCAGTTGACTAAGAGAACGAAGGAAATTATACAGCTGGGGTTAAGCAGGGTGTTGGTCTTTGTCTCCATTTATGTCTTCAGCCACAGCCAGCCCTCTTTGTTCGGTGCTTTCTTCCTTTTTCCAGGAGTGTTTGGAATTTACCCCATAGAAGCTTGTTTTGTTCCAATAGAGGTCACCAACCCCCAAGCATTTGTTTGAGCGCTCAAAAGGAAGTAACTTTGATATAGACACGTAAATCTGGGCCAACATTTACCCAAAGTGAAGGTTGCGACATCGCCCAAAATGAAGGTTTGGAAGAGATCGCCCTAATGAGAGATTCACCGGTTTCCAACTCTTTTAGGGTGACTTCACTGTTATCGGCTTTTAGGTTTGTTGGTTTGTTGGATCTGTTCATGCTTGGTAAGGGGCCTGCAATCAAAAGAAGGTTTTTAGCTACGGCCCACACCGTTTGCCTTGGAAAGCTGAGTTTAAAAGCATCTGCCTTCAATTTGCTTAGGTTGTATTTCCCTTGGTTTTAAAAGGAATCGAGTTCACTGGACATGTCACGACAGCTAGCCTTAGCTAGCTGAAATTTCTCCTTGTGCAAGCAAGGCAAGGGGTCCACCCCCTCACAAGCAACATGCAGAACTTAGGGGTGCTTTAAGACGGCTTGAGACATTTTCACAGTCAGTTTGCGTGTAGCCTCTTGACGATCTTTACGGCGCATGGAACCCATTCTGCTTCGGACCCGTTTGTATGAGTTGCTAGCTTTCGTTCACCCCCTCCTCAAGTTTCTCATCTTTGTGGCGTTGTTCACCATGGATGGCGTTCGAATGCAAGGTGAACCAGACCATCACCATGGTGTGCCCCGCCGCAGTGGACGTGGCCTTCTGCGCTCACACGGTCCAGGAGTCGGGTTTTTGGAGGTTTCCGGAGGTGTCTGGCTGCATCGGCGAGAAATGGAGTCCCGATTTGGACCCCAGGTGGTTTGGCAATCGGTGCGTTTTGGAACCCTGAAAAGTCTGGACAATTTTGGACTGTGCGATGGGTAGGGATTGTGAAATGGGAAAATTGCGACCTCTTTTCACTGAGCACAGGCAAGGACCTCAAATCAGTCATTCCCTGAATTCACGGACTCTAGCTGCACTGTTGTTGAATCAAGTTTCTTGTTGTTGCTTTTTTCCTGCTTTGTGGTTCTGTTCTAGGTCCCCCAGTAGTGCCCGTTTTACCCTTTTTGGGGGGGGAGGGTTCCCCTACTAAACTAGACAACAGAAAAAAGGGTAGCCTTATTCTAACCTCTCTACTGCAGGACCTGCGTTGATTTCTAGCAGGGGCTGCAACAAAGCAAACTTGCTTGATACCCTACCAAGGGTTGTGAAGGGACACTTCTTTGAGGGTAGACCATTTTAGCGAGAAGTGTAATGTTTGGACTGCTTGTGGCCGGTCCGCGCAAGATCTGAGAATAGGAAATGGAACCCAATTGGCAAAACGATTCTCCTGTTGGACCCCTTGGAACCAACGCAAAAAGGTGGCCTTAAAAAGACACTCCCACCCAAACCAATGCTATATTTAATATGACGCATATGTTGAAAGTGTCGCTTCGTTTTGCTTAAGAATATGTGTGATTTTCTCTTCTGGGTTTGAGGGGAAGCCAAGTGGCACAGAGCCAAGTTGCGCAGAGTCACGGGATTGCGACCCTTTGCGAAGATCCGTGTGGTCGATGTTGCAAAACTCAAGATTTGTTTACGATGTCTGATCTGCGCGCGGGAATGCAGCCTGCGCAGACCACTTGCGTGAGAAATCGTGCAGCGAAACTTGCGCACAGCGTATTGCGCTGAGCAGACTTGCACAGAGCCAACTTGCGCAGAGCCAAGTTGCACAGAGTCGCTCGCGAAAAGTACCTTGCGCAGAGCCAGGCTTCACAGGCAGTTGCACGAGCCATCTTGCACAGGGCTAAGTTGGACGAGCCCGGAAACTGTGGCCGTCTATCGTGGGCCATGTGCTTTCGTGACAGATATCGATGTAAAAAGGTGTCGCCGCTGCCAGAAGAGCACTTGGTGAAAAATGCTTTCCGGAAGTGCTTTCCGGTCAACCGTTCTCTCGTTTTAGGTTTTGGCTGCAACAAACGGACGCATTTGTTTGCTCCTGCCCATGCCGTTTGGCAAGCACATAGTCCACTCAAGGAGTGAGCAACTGACTGCTTCTTGCAGCCCCCTAAAACTGATCAGAGCCAAAACCATCAGAGGTTGGCCGCGACCGCCAATGGGAAGTCATCGTTTGGCAGTGTCCTTTTGCCCAAGAGGTTCATGACATGGCAGTGATTCGGTTGAGGTTATCAAAGAAGGCCAAGCGGAAAACCGCAGTTTTGGGAGGAGGAACAAACACATGTCACATATCCCTGTCTAAAAGCGAAAGGCTTCGGTATTTACGAACCAGGTTCCAAAAAGGTGACCACTCCGAGGGACACAGATTGGTTTTTCGTCGTTGGTTTATCTTCCTTGACATTGGTCACTTGTTGGGTTTGGTTTTCATGTCTTGTGGTCAATGAAGAAACTGTAGTTCCTTTGTCGTGCCAATCCACAGCGGTAGTGATCCAATAGGCGTCAGTGGTGAAATGGCTTGAACGGTTTTCTGTTTCCTTTCTTGATTTTTTTGTGGGCGTTTTGCCGAATCCTTGACATCTATCTTGAAGATCGCCGGGAGGGTCGAGGGGGGGAACGGCTCCAGACCCGTGACTAATCCCTTTTTGCACGGGCATGCCCAAGGATTGAAACCTTCAGAAATGGTCGGAACCTCCTTTCAAGAACCATAGGGCCCATCTTCACATGCTTTGTGTTTCAGCCTTGCACTCAGGCAATCTGGTGCATGCCATTCCTGCACGGACCCGTTTTTTCTCCGAAGAAGGCGCATCCCCGAGTCGGGTTCGCAAGGAGCTGTACTATCCACGGGCAAGGCGCGGATCTGTTCGGAAACGGGAAACTTGCTGGGTGCTCAGCACATGAGACATGGAATGACCCCGATTTAAGCCTTCCCCTGCCGAGCACCAGCAAGAAAACGGGGGGTGGGTGGGGCATCGATTCTGATCACGGTTCGATGCTTTTTGCAAAAAGACGGGCAGACACGATCTGAAATTATCCAGCCAAAAGCTGGTTTCTGCTTTTCAGAATATGGGGGCAGCCCGCAAATTGGCCAAACGGTTCTCCTTTTGATGTCCCTCTAACTTGATTGATCTTGGGCAACGGATCTTTAGACTTCAGCTTGCTTGATATCAAGTTACCTCTCCGAATTCGCAAAGTTATACCCCATGTTGTGCAGAGTCTCGCCGGCCAAGCTAAACCGCGCAAGCACATTTCTTTGGTGCATTTTGCTTGGATGTTAGGACTTTAACTTTTTGCCAATTAAAGGGTTTTCCATTAAACTTTTAGCAGGGGAGCAGAAAGCAACCGAGATTTGTTTTTGCCAAGAAAGACGAGGGGCCATCTTCGGAGATGGCTGGCCCTCGAGACCTCCCTTGACATTTCCCCCGAGAACCTCAGTTGTTCAGTGGAACCAATTCTTTTTCCAACTTGATTTTGGTGGCCCCACTAAAAATGGTCTTCCCAAAAAAGGGTTCCCTTTTTTTCCAGGGTCACTGAACAACTGAGCAACGGAACTCTTTTCACCAGTGGTTTTAAGAAGCATCGAGTTCTGGACTTTACGGTGGGATCAAGTGGAGCTGTTTTTGTTTGTTCTCTTCATTGTTCGGTTTGGGGGGGTCTTCTCTTCTAATGTTGACCAAGGATTAATAAGCCCGTCCCATTATTACGGGGGTGTTCCCTCCAAAAGTGGTCTGAATCCCCACTAAAAGAATCGGGACACCCCCCGATCAAAATCAACCGATCGGGGTTCTACTTAGATCCGGGGTGAACATGAATTCTTCGGCTTGGGGGCCGCAAGAACCAGAAGTCTGTTTGCAAGCTGAAGGGCTGACGAAGGGCAGAAACCATTTGGGGAGCTCAAAGGTCCAAACTCCTTACCTCAAGTTGGCTTCCCGGCGGATCTTGGCCAGGCCTCCATTTTGAGCAGCCCAGCATCGGTAGAAACAATTGAGAAACCGACAATGCACAGGAAGTGAGACCCAGTTGCTGGGGCTCTGGAGCCACAGAAGAAAGAGAAGGAGCGTGGTTGTGATGTTGACGTCTTCATCATGTGTCACTGCAGGAGGAATTGGTGAAGCAGCTCGCTTCAAAAGATATACAGATCGCAAAGCTTCAGGCAGAACTCGCGGCTGAGAAGCGGTGGACTTCGTCCTATCAGGAGGGGGAAAGCCCCCGTACGCACGCTTTTTCCACTCACGAGTGTGGCAGGCGGACATGCGGAATCTTTGGAAGTTGAGCTCATTCACCGCAAAAGTGGCAAATTACGAGGTGGAGCGTCTTTTCCTTTTAGTGTCCTCATAACTAATCCTTGCCAGTGGATTCCGTCCTTTTTCGCAACTTTGTTTAGGGAAGGGCTTTAAAGTCCACCAAGCCAAAAAAAGGATGCATCCTTTTTCCCAGTGGAAATCCACTGGGCATCTGAGGAGAAAGGTATGGACTTGACTTGCAGCGCCGATGCCTCGAACGAAATTGCTGCAACCCATTGAACCATTGCCCGTGTGTGTGTGTGTGTGTGTGTGTGTCTGTTTCGGGGACCTCGCCAAAATGGTGGTTTTGTTCTCTGTTGCCTTGTGGTGCCTTTTTTTCCTTTTTTTGGGGGAAGCGTTCCGCTTTAAACTCAATCAACAACAAAAAAGGGTGCCCTTTTTTTACCATGGCCGCTGGGCATCTGAGTGTTTGTTGGTTTACCTTCAAAGCCACAAAAGAAGAGGGCCGCGTTCAGAGGCGGACTCAACTTGCTCCCAGGGCTGTCCTTTTCCATGACGTGTTGTTTGACAAGCATGCCAGGAAGAGGAATCAAATGCCTGCGGAGAAGAACAAAAAGGAATCCTACACACCTTCTTAAACTCATCTTGAGCCTTTGAGGGTCTGGAGGGGCCGCATGCTGAAGGCCCCTCCAAGGGGCCAAGGTCCTGGGCTTTTGGAGTTCTTTCTGCCCAGAAATCCGATTTCCAACGAAGCGAACGAACCTCAAAAGTGGTTGCCCAACAAGAAAGTTCAAGGAACCCCCTGAGATTTTTCGGGTCCAAGGCCACACCGCGAAACAGGTTCTGCGAAGAGAGCGCCAGGGGCCATGTGTTCTAACTGGCTCCACAGGGGGGAAAAAATGGAACATGTTTGTCTTGGGTGTCCTTCGGGCATCCCATAAAAAGGGATCCTGCCCAAACCCCGGACTCGGTGATTCATTCCCCTATCGCACCAGAAAGATGAATTTAGGTTTGGGAGGGTCCATGAGCCGATTCAATTTGACCGGAATCGATGTCACTTCTTATTTTGGCCACCTCTGCAACTGATCTGGCCACCTTGGGCCACCCAAGGTGCGGTGATGTTCTTTGGAGACACGTTCGGTGATGTGTGTTTTCCCCAACACCCCAAAGCTTTTGGGGAGTATTAATATGGGAGTGGGGGGCCCCTCGAAAAGTGATGAACCCCCAGAACAAAACCAGGGACACACACCCCCATAGTAAGAAAATGGGGTTTGTTTACAAGGTGCAGACTGGGCGAACTGCGGCTCACTTGGAGAATTCCCATCTAGCATGCTGTTCCCTCTCGTGGAGGGTTCGCCTTTGGAAAGCAACTCCGACCAGCAGAGAGATCAAGAACTTGCGCCTGGCAACAGGATGAAGCCGCATGGGTCCAAGTCCATGTTTCAGGTGTCCCCTTCGGGTTTCCTATGATTCTCGTGAGTGCCTTTGCACCTTTTGATTGCATTCGCGTGAGTTTTCTTTGGGTGATGTTAGGCTGGACATATACCCCCGTAACCTCCAAATACCAACTTGTTCTAGGGTATTTTGTGAAAAACCTGAGTGTCCATGTGTTTTTCTTATTTTCTTAGTAGAGGGTCGACATCATACCCTTTAAAAAAAATGGGGGTGTAAGGGGTAGGCAGCCCTGGCGCTGTTTGAGCGTACCCTACCTGGATGTCCGTTGCCAAGTTAGTAAGTGGCAATCGCCGCCTGGCAAAACAAACCTAATGACAAGGTTGAGCCCACCGAACGGACCTATGACCCCCTACTCCAAATATCCGGCCTTTTTTTTGGGGTATGATTTGTCGATCTAAAGAAGGGATCGGTATTTTCCATGGAAACCCGAAACCGGTTTCTCCAAAAATGCCCCCCAAAAAGGCGATCCGGGTAGGGGGTAACCCTAGTTGCAAACAACTGAGTCACCCGAAGACCCGAGGGCTCTAGGGTCATCGGCGCGAGTTGCGGCGTGCCTGCCAGTTGCAATCCCGCCAGGCAGTGACGGGCCCAAGGCGCGGCGCCTAGACCGTCCAACTTGAGGAATTGCTCGGCTTCGTGGTTTCACTTTCTACTCACTTGTTCAGTGTCACCCTTTTTCCTTCTTTGTGGTGGCTGCCCCACTAAAAATGGTCTTCCCAAAAAAGGGTTCCCTTTCTTTTCCAGGGTCACTGAACAACTGAGTCTAGGTCCCCCAGCTAGGTGCCCTTTCTCACCCTTTTCCAGGGCGAGGGTTGGAAACTACTAAAATAGACAAAACCGAAAAAAGTTGGTACCGTTATTCTAACCTGTCTGGAGGACCTAGCTTTTAGTAGGCGGCTGCAAAAGGTAAAGCTTTTGCAAGTGCACACTAAGGGTTGTGAAGTCCGCGTTTGTGAAAAAATATCAGCAACGAAAGCGAATCGACGTGACCCTGTTCGGTTTCCTCGGTTTGGGTTCCCATCTTTAGGCGCTGGCCCCAACAGCTGTTCACAGTTGGTTTCTGGGCTTCTGGGCTGACAAATTGGGGAGAATTGGGGATTTGGACCCGTTCCTTTTGGTTTAGACCAACCTGGAGAGGGCACCGAGCCTCAAACACAAGAATCGAGAAGCACACACACAGATAGATGCGTCCCTTTGTGTGGGAGGCAATGTTTCGGGTGAAAAAAGAAGCCGGCGAGGGAGGGGCGCTCTGTTGACCCCGGACCTAAGTAGGGGGGTGTGGGGGCCCGGCCCCTCCAAAAGTGGTCTGATTCCCCACACCCAGGGACACTCCCTATTAAACTGAGGTTGATGAATCCGGGGTTCCCATTACCTTATGGTCCCGGTCGTTCTGGCACCCCTTTTTCCTTGACTGGCACCCCTTTGTCAGTGGCACCCCTTTTCGCCAACCCCAAGCAGGGTTCAAAGCCTTTTTCTACCCGACAGAACAACTGGGCATCCCTGAAATGTTCCTTTGTTGCAGTCTGGTAGTTTCACTGGAACGGGGTCATCAACATGGGGCCCTCCACAAAACGGATCCTGAAAGAAACACACACTCAAGCGGGGCATTCCAAAGGCTGATCCAAATGTTCTTTTCAGCGACGCAACATTTGGGTCGATTGGGAAGGATTGGACCCGCACGAGGGTTTTCCACAAGCGGGGCTTTCACTTGGAAACAATGTTAATGTTGTTGGCATGTGTTCTGTTTTATTTGTTTAATATGTTTTTGTTGGTTCCATGTGAATTGTTGGGAGGGGAAGGCCCATCAAAACCTTTCAAATCTCCCCAACCGCGACAACGGACTTTCTATTTTCCCCAGTTGCCCAGTGGATTCCGCCCTTTTGTGTGTGTTTTGGGAGGGGTGGGAGGGATTCCCCGTTAACCTCAACCAACCAAAAAGGATGCCGTGCACTCATTCTTAAGGCGTTTTGGCTCGAACCTTCTCGTGGTTACGCCTGTTTGTCACTAGGTAGTGACAGCTAAGAGAGCCATGGAGCTTTGCCATGAGTTGCCCGATTTGCCTGTATACCTTCAGCAGTTTGACACGTCCTCTCTGGATGTTTTCTCACGTGATCGTGTGCATGCCCTTCTTCGAGACACTGTTCTTTGGGATGGGCTTTCAGACCCAGGCCATTTTCTTGTGAAAACCGCCATGGAGATCACTCAGGTATTGCCTTGTGGATTATTTGGTATGCGCAGATATTCTTGCAGAATCATTCGGTTTGATCAGTCCAGGAAGTGCGGACGAACCTTCCACCTCCATGTACCGCGCGAAATTCATCCCGATACTTTGATGAGCGGAGCTCAACTCACCGTTATGAGAACCAAGGTGAACTTTGGCACTTCTGTTTTGACGCTGGAAACTGCCAGTCATAGTTCTTTGGCCTTCTTGACGAATCGTGAAAAGCCGGTCACCACTTTGGACCTGTTCAGCGGTTTTGGTGGGTGGACTTGGGGGGCTTCCATGGCTATGGGTGCGGGATCGATCAAGCTGCCACCTTTCAGTGCTTCCATTGAATGGGATGAGCCAACGGCACGAGTCATGGCTGACAATTTTTCGCTTGCGGTTGTTTCCACTGATGATTTTCTCGACCGATCAAAAACCATTCCTGAACAACATTTTGTGCTTGTTGCTGATGTCAACGATGATCATATCTACCAACGCTTGTCTACCTTGAATGTTGACCTCATCATTGGCAGTCCGAGCTGTCAGTCTTGGAGTGGGGGAGGATCGCAGATGGGACTGGCGCATGTGAACGGCCGACATTTTTTGTCTTTCATCAAGGTGTGCAGTTCACTTTTGCCTCGCTGTTTTGGCTTTGAGAACGTACGTGGCCTTATGAGGCACAATCACTGGTCCATTCTGGAGAGGATCATCATTCAGTTGGGCTATCGTGAGGCCTTTCTGCGGTGCGAGGAACCTCCAATTGTGCCCTTGCAACGCGAGCGGACTCTGGCCATTTTTGTACGGGCCGACTTCGGTATTTCCCCTTCGGTCGAGCAGATTCTTTGTCGGATGTACCTATCGGTGCCTGTGCCGAGAACCCTGAGCTCATGGCAGTGTTTGCACTCCCAAGGCAGCGCATCAGGTTGCAATTGGATTTTCCTGGATAACAACCATTTGGATATTGTATTCTCAGATGAATTCCTTCCCATTTGGATGCGTGGCAAATCTACGCAGCATGCGCAGATTGTCGATTTCAGGATTCTCACAGGGGACAGTAAGATGGGGCCAATCCTGGCGTCTCATGGCATCAGCCTGGACTTTTCCATGAGTACGCTGGCATCAAAAGGGTGGTATGGCCAGATCATCGAGTCCGAGGGAAGGTTTCGCCTCATCCATCCGGGAGAGATTGCGTCTGCCATGGGCTTTGGTTGTGGTATCATTTTGCCATTGGACCCTGCCTTTGCTTACAAGGTTCTCGGAAACTGTTTCATTCCGGTACACGCTTGCCTCCATCTTTCGAGAATTGCAGTCGCCATGTTTGATGCAAACGATCCCATGATGATGCCTGCCAACCCCGCTGCAATGTTGAGGGTGTACCAGGAGCAGGTCCTTCGGTTCCAGCTGTGCGAGACTATCGGTCGGGGCCCTGATCAGATTATGTTTGGTGTCCCTGACACCATGAGTGACGTGAGCCCACCATCGATGGTGACTGCCACTGCCCCGATCACAAGGCTTGTCAAACGTAATGGCCAGTGGTCAGGGCGTCAGGTCTATACTACTCATGCAGTGAATCTTAGCCAGGTCTTTCAGTTCATTGCATCTGCAGATGTGGACGTACAGGCACCCCAGGCGACCAAGGCCATCCATACAGACCCTGATCAGGATGGTTGCGGGGCTCACAGCTCAGTATCTGGTGTGGTGACCATTTTCGGGGATCACTATGTTGTTTTTGCAAATCGCGATTGCGACTCCCCTGAGTTCGTCATTCACGCGATTCGGTTCATGCTTGACAGTGCAGTTCATCACCTGAGATCCCAGAATGGATGTGTTGATCCGGGTTTTTGGAGCTCATGCAAGGTGTGGTCCGTGGGTGTCGATTGCATTCCTGCCCATTTTGATGCTATGGAGGATGCTCATCAGCGCTGTGGTCAGGAATCAGTTGGTCACATGTCAATATGTGCCTCTGGCATCAGATTTGCCCCTTTGAGGGTTGACAGATTGCAGAGTGAAATCCTCGTTAGTGACCGCGCACGTGCCTGTCAGGTTGAGCCCTTCGTTGCCATGCATTGCCATGACCGGTTTTCATTGCAGCATGACCAGTGTGATACCTTGGTTTGCGTGCTGCATGATGCAGGATGCGCCATTTGCCATGTCCGCTTTGATCAGCCAGGCCCCGTGCTCCAGGCTCTGTGCCAATATTACGGATGGCAGGATGTGGTTCTGTCATTTGGCGAGCAGATTGCAGAAGACGACTCGTGGCCCGCGCCTTACAGCCTTATCACGCATCGGGGTTACATTACTGCACTGTCCACGAATGTCAAGTGTGTCCTTGGGAATGATTGCATCTTCATTTGTGCCACTGAACACCAGTTCCAGCACGGCGATGATGCCCGGATCCATTCTTTGGATGGCAAAGCGGAAATGTGTCCAAGACCTGTGTAATCTGCAGAGCCCGGCCCCGGTCCTTGTCTGTGCCGGCATCCGCTGTGGCTGAGTTTTTGGATGTCCTTACATGCAAGCCCCCGATTCTTGCCCTTGAGAGGTGTGTCGACAGGGCCTCCCAGGCTGTGTCCTGGAGGCACAGGACGAGGATGAGCTTGATGTGGTACATGCTGAGGCACCGCAGTGGATTCCGCCCCATCTGGTCTATGCCCATGCACAGGATGCTCTGTGCGAAGCCGCGTTCAACTTGGCCTTCTCGTGGTGCCAGAATCTTGGTGATCAGCCTTTCTGCAGTTCAGTTGTATGGACCAAGATCAAGCTTTGGTATGGCCATGTGTTCACGGGCTTCCTTCCACGTGAAATGATGCTGTCTGAGATTTACGGAGTGCTAAGCAGGCTTCAGACGTATATGTCTACTGGTTTTGTGCGCCTGGATCAGGTCCGTCTCGTGTCCGCTGGCAGGTCTCGGAGTGGTGACTCCAGCATTGGAGACTGTGCCCCGTGTTCTGAGGAGGCTGTGATTCACTGTGTGCTTGCCCTTCACGGCGGATCCAACGAGCCTTTGGGTCAGTTGCGTGATCACTGGAGTGTCACTATGCCTCGTGACCCCAACGGGCCGATCTCTGTGTTGAGGGTTCACATCGAACCTCGGGGTGGGTTTTTCTTTCCTGACGAGGTTGAGCTTCCGCCAGGGATCACCCTTAAGCGCCTGGATGATATCCGAAGAACCTCCGTAGTCCCCGTCCATAGGCGTCAACCGACTCAGGATTTCACTGACGAGTGGCGCTCGGCACCTAGGGATGGTGGGCCAGGCATGCTTTGGACCGGGTTTACGCTCTTTGAAGTGCAAATGCCTCCGGCAACGCAACCCTATCATGGTCGCAGATCTCAGCAATGTGTGGGAACCTGAGGGTTCTGATGACGAAGTGCAGCATGACCCTGATGCGCGCTCTGCTGGCAGTAGTGGATCAGGCCACCTCTCTGTCGATTTCTTTGATGATGACCAGCATCAAGATCGCATGAATTCCACATCCGAGAACAACCGCCATGATTGCCATCTCCACCAATGCCAGTGTAATCGTATCTTTGCACGGACCCTCCCCGAGGAGTCCACATCCCATGTTTGCTGCGATAAATGCATGTCGAGATCTGGTATCTGTAGATTTCCTGTCGAGCTCCCAGGCAAGTTGACACCAGGGGACATCACCTATGGCCCTCTGCACAGTGTCGTGTCCACACTCCAGTGTGTGGTCAATGATTCCCATGACAGCTGCATCACCATTGTTCAGGACCGGTTGATTGAAGCCGCATGTAGCCTGTGCTTTTGCAAAGAAGGCGGTCACGGTGGATCCTTGTTCAGACTGAAAGTGAAGCCCTGGCACGGTGTCGCATTTTCCGGCCTCGTTTCCGATGAACTTCGGTTCGGGGACATTGAGATGATTTTCCACCTCGTGCACCAACTCGCACCGGCTCCATTTGGGGAGGGCTTGAATGAGATCCGACTCATATCAGGAGGACGGCGAGGCCTTGGGAACACTTGTGTGTGTACCTCGCCCGACCATAGTGGGCGCACCGATCGGACTGTGCATGGTATTCTCAAATTGCATGGTGGCGGAAAGGCGCCAGAGCCTTCACCAATCCAAAGGGCCGCTGTCGTGATTACCGCCTTGGGAGCGAGTCATGACCAAGCCTCCTCCTTTTTGCAGCAGATTGATCACTTACAGGGTCCTTCAAGGATTAGTAAGCTTGCTTTGAGAGACTGCCACCAATAAGCAGCTTAAAATCGTGCATGGCATGTCAAGTGCAGCATCCGTTCCATTGCCCGTAGGCGTGACACCTGTCCCTGGAGCTCCGAAGAACCAGCATAAGACGATCGCATGCGCGTCACAGTTCCGTATGAAACCAGGCCTTTTTGTTGGTGCCGATGGCAAACCTCTTGAGATCCTTACATCTGTGTCAGCCAATTCGCCTCCAGGTGTGGTCTTGATCGACCCTCATGACGCGGCTCCCTGGATACAAGCAAAGAAGGTGGTGACACACGAGCTCGTCCTGTGTGTCCTAGGAACTTGCAGTGACCCCAAATGCCCTAGTGTGCACCTTGCGGCATTCAGCGGGGACGATCCAGTGGTGCTTCGTGTTTGCATCCACCAGGCTGGGGGGAAAATGGCCTGTCGGTCTGAGAAGTCCATGGACCTCAAATTGCCTCCGTCTTGCGTGCTCTCCTTTTCGGTTTTTCGTGATGAGTGGGCTGCACAGGAATGGGAGAACATCAAGCAACATCCCATCCGTGTCATGATGGATCAATTTGAATCTATCAATTTGCTGGCAGCGCCGTGGTCCCGACAGTGGGGGTTGCAAGGTCGCAAGGCAGATGTTGCCAACGCTGAACGTTTCTCATTCGTTGCCAGGATCGATCAATCTGAGGTGGTCCGTGTGTTTCAGCAGAGTGGACTCAATAAAGTGTATGTCAGCCCTCTCCGGAGTGGACCTGACAAGCCCAGCACACAATTTCAGGTGATCTGGATTGGGGAGTCTCACTCCGCTGCCGTCCAGCAAACGAGACTTCTTGTTGAGCAGCATGGACTCATCCGATCCTATCGCCGAGGCTTTGGTGTGAGAGTGAAAGCTTCCGACTTCGCATCCATCTTCACGCGGATCAAACCAGGTGTTGATCTTCCCGACTTGAACGGTGCTTGATGTTCAGGGTCCAGCCGATCCCAGCTTCGCTCTCTGTCCAGGCATTGAGAGAGTGGCTAGTTAGCTGCAAGTGGAAGGCAGCACCAATCTGTCAGCAAGGTGGAAGCTGGCTGATCTCATCAGACACCGCTCCTTCCGAACAATTTTTGCCACTAGGTGATGGGCATGTCCTCGTGAGAGACATCACCAAGCACTCAGCTCGTGTCCAACCTACTGTTGCTGCCGGCATTACCACACATGCATCCGGGCAGGATCCGTTGCAGGTCAACGACCCTTGGTCTCGACCATCCTCTGTGGCGAAGACCCCAGTACCTGCAGACCAGGCTCGTCTTGACAGGCAGGACAAACAGATCCTGGAACTTAAGAAGGCTGTGACGGATCTCAAGGACACCCAAGCTGCCCAGTCAACTGTGCATGACTCTTTCCGTTCCGGGCTGGTGTCTGATCTGCAGAAATTCCGCACTGAGATCCACAGTGAGGTCCAAGGTTCGATGAAGACATTCGAGCACTCGCTGATGGAGACATTGCACAAGCAACAGCGAACCATGGAGGGCGATATGACTGAAATCAAATCCATGCTCAAGGCATTGCATTCAGGGCATAGTTCCAAGAAACCGAGGCGCCATTCCGACAAGTCCGATATGGACGATGATTGAGATTTGCTTCACCGGGTCATCACATCTGGACGGAGCATCAGGTTCTCACCAGATGTGCTTGGGAAATTCCAGCAAACTTGTGTGTATCAGCAGCATTGCTTGCAGCACTTCATCAACTTGTGTGCTGCCGTGTGCCGGGGCGTGTGGGCCTCTTGCTTCATCCATAGGATCTTGTCACAGGGTTTTGATCCCATGAATGGGGTACGGATAGGTGAGGCTAGCCATCCTGGCCCAATTCGTAGTCGTATGATCCGCGATAGTTGTGACATCACAGTCGCGGTTACCAACATTGGCTCTGTTCTTCGCAAAATGGATCATGTTCACAAATTGATGGAATCTTCTCAAGTGGTTGTTCTTGCGGAAACTTGTGTAACTCAAGCTTCTTCATTGATTGTCCAGAGCCAATGCCGTGCATCCCGCACGACTGCAATCCTGGGGGCGCCTGTCGCGACAAAAGATATTTTCGAGCACTGTAAATCCGAGTATCGTGGTGCAAATGCGGGAACCGCATGTTTTTCCCAGCTCCCTAGTAGGGAGATGTTTTTGGAGGACCCTCCTTTCGCATATACATGTGGGCGCCTTACACCCGCCATTGTACGACTCGGTCCCATCGATGTTTTGATTGTTTGTGTGTATTTGATGCCCGGGTCGGGTAAATCCAAAGCCAATGACGAGATCATCTCACAAGCCGTTACGCTCATATCGACTTCCGGGTTACCTGCCATTTTGGCCGGGGACTTCAATGAACCTCCTTCAGCTATCGGCTCCATGTCAAAATTGGTACAGGAAGGTTACGTTGAGCTTTTTAGTTGGTCAGAGCAGCATTTGCATCATCAATTGCCACCCACATGTAATGATACAACGCGAAATGATTCCATGGTGATTCATCCTTCTCTTGTCCCTTTTATCAAGCATGCTTGGGTTGATCCCTTATTGAAAATTGACGTTCACACACCACTTTTTGTGCAGTTCCATTTCGACACCAGCATACCGGTGCTTCCGCCATGGCGTGTGCCAACACAGTGGGAGTGTGGTGCTTTCGATCAGAATAAGCTTGCTGAGTGTTATCATTCGGTTCGGTCCGATCGAATTGATATCCCTCATCCAGCTTGTGACCAAGCCATCTGTGACGCATTCCAACAGTGGTCCTCCAGAGTTGAATCTGCCGTGCATCGTGCCACCGCCTCAGCTAGTCACTTGAAACAGGGTCTGCGACCCAATCAGAAGGGCAGGTGCACGTGGGACTACATGCGCAACCATCGACCGGCGACTTGTGTGCGCCAGGGAGGCGACGGGGTATACAACCCCCCAGCCGAGCATTTCGCCTTACTTCCATCTTGAAGATTCGGCAGACTCGCAGAATCCAGGCTTTGTACCGTTCTGTGAGGGCTGCACCCCATAAGTTCGGGAATAACCTCCCTGTAACTCTGTATAATCAGTGGAAGATGGAGTGGTATGCCATCCTTAATGCAAAAGGTTATGGTAATTCATGGCCAAATTGGGTTCTGCGCCACCCTGGCTTCGTCTGTGTGCCTTTTGGGGTACCCAGTACCGACGAACTTCACGACTTTCTGCAACTGAGTAAACACGATTCCGATTCTGCTGTGAGAGCCGAACACGTGGCACGCAAGGAAAAGTGGAATAGTCGTCTCAAGCAGGATGCCAAAAAAGGTGATCTCAGGAGCCAGTTTTCTGGACTCAAGGGGCCATCTACCTCCCAGTTGCAGTGGTTGGAACGCGCCATAACGGCTCCTGCCCGCCTCCTGCGGTGTAATAAGGGACTTGCGAAGCTTTCTTGCAGTCAGGCACTTAACTTCCGACTCGGGGTGCAGGCGACGTTCGGTAGTTGCAGAATCTTGGTCGTTGAACGATCATATGAAATTCTTTCAGTTCAAATTGTCAGTGGTGTCTTGCCGGCCTCTGATAACCTTGTGCAACACGTGTCGGCTGTGGAGACTGGCGAGATTGATCAGTTCTTTCATGATCACTGGTACCCTTTGTGGAACCGAGACAGTGAACGGCCCAGGACATACTGGCATGAGGCTTGTGAATTTGCAAATGGCTTGAACACCCGCATGCCCGTTGCCGAGATCCCGTGGGAACCGACAGCTTGGGAGGACGTCATCTCCAGAACCAAATCTGGGTCTGCCCCCGGTAGTGATGGGTGGCGTTATCAGGAACTCAAAGTTCTTCCTAGGGAGGCATTGTGCGACTTGATCTCGCTGTACTCTGCGGTTCGGGAGCATAAAGTATTCCCTCCTGAGTTTGTTCACGCCCGTGCTGTGCTCATCCCAAAAAAGGGTAAGAGCTTCGCCATTGAAAACTTTCGCCCCATCACTGTGTTAGGTGTCCTGTTCCGTCTGTTCACCAAATTCATCGCCTACTTCACTATGAGAGCATGGATTAATACGATCCCGCAGTCCGTTAGTGGCGGCATACCCAATCGATCCATGCGGGTGATGACTTGGCTTGAACAACTCACGGTGGAAGAGTCCATTGTTGGAGGTTCGCACTTAGGCGGTCTCTCGCTTGATCTTGCAAAAGCATTCAATACACTCCCCCGTGTTCCACTTAAGAAATTGATGATTGCTGTTGGATTTGGACCCAACGAAGCCGAAATTTGGTTTAATTCGCTTGATCGCATGACTAGATCCCTCAATATACGGGGAACCTTGGACAACCGGTGCCCTCTTGCACTGGGGTACCGGAAGGAGATTCGCTCAGTTGTGTTGCAATGGCGTGCCTGTGCATCCTTTTCTCGGATTGCATGCATAGTGTTGGGGCCGTCCCCTCAACTTTCGTGGACAATTGGTCATTCTCGGCATCGGCTCCTGCCATACTTGAATCTGCCGTCAGTGTGGTTCAGATGCTTGCAGAGACATGGCACCTCACCATTGACTACAAGAAGACATGGGCCTGGGGCACGACCCGCCTCATGCGAGAATGCTGGCAAAGTTTCGAATCACTTGCGGAACATTTCCCAGACCGAGTGCCTGTGGCGGATTCTGCCACCGAGCTTGGCGTAGTGCGCATTTATAGCAAGTGCCCAAGACCGCAAGCCGCACAGGCAAGGCTCTCAAAGGGTGTCGCCCTGTGTAAACGCGTGCCAAATGCCGCCCGGACTCTTCGCACCAGGGCCGCCCTGGTACAGCGGGGGGTTTACCCAATGGCACTATTTGGCGCCTCAACGGTCTATTTGCGTAAGGATATCATTCAGAGTCTTAGGTCCGCGGTTGCGCATGCCCTAATAGGCCCTTGGAATAATGTGTCATCGTGGGTTGCGTGTTCCTGCATCGTGCCCGAATTGATGGATCCAATGTTCTTTATTCTTGTTGAAATTCTGAGTGATGTCCGAGCCGTTTTTGATGTACAGCCATCTCGTGTGCGAAAATTTCTGCACTTGGTAGCCTCCAACACTTCAACGAGATCATATGGACCAGCCAGTGCATGCTGTCGGTACCTTGAGGTCGTGGGATGGTCGCTTTCGTGTGAAGGGATACTTTCTGGGCCAGAATGGATGCCTCCAATTGCTATCCTACAATGCTCTCGTGGTGAGCTCAAACGATCCCTTCGGACTTGGTGGGATGTGTTTCTTACCTCCCAATTGCAGGACCGTCGTGCTGCCCCGGTATTGCCCATTGACAGGAACCTGTGCTTTAGAGCACTGAAGTCAGTCCCTGATGAAGATTTGTGTTTTTTAGCAATGCGCCTGACCAACGCCTTTCTCAGTGGTACTGCAAAAGCTAAGTATGTCCGTTGGGGCGATAACTTCCATGTCTGTAATAGATGTGGATTGACCGCATCAACTACGCATGATATCCTTGAGTGCACGGCCACGCAGCATATCAGGGTTAAGCATCAGTCTGCAATTGACATTTTGCAACATCAACGACCCGAGTGCTCAGGGTCTCAGTGTGTTTTTCGTCATATCCTCGCCCAGCACGAGGTTGACTTTCAGTTTCAGCTCCCCATTTCATCCCCGGATTGCATTACCTTTTTTACCGATGGTGCATGCAGACCCGACACTTCTTGTCGGTCGACGTGCGGCGTGGGCTGTGGTTCAGTCTAAACGGACCCATGAACGTGAAATCCAAGCGGAAGTGACTCGCCCTATTGGAGGTGGAGTCTTCATGGATAATTTCCTATGTGCCGGCTGTGGCTTCGCACCTGGTGAGCAGAGTGCGGCACGTGGCGAATTGTCTGCATTCTGTGCAATTTTTTCAAGCTGTCGTGCATCTCAGTATGAGGGTGATATCCACATCTTTTCAGATTCTAGATATGTGGTGGACCTCGTGCGAAAGTTGTCCGACGACCATAGTTCAGCCAGTTCCGTCAAACGGTACATGCGCAATCAGGACCTGATACACATCCTGTTGGATAATTGGCCTTCCGGCCGCTTGTGCGTAGAGTGGATCAAAGCCCACCGCGAAATTAATGATGCGCGGTCTCCGCGAGAAGCCTGGCTTATTGCGGGTAATATCGCAGCAGATACATTGGCAGGTGCGGCAGTTTCATGTGACTCTACCTCTTTGCAAGTTGTGGTTAACGACCTGCGGCTGGAACACAAAGCTGCATTGCATGACATTTCGTGTGTGTACCAGTATTTTGTTGAACTTGACCAGTGGAAACTAGACAATGTCGGAGGCGGCCAATCTGAGGCTGACAAGCAGTCAGGCGACATTGTCGCATCATCCAGTAGTGGGCCACGACCTTCCTTTCAGGCTATACGTGACAAACTAGCTGCATGGCCAGTCCTGTCACCACAGGACACTCGCATCTGTGCGCTCGACCCTGACCTAGCTCTTGGAATTGCAACCGGTGTTCAGAATGCTTACGCCGTATGGTATTGGATGCAACGCATCAAATGGCCAACCCCCCTTGGGGAAGGCATTGGTCCCGATGCCGCGGATTGTGGAATATGCTCACTTGAGCTTCTTGCAAGCTTCTACATCACCACGGGAGCCCGTCTCCCGGTGGTCGCCTCCTGTGATCGCAAAAAATCGGTCAGCACATATATCGAGTATGATAGCATTGAAGCACAAATGTTGCCAGCCTCATCTCTCAGTGCGGGCAAGCAAGCCGAAACTTTGATGTTGGTTGTCAAGCAACTGAATGAAGTGACAGGACATTGCATTTTGCCAACCCAGGCAGTCCTTGACCTCAAGCAGATGAGGATCTTCTACCCCATCCGTAAGATAGGCGGTTATGCCCGAAGGGTAGGAATTCCACATGCAGCCAGGGCCTTGCAACACGTACTCCAGTACTGTGAAGCTTCCCATGGTGACACATGCGTTAGGAAAATCTTCATGCCCAATGGGCCCTTTGACTTTCAGCCCCCAGATCTTGACGTGGTGGACCTTCCTGAGGCTGCCAGAAAATGGCAATTTCGTAAAATGAAACGCCTTCGTGCTCAGACTATGTGACTCACGCCTCTCTTGACGAAGTTTCACCCTGATCCCCCCTTGCGGGGCGTGGGTCGGTGTGGTGAGTGTGTGTGCCTCTCTTTTTGCGGGTTTTCGGGGTCTGTTCCCCCTGTTGTTTGGTTGTGTTGGGGTGGTGTGTGTTCGTAACATGGGGGTGGCCTCGCGCTACCCGTACTATGGACCTGGCATGCCAAGGCCATAGTACAGCTCGCCGGATGGAAAATGGGCGCGCAAAAAAAAAGAAAAAGGCCACTGGGCATCTGAGTTTCAGTTCAGTGAGCCTTGCTTGGCTCCTGGTTGCAGAGAAGCAGGAAGACAGCATGACCGCAATTGTGAAACATAGGCCCGGTTTAAGCACCAAGGTTTCTCAAAAAAGCTATTGCCATCTTGTCAGACAGCGGGTCACGTCATGTTTGAAACAATGCTAAATCGACATGAACCAAGCACCGCTTCTTCAAACGTAGGGGCAACTTCCTCAATCTGCCCAGGGATCATTTCCAAAAAATCATCCAAAACCGTCCTGTGGTTAAGGGGTTGTGGGTTTTTAAGGGAATCACTCACCACTGGTCCTTAGGGGACAAGCGAATGGAGGAAATTCGGGGGTATCTTGCAAGCAGTGGAAAACGAACGGGATCCACATCTAGAAAGATCATCATCGGCTCCGGTCCGGCGCTTTGATAGAATCCCATGTCGGATGAATTTTCGGGTGTCATCCTTGAGGTTTCTAAAAATTGGGGACCAATTCCTCCAGGGGTTCCTTCCTTTTGCTGTGTGTGTGTGTGTTGTTTCAAACCATCCAAGGGGTCCGATCACCCTATCATCATTGTTGGGAAACATTTTTCCCGAAAGCATGGCGAAGGGTTCTTCCGCTGGGTTCACTTGAGTTGTTCTCATGAGAGTCATTACAAGGTGTCATTGCAAGGAACCAGCATCATGAAAGTCATTGCAAGGAGTCATTGCAAGGAGTCATTGCAAGGAATCATCATCATGAAAGTCATTGCAAGGAGTCATTGCAAGGAGTCATTGCAAGGAGTCATTGCAAGGAGTCATTGCAAGGAGTCATTGCAAGGAGTCATTGCAAGGAGTCATTGCAAGGAGTCATTGCAAGGAGTCATTGCAAGGAGTCATTGCAAGGAGTCATTGCAAGGAGTCATTGCAAGGAGTCATTGCAAGGAGTCATTGCAAGGAGTCATTGCAAGGAGTCATGGCAAGGATTGCAACTTGCACTTGACTCCTTGCAATTGCAACTTGCACTTGACTCCATGCACTTGCAACTTGCACTTGACTCCATGCACTTGGCTCCTTGCACTTGGCTCCTTGCACTTGCTGCAAACTTGCACTTAACTCCGTGCACTTGCGGCTTGCACTTGACTCCATGCACTTGGCTCCTTGCAACTTGCAATGGCTCTCATGACTCCTTGCAATGACTCCTTGCAATGACTCCTTGCAATGACTCCTTGCAATGACTCCTTGCAATGACTCCTTGCAATGACTCCTTGCAATGACTCCTTGCAAACAAGCAAGGAGTCAAGTGCAAGTTGCAAGTGCAAGGAGTCAAGTGCAATTGACTTGCGAGGAGTTAAAATCTCTTCTTAGGGCGGCGGGGTAGTGCCGACGACACTACACGAAAACCGACCCTCTGCGGGGATCGGCGTGATCGAGGTGCAAAAACCCATGGTTTTTTGTAAAGCTCCCGCGCGACCCTCTGCGGGGATCGGCGTGGTCGAGGTGCAAAAACCCGAGGTTTTTTTGCGATTTCTAAAGTTCCCGCGCGACCCTCTGCGGGGGATCGGCGTGGTCGAGGTGCAAAAACTCGAGGTTTTTTGCGATTTCTGCGGTGCTCGCGCGACCCTCTGCGGCGTGGTCGAGGTGCAAAAACTCGAGGTTTTTTGCGATTTCTGCGGTGCTCGCGCAACCCTCTGCGGGGATCGGCGTGGTCGAGGTGCAAAAACTCGAGGTTTTTTGCAATTTCTGCGGTGCTCGTGCAACCCTCTGCGGGAATCGGCGTGGTCGAGGTGCAAAAACTCGAGGTTCGAACTGGTCCTGGTCGAGGTGCAGGTTGCGAAACTGGTCCTCGGGAGTTGTCTCGTGGTTCGCGCGCCTGCTCCCGGAACCGGCGGGTCGCGGGTTCGATTCCTCCCTGGTCCGCGGGCGGGCGTCGCAAGATGCAACTTGCATTTTAAAGCAACTTGCGCAGAGCAACTTGCGCAGAGCAAGTTGCACAGAGCAACTTGCGCAGACCAACTTGCACCGACCAGTTTGCGCAGAGCGCCTTGCCTAGAGCAACTTGCGCAGAGCAACTTGCGCAGAGCAACTTACACAGAGCAACTTGCACAGAGCAACTTGCACAGAGCACCTTGCCTGGTGCTGTCTCGCGCTTGCTTCACGAATGCTTCGTGTAGGGAAAAAGAACGCATCCTGCAGCGTTGGGCCGACCTCGCTTGCGATGTTCTGCTTTCGGGCCAACCGTGGTCTAGTACATTTTTGCTTATTGTGGTTTAGTGGGAAATCCAACCACTGAACTGCTAAAATTTAAATTTTGGCTCCCCTTCCATCGTCAACCAAGCTATCCTGACTTGCCCGGACATCATTTCGCCAGGTCTCTATGATCGATTTGGTGTCACCTGCGCGCGAGTCCCGAGCGGCACACTCACGCCGCCGGGCACTCCGCGGCCGGAATCAATCCGCGGATCCGCGAACCGCTTGCGAACATCGCCTGGCCTCCGCCAGAATGATCTGAGGCGTAATATCTGACAGGTTTCCTAAGTGAGGTTGATTCAACAAGAAGGGCTCTGAGCATATGGGTGTCTCTTTTTTGGGGGCACCGCCTAAGATTGTAGTTCTCAACAAAACGCATTTATGTTTCAAACGCTGCCATTAGTTTGCGCTCCTGAGCCTGCGGCTCGCTCGCGGCTTTCGCGGCAGTCGCCTTTTGCCTGGGCGCTCCGTGTATCATTTCGATTCAAGAAAAGAAGCCGCAGATGTCGCGAGAGGGCTGGCTGTAGTGAACAGGTGTGCCTTTCTCATGGTTGTTGTTGGGAAACATTTCTTCCATTTCTGCTTATTGTGGTTTAGTGGTTGACAAATCACCACTGAACGGCTAAAATTCTAAAATTTTGGCTCCCCTTCCAACGTCAACCAAGTTCTTGGGATTCGGACCCCAAAACACGTTGGATTTTGGCTCTCTTACCCACAAAAAGGCGGAGCTCAACAGAATACGAGCCAAGTGGTAGTTCCCATCTAGCCGAAGCTCGAGGGACTTTCCCGTAGAACCTCTCTTAATATGTTCCCTGGTCTGAAAGCCAAACAAAAACATCCCCCCAACCAAAAAAGCCACCAGGTGTATTTGTTTCTTTTTCGGGCTCCGAATCAACCACTTCCTGTTGCGGAGTTCGAGTCCTCGTACCAAGAGCTGGCGAAGATGCAAAATCCGCTTCCCGGCAGACACAACGAAAAACTTTGGGGCTGCTTCTGCAATTTTGGTTTGACGACGGTAAGGCTGATACAAATCTCTCGAATCATCTTACAACCATAGAATCAAAAGTCAGCTGAGGTGAAACGAACGCTGTCATGCAAGAAGTGGGCTAATTAGGTCCGCCAGTAGTGCCCTTTTGCCCTTTTATTGGGGAGGGTTCCCCTACCGAAATAGACTACAGAAAAAGGGGTACCCTTACTAGCCCGTGGTCCGTGTAAGCCAACGCTTCCAGTCACCGACTCAGAGCCCAAGCAAACTGGGCGGTTCCCTGCGAATCGTCCGGACCTCGGGTTGTTTAGTTCTTGGCTCCCAGCCATCCGGTTCAACTTAGCTTTTTGAACTTTCAGTGTTTGGTAGTTTCCATTTAGCCCACTGAAAGTGAAACTTGCGGATGAGACAACGGGCAGCCCAGAGTGGTTTTTCGGTTTTGGTGGCGGGTTCCGAAACTTCACCCCGCGAGGCAACACAAACTTGGAGCATGGGATCGACGGCGCGGAGAAAAATCCTGTTTTTTTTGAGGACTTTCGAATCGAAATGGCGCAAGACGAGGTTGAAGTTGTGGTTTCCCTTTAAACCACCAACCAAGGGTACCCTCAAAAAAAGAAACACCCTTTTGACCTCTGATGAAAAAACAACTCCCCCCCCTCCCCCGGATATTTTTGTTGTGTGCGGATTCAACTGCCCAGGAGGATTGATTTGACTGGGTTCTCAAGGGATCAACTGTTTGACCTCTCGAAGTGCTTTCAAGGAAGCCAAATGGGTGTGGGTCAAAATTAAACCACCAGGGGACCGCAGATTGTAGTCCATGTTTCCATTTACCAGGGTTCCATGTTGGGTACCTATTTTTTGACCCACAGCCAAATGGCAAAGGGCATTTAGGGGTTCCTAACTTTGAGAGGCGCCAGTTTTGTTGACACGTCCCGCAGCCAATTCGGCCAGAGACGTGCGAACGCCCCAAGAACGCACGGCACAAAGCTGGGGGCGCCCACGTCGCTTGAAGCTTGCAGGCTGGGATTGCGGCGTTTTTGTTGCGTGTTTATTCCTGGTCTGAGGTTTTGTTGGGTTCGTGGTTGGTTGCTTGCTTGCTTGCTTGCTTGCTTGCTTGCTTGCTTGCTTGCTTGCTTGCTTGCTTGCTTGCTTGCTTGCTTGCTTGCTTGCTTGCTTGCTTGCTTGCTTGCTTGCTTGCTTGCTTGCTTGCTTGCTTGCTTGCTTGCTTGCTTGCTTGCTTGCTTGCTTGCTTGCTTGCTTGGTGGGTGGGTTGGTTGGCTGGTTGGTTGGTTGTTGGGTTGTTGGGTTGTTTGGTTGCTTGGTTGGTTGGTTGGTTGCTTGCTTGCTTGCTTGCTTGCTTGGTGGGTGGGTTGGTTGGTGGGTGGGTTGGTTGGCTGGTTGGTTGGTTGTTGGGTTGTTTGGTTGTTTGGTTGTTGTTTGGTTGTTTGTTTGTTTGTTTGTTTGTTTGTTTGTTTGGTTGGTTGGTTGGTTGGTTGGTTGGTTGGTTGGTTGGTTGGTTGGTTGGTTGGTTGGTTGATTGATTGGTTTGTTGTTGGGTTGTGTGGTTGTTTGGTTGTTTGGTTGTTTGGTTGGTTGGTTGCTTGGTTGCTTGGTTGGTTGATTGCTTGGTTGGTTGGCTGGTTGCTTTCTTGGTTGGTTGGTTGCTCGGTTGCATGGTTGCTTGGTTGGTTGGTTGGTTGGTTGGTTGGTTGGTTGGCTGGTTGGTTGGTTGGTTGGTTGGTTGGTTGGTTGCTCTTAAGTTCTTGGCTTCTTGGAGTATTGCTGGCTCTGAAGTCGAGTGCTTGGTCTTTCGTTGATCGCTTGATCCCAAAAAAGGGTTAAAGTTGCCTTGGGGCTGATGTCCAACCATTCTGATTACGATGCTTCCTGAAAGCTCGCAAACACGAAGGAAGCTCATCTTATCTATGCCCCCTAGTCCAACTACCCGCCTTTTTTTGGGGTATGATGTCGACCCTCTACTAGAAGGAGACGTTGGAGTAAGGGGTGTGGCTATGCGGTGACGGATCTTTGGCCTTTTCACGTTTTGGTCGAACCAGGAAGCTGGTCGGTTGTTTCCCGAATTGGACCCACAAATGTTATTCAGTTTTTGCAGAGTCTCGCCACAGCAACCAAGTTCCCCGGTTCCTCCAAATATGCTGGGTTTCCATGGTGAATACCTCTTCTTTAGTAGAGGGTCGACATCATACTCCAAAAAAGTGGGTATATTTGGAGTCGGGGGTCCTCAACCGGCTCTGTGAGGCTTGTTGATTGCTTAGGCTCGGTGTTGGGTTTGAAGTGTGCTCGGTGTTGTTGATGTTTTGGTTGGTGAACTTGAGCCAAAATCAAAACCGATTCGGGTAGATGATCCGGCTAAGGGACAATACCAACCAGAAATGAAGGTGCAGACATTCGCCTTGTCAATTCTTTACGTGGCTCTGGGTAGACCATTTTGCTTCCCCACAATTAGCTCCCCTTTTTGTTTGTTTGCTTTGTTGGGGTCCCTTTGTGTTCCACTAACAAAAGATATATATATATATATATATATTTGATGGGGTCCTAGTTCCAGCCTAGTTTCGATATTGTCTCACCTGCCCTTGGTCTGATTTGGTGACCTTTACTTGGTTTCCAGATCAGTGGATTCCAGGTTAAAGCTGGGTCTTGGGAGTCCCTACTGGAATCAACCCTTTTCAGGGTTCCAATGGGCTGGCGTTTGCCTTAAACTGCTGGTTGGTTTTGCCCGTTTTCTCGTGCCGCTAGGGGTTGCAATGATGGGTTCCTATATTTGAGGTACAGCGCCCTTAGACTTGTATCTGCGCTTCGCACCAGTTGGGTGGTTTATCCCCATCCGTGGTATCGCTTTGGACTTTGTCCGTCCGCATGGCCGAATGTCCACGTGTGGTTTGCCGCATTTCCGTGTGGACATGGATCATACACTTCCATTGGCTAAGAACCGTTTTTCTTATTTGCCCCTGTTGGCTTTAAAGGAAATCGATTTCACTAATTACTGGAAACATCTTATTTTCTTCTTTTCCAGGGAACGTATTCGCAGAAGGTCAATGAGTCGTCCCATAGGATTCGTTGCAACCAAGATCAGCTCCTTTCCCGCTGTCGCTCAAGCAAAAGAAGAGCTCGGGTTAAAAGCGCAGAGATCTTTTCTTTGGTTTCCATTGGGCTGTGGCTCCCGAAGCCCCGGGACCATGGGTTGCGGCGCGGGTTGCCCCTCCGATCCGGTTGATTTTGATGGCCACACCCATGTACCAAGAACCGGTGTTCAGTACCTTTTTTTGAGCTACAAGCGGTCTCAGGAAAACGAGCGCTTGAGGGTTCTTCAAAAACAGGGGGGCTTCGGGGCAGACCACTTGCAACAATCGGCAAAGTCTGATGGTACTGTGGTCGAAATCCATTTTCGCACTGTGAAACCGTGCTTGAAACCAGAAGGCTTGTAATTTCCAGGGGAATCGATGCATAGGTTTGCCTCCATTTCCCTTGGAACCTGAAAAGGCGGCGATCGCTTCAATGGAAGCCCCCAGCAAATTGAGCAACTTCATCTTCCATTTGTTTAAGTTTTTTTCCTGTTGGTTTTGAAAGGAATCGATCACTACTGGAATAATTTTATTTTTTCCCGGGGACTTGAGCAAATGGAAGTAATGCAAGTCCATTGACCCCTGTCGAATTGGAATCCTTAGGTGACAGATTTCTTGGAACTTAAACTTCTGTCTCAGTTCAAGTCAAAATGGTGCTGTTCGCTTTTCCCTTCTTTAAACCAACCCCCAAAAGTTTCTCCAAGAACACGCACCCATTTGAGGTGCAAAGCCCTTGATGGGATAGGGATGAGATTAAGATTCACCCCTCTCATCTATGTGCACCTTACCTGGGATTGGTCAAACCCTTTAAAGATGTTTAATCACATTTTTTTAAGCAGGCTCCGTTGGGTTCCCCTAAGGACTTGGACCGAGGTCTGATTGTTTGCAACGGTGCCCCAAACTTCGCGTACATCTTTCATATGCCACCATCAGCTTATGGTAGCAGTGATGGACGGGAATTGGACTGAGGTTGTCCAGAAAGCACAAACAAGCCCAGGGTGCGGCGTTTTCTTTTTTTTTTAAGGTAGCCACCGGAAGCCACCAACGGAAGCCACCGTTTGGGGTGGGGGGTGGGGGGGGGGTCCCTGAGACAAATGACACGCCAAGCTTCGAAGCCCTTTCTCACCCCTGGGAGGGGTCCCCTACTAAAATAGACGACCGAAGTGGGTGCCCTTCTACTAACCTCTCCACTGGAGGACCTACCCCTTACACCCAATACCTTCATTTTTTAGGGTATGATGTTGACCCTCTACTAAAAAAGGGATCGGTACTTACCATGGAAACCCGATCGGTTTGTCCAAAAAATACCTTTAAAACGCGGGTATTTGGAGGTTACGGGGGAATGACACTCCCACAAAGGTTGGTCAAAGTCCCGTACCCCCAGTGAACATCCCAATCCCCACTAAAATAGGTTCTAAAATGGGTGGTGCACCTACCCCAAAATGGGATTTCAGTGGTTTTGACCCACAGCCAAATAAGAAATCCCAATGACCGCGACTTTGCGCCATTCTCCAGTCCTTTGCCGCCACGGCGGACGAAGAGGACGGAGAGGCGAGTCGAGTCAGGAAATCGGGGGGACTACCATGGGTTCAAAAAGGAGGGTAAATTTGGAGTACCCCCGCAACCTCCAAACACCCACTGTTTAAGGTATTTGTTTGAAGAACCGAGCGGTTTTTTTATGCTAAATACCTCCTTTTTTAGTAGAGGGTCGGGTCGATATGATACCCTCAATAAAATAAATGACGGTATTGGCTGTAAGGGGTTTGGTTTCCCTCGCCCTCGCTTGCAGCCAAAGCGAATCGACCTTCTGAGCTTTGGGTTGTCCTATGTTGGCCCATTTCTGGGTCCTTTGCGATTCGCCGAAATGAACTTTCTGGGAAGACCATTTTGGTGGTCAACAAAAAGTTTGGACTTTTTTTTGCCAAACTCAGGAAGCGAGTTTTACGGGGCATCGATTTCACTACTGGACATGTGCTGGGTCCCACAGTAGTGCCCTTGAGCTAGTATGTTCCCATGTGTTCCAGTGGACGAGAAAGCAAATGGAAGGAAACCACCAACACAAGGTATACCAACTCCAAAAAGGAGACATACCCAAATTGGGACTGGGGCTTGTGTGGGGGGTGCGTTGGGGTTCTTTTTGTTTTGAAGTGAGTTGAAAAGGGTACCAAGCATCCGACATATAATATGTATATATATATATATACATACATATATGCATCTTGTGCAGAGTCGCCCAGGGCAACCACACCTTAAACCGGCTTAGGAATTTTACAGCATTTTGTGTGTGTGGCTTGTATGAAGACTCGTAACGTCCAAATACCCGGTTGCTTGTTTCAGTTTGTATCACATCAACACTCTACCAACAAAGAGAGCGGTATTTCCCATGGAAAACCGGTCGGTGTTTCAAAGAAGAAAACAAAAAGAGGAGTATGCAAGAAATGATTCATGCTGACCGCGGATCTAAGAAGAACCCCCTGGTTCATTTGAACTGGGCTCGCGATGGCGCGCAGTCCCCATTTTTGGACGCAACTGGGCTCCACTCTCCCCAACAACTCGCTTGCCCAAACCAGCGTGTTCCTTTTGACCTTCGGGTTTCTCTTTTTTGCACATTGAGTCGTGGCCACAAAAGGTGAACCTTGTAGTTCTGGGTACTTTGGGAAACTGAGAAAAAGCAACCATTTGTGCCACTCTGCTTGTAGTTTATGATTCATCCGGGTTTTTTTTAGGGGGTGATGTCGACCCGCTACTAAAAATGGAGGTATATACCATGGAAAACCGATCGGTTTTTCACAAAATAGCCTAAAAAATGAGGGTATTTGGAGTAGGGGTCGTGTGTTTCCGCGAGACCGAACTGAATTTGGGGCATACCATGAACCATAGCAAGACGTTTTTCGAAGGGCGGGGTGTCAACTCAAAAAACCACCAGCCGCTTTTTTCGTCCACTGGCCACTTGATTTGTTGAAGTTCCCAAAACAGACGCAGCATGAGATCCGTCACCTGCCCCCCACCCCCTTTCCGTGTGAGGGCTTGTTAGATTTGGAAACGCAAACCTTATGACAAGCATCTTTTGGGTTTTTTTGGAGAGTCCTGGGTGTTTGTTAGCTGCCCAGTATAATGCTTGGGTTGTAACTTCCAGATTTAACTCCTAGTTCTAGTTCCTAGGCCTGGGCTGGTGGTTTGGGTTGATTTGGGTTCAACCTCTTCTTGTGCATCATCGAAAGGCCGGGATCTCCTCGGCCTCTGACTGCAATCGTCGATGTCACTACCCTCAAAATGGGCATCCTTTGGTTTCTGTTTGGCTTTTTGCTTGCACCTATGGACATCTACATGGATGTTTCCTTTTTGAGGCTATCCCTATTCCTTTATCGGCGGTTTCAGGGAAGCCACAAGGACACTCATCCATTTTGGTCGTCCCAAAAGTAGACCCGAGTTCTGTTTGACACGCTCAAGCCCTAGGAGCTCACTGAAACCCAGGAGCTTTCGAGGTGAGGTGTCCATGTTAGGAGGTTCCCAACTCCAAACACTCAGAACTATGTGTTTATATCTATATATATATATATATATATCTACACATGTGTTGACGTGCATACATACCATACCATACATACCTACTTTGTTTTTTTTTTCCGGGGAGGAGGAAAGCATATTTCTATGCACAAGCTGAGGGCATCTTCTTCTGGAAAGCTGAGGCTGAGGGCCCGGCTCACATGCACAATGCGGCCCTGGGCTCGAGGGCAACGGAGAGAACGGACGGGACGGCGGGGGAGAACGGGACGGGGGGTTGAACCTGCACCCAACCCGCGCGGTGGGTTGGCAAAGTGGTTTTTGTTGTCTGTTTGTGTTTTTTTTTTTTTTTTTTTTTGGGCAAGTTGTTTGGTTGTTGTGTTGTTGGTGGTGTTGTTGTGTGTTTTTTCTTTGCAGGGTGCCTTGGTTTCACCTGGCAGCAACTTTACAGTTGGCATGTGTTAGGTGTTTTTTGTCTTTGTGGGCATAGCACCTGAGCTGCTTTGCTGCACGGATCTCAGTCACCGCAGGATTCCTTACTATGCCATGTCTTCACTGTTCTTGGATCAAGTTGTTTGTTTGCTTGATTGATTGATTGTTCTTGTGCTTCTTTTCATCTTTTGGTCAGTCTTTTGCAAAGCCAATACCCTTTGGGTTGGAAAGCCAAGACCGAGTTTTTGAGGCCAGCGGTTCGGATATCTTGGTTCCGGTTACCAGTCCGCTTCCTTAGATGTTTAGTTGCTTTTAGTTGGTTCCCAGTGAACACACTCAGAGCTAAACTTTTAGCAGGGGATCTGGTTGGACAGGCCGGCTTTTCACGGTTTGACACCCTTGTTAGAATAAGGTCCTGCTTGATCGCTGTGTAGAACCGAGTGCTGCTATGGCCTCGTCTCACCTCCGCTGACTGCCCTTTTGGGTTTCCGCTCCCGGATGTGGCATGGTTGGACATGTCTTCAATCAGATGATTGGATCAGGAAGCCCCAATGGGGATCTATGAGGTAGCGAGTTCATTGCCTTATTGTGGGCTCATGCTGGGCTTATCCTGGCATAGCCCCCCCCCCCCCCGCAACGACGCCCCGCATGATTGGGCTTGTCTCTAAAGAGGGGAACAAACCCCCAAACCAGTGGTTTTACCAGTGGTTTCCCTACGAAAGCAACCCGAAAGTCTGTGTGGTGCTTGTGGCGATCTTGTTGAAGCGATAAGTCACAGCTACGAAAAAGTGATGATGACGGTGATGCTGTTGCTGAGGCTGATGACGATGATGATGATGACGATGACGATGACGATGATTATGATTATGAGGATGAGGATGATAAACATAACGATAATAAGGACTAAACATAATGATGATGGCATTTGTTTTGAGCAGATCTCACCGCCCGTGACTTTGACCAAGGCCACGGCGGTCGCGGAGTCTGGGCTTCGGGGCCCAGGTTGGACATTCCGAAGTTTTTTTTTAGGGAGCCCTTGGTTTTTGGTGTCAAACAGAAACGGAGAAAAAACATCTAGGGGGCCGTGCAAGTTTTTTCTGGGCGAGATTTTAAGATGTGCGGGTTTGGATGGTCTGCAAAACTGCCGGGGGTTGAAACCATCCATGGTAAATTCTAGCAGTAAGAAACCCGATTCGGATGACCTACTCCACTGCCTTGCCTGGAAGCACTGGGTTAAGTATTTAGAATGTGTTGGGAGTTGTTGCTTCACTGATGTTCTTGGCTATGTGTGTTGGTTGTTAGTTGTTTCTCTTCATGTTTCGGCTGCGAAAAAGACAACGTGCTGAGGTCAGGCTAAGGATCGGAATGTTAGGAGATGGTTGTCCTCTGCCCATCTCTGCCCCATTTCGAGAAATGTTTGGAGTGCCCCATAAAAAGACAAGTGCTGTTTGTTCGCAACCCACCTTTTCCCCTTGTGGTTTTCGTGTCTTTCCGCAACTGAGAAAACCATCCCTCCAACAGCAGCCCAAGTGGTGCACACTTCAGGTGCTGCTCCTTTCAGGCAACCAGCCAAAACGCCGAACTTGGATGTTCAAGTGCTCAACTTGCTGAAGTTGCCTTGAGTTTCCAACCACTTGCGAGATAGGGAAAGAAACCTACTCAGGTTCTTCTGAGAACCGCTGGTTCCTTTTCGCTGGCCAAAAAAGAAGCGTCGATGGTCGTTCTTGTTAGGCCAATCCAGGTTAAGCGGGTGAGGTTGGACCATGTAGGGCGGTTTCGGGGATGGGAAGCTTTCAACAAGCATGGCTCCTTTTGGGGTGGAAGAAAAGAGCGACCTACAAATACCCTCCAAGAAAAGAACATCGAGCCAATTGTAGCGGACACCCGTTACCCTACCCCCGGAATCTCCAAAGACCAACTCGTTTTTTTGTTTTTTTTTGTGGGCATTTTTGTCTGGGAAAACCGGTTTCTCGGTTTTGCCAGGTAAAACTACCGGTTCCTTTGTTTAGTGGGTCGACAAATCATACCCTAGAAAAAGGCCGAGTATTGGGTGTAAGGGCAGCCACACCCACATCTCCCTCTTTGAGTGATCAACACATGGCTATGAGTAGGGAACCACCTTAGTTGGCGGACATGAATCCACACCGACCTTGCCCAGAAAGCGAGGAACAGTTCACTTCTTGGTTGCGAGTCTTGATCCAGCCTCGGCAGGAGGTTCTCGCTATCTTGAGTTGACAAACCCCCCAGTTGAATGCCATGCGGGTATGTGCTTTTTGGAGGGGAACTCATGGTTTGGTGGGTTTAAAGGGAAGCCAAAAGGAAAACTCCCCAGCCATATAGGTCGCCCACCAAGAAGGAGACATTTTCATGCTGCTTGCCTGGCCGGTCACGGAGTTAGGCGCAGCCCGGTCCCTCGAGGGCTTCGGTTGGACCGAGGTCCATGGTCATCGACATCGGGCCGGCGTTGCTGAAAGCCAAAGAGACCGTCCACGAAGGCCGGGCCGTTCCCCGCAGCGGGAGTCTCTCGCGTAAAAGCGGCCGTTTTTGTTGTGGGGGGAGGGAGGGGAGGGAGGGGAGGGAGGGGAGGGAGGGGAGGGAGGGGAGGGAGGGAGGGAGGGAGGGGAGGGAGGGGAGGGAGGGAGGGAGGGGAGGGGAGGGAGGGGAGGAGGGAGGGGAGGGAGGGAGGGAGGGAGGGGGAGGGAGGGGAGGGAGGGGAGGGAGGGGAGGGAGGGGAGGGAGGGGAGGGAGGGGAGGGAGGGGAGGGAGGGGAGGGAGGGGAGGGAGGGGAGGGAGGGGCCCAAAGAAGCCCTAAATAAGGCCTCAATAAGGGCTTCATAAGGGTTTTTTGGGGCTCCCTTCCCCTCCCCTCCCTCCCCCGCAGCCCTGAGTTTGAGGCCTTGGCAAATGGAAGTCTGCTGTCGGCTCACTTAAGTGGTTCGCCGCTTGGGTTACAACCCAGTGACAATTGATTCAGTCCACTGAACCGGGGGGGGGGAGCCTCGGAGGGGGGGCCTACAAGTGGGTAGCCCAGGTAACAGCTTACTAAGTCAGCCGAACACAGGGAACCTCGGACAATCCAAGGGTCGGAAATATAGACTCAGTGCTTCTTTTTTCACCTGTTGGTTTTCAGTTTTCAGTTTGGCCCACTTTTGGAAGGTGATCTCGGCCTGGCCCAGTCCCCTATGTGAGTACATTGTCTTTCCATGTTCAACCCACAAGCTATTTTCACTTTTGGATCGGGAAAACAGATGGCCCAATTGTCAGGTGCCGCTTTCTTCCCAAGAATCGGTTTTCTCCCTTTGAGCATTACAGGGCCCTTACCGTGGAAAAGAACATCATGGTTGCGCCGGTCAGTCGGGGGTTTAGGTTACGTACCACTTTCTGTAGCAAGGGGAATCCTTTTCAAGTGACAAAAAGAAGGGATTGATCCTACCCCGCTTGATACCCCTGCCATTGAAAAAGATGTTTAAGGCTAAAAGTCTTCGTGCCGTGCCAATTTCACGTATGAACTTGCCTTTTGATGGCTGGGCCACAAGCGGGTAAGAGGTTCTAACCATTTCCCTCCTTGAACATCTCCCCAAAAGGAGACTCACTTTAAATTGGCAAAAATCGTAGTGTTTCAAATCACCAAAAGGGGAAACTAGCGAGGCCTTGGGCCTTCGGTGTGATCTGCCGTGTTTTGCAGGGCCAACTGCTGGAACAACGCATCAATCACGTAGGCCATCCTTGAGGACAGCCAGGTCCCAGACACGTGGGATGATCAGTTGCCCGTTTTGGCAACTCAGGATCCCCCAGCTAGGTGCCCTTTCTCACCCCTTTTTTGGTTGGGAGGGTTCCCCTACTAAAATAGACTACAGAAAAAAGCCGCCTATGAAGGCTTTCTGTTCGAGACCTGCGCTGGGAGGCACCTCTACACTTTTTTACTAGATAGCTCGGAACTAGATAGCTCAGAGGGGCCCCAAGGCCTGCATACAAAGGCCTGATAGGTCAGGTGCTGCAGGTTCCCGCACATCCGGCGTGTTACCTCTTGTTTTCCCTTTTTCTTGACTTGTTGGCGGATTGCAGGTTACAACGACCCAAAAAAGGGCACCGATTCTTTTCCAATAAAGAATTGTGTGGGGGGGGGGGGGGGGGGGCGTCCGGAATGTTGCGTTCCGTTTTCAGCAGCACGATTCATTCCTCTGGAAAGCACATCGAGCATTTTGCGTCGTCGTTTCAGCGCAAGTCACTTTGCACAAGTTTCTCTGACCTTAGACCAATGTTTACACCAACAACCACTTCACTGTTCTTGGCAAGCTGTTTCTTGTTTGTTTCTTTCTTGTTCTGTTCGTTTTTACTTGGGGGGGGCTGCAATAAACAGTCAGTGAGTTGCAAGCCCATACCACGAGTTGTAGAGACTGTCGATCGCCAGGCGCAGAGGTGAGCAACTTGCGAGCCAAGGCCAGGCCAGCTCGGACATGTCGCTGTAGCGAAGGCTTCACGGGGAAAAAGTTTTTTGGGTAGTCACGAGCTTTTCAGGTACCCAGGCACATGACATAAACCGGGAGGAACCAAATTTGGCTTAGGTACCCTTGAGTCGGCCTTGGGGATTTGAAGCGAAAGGCTCCAGCAATTGGTGAGCTTTGGCTTTTTCCCCAAATCAAGCTGCAAGGCTTGGGGGTGGTTGCTCCGGGATTCCCTCACCCCTCGGATCACAAAATTAGCTCTCCGGAAAAGAAGGCTAAAGGGGAGCTGGGGAGTATCCCTCTTCCTCTTGAAGCTCAAATGGGAAAGGTACACCCTCAACAAACCAAACCACCAATTGGTGTTCTTCCTGTTGGATTTCTATTTTGTGGTTGTTGTTTTTGGGAGGAATTCCCCCAAAACGGAGGACTCCAACATGGGACAATCTACGGATCACAATCTCGTTGCGTTAGATTTCAGTCCAATGCTGGTGCCATAGGGAATGGTGGTGGTGGTGGTGGTTGAATGAAGCAAGAAGCTGCTGCAAATTGCTATATGCGAACTGCTCTGTGCAGTTGCTCCGTGCAACTTCTCTGTGCAGGTGGCTCTTTTCGAGCCAGTTTTGGGGATTCCCGAATAAAGGAAACTGGTGGATGGTTTTTGTGTGGGGTCATTCCATTTCTCATTCCCTGCAGAGAAATAGCAGATCTCAAATTGGCATTTCCAGGCAGAGGGGTTATTTGTCGATAAAATATTGAAAACAAACCGAAGAAAAACGTATTTGGCCGTATGACCATTTTTGGGGGCAAAGCCTTTTGACCAAAAAAATAGGCTTTTAGGGTCTCCAGGAAAACCCTTGCGGAATGTCCGTCGAAGCAACAGTCGTTTGCGTTACGACACAACAACCATCGTTTGCGGTCGACTCGATGACTTGAATTCGGAGCCTAAGGAGCTCACTTGGGGACCTTGGAATCTCACTCCCGATTGAGGTCAGGGACTTGGGCTTTGGTCTTTGGGGTTGGATAATTATTTAGTGGTAAACAGTTTCGGTATTTTCTGGGCCAGTCTACTCAGAAAGTGAGGATTTCGGGGGGGGCAAACGCGAGCCTTATAGATTTCCAGGTTCCCTACTCCAAATACCAAACCATTTTGCAGTTGGTATCATGTCAACTCTCTACTGAAAAAGGATGTTTTTACCATTGTCTAAAGAGATGCTTACAAGTATTTGGAGTAGGAGGTCCATTTGTGGTATCCCATTTCCCCTTTGTAGAGACGAGATAAATGGAGTTACGTCCCGGACCCCGCCCCCACATTCTTCCTTTGGGGCAGCTGAGTCAAGCTTTCATGGAATTGCCAGAGGCTTCTCGGTCTCAGGGAGCTCCATGTTGTTGCTTGAAATCGAAAGTCAACCAAGAAATAAACAAATTCAACTCAAAAAAAATCAAACAAATTAAAGCATTCGAAAACCATGTTGAAGAAATACCACCAATTCAAGCAACAACCCTTCCTGCTGATTAATTTGTCCAGATCACAACTCGACGCATCAACCGACGATCCGCGAAGGTGTCCATGGACTACCTGGGACCGATTCCATATGGCCGTTGTTTTTTTAGGTCATACACTATTGACCGAGAAAAACAATGGCCATACGTTTAAAAAAAAAAAAAAAAAAAAAAAAAAAATGTTTTATTTTTCTTTTTGAACAACATGTCGACAGAATGTGTAGATACGGGTGTGCTTCGTTTGAGGCTACCCTGTTGTGGGTTTCAACAAAAAAACAATGTTGGCGTCCACGGAAAGCAAAAGGAAAGCCACCATTTTGGGTTCCCCCAAGACGACCCGCAAAAAATTGTTGGATCGATTTGCCTAGGTGACCAGGGGCTTGCCTAACGAAAAGGAACCTAGATCGGAGGGTGGTCTACGATCTAAGCTTCATATTTTGTTGATCTCCAGCCATTTCTACTACTTAACTTTGATGACTAAGCCATATGTCTTAGATGTTTGTTGAATTGCTGACTTAGTATTTGTACTGCTATTGGGTTGGATCTTTGGACGTCAACTGTTTGGGTTCCTGTCATGATTCCTTTGAACCAGCAAAAAGTTAAGCTTCTTGATGAGGGATCTACAGCACCCAAGCTATGGCCATGGGTCAAAGCCCGTACCCCCAGTGAACATCACAATCCCCACTAAAATAAATACTACAATGGGTGGTGAATTCACCTACCCCAACATGGGATTCCATTGGTTTTGACCACCACAGCTATTTATTGAAATTATGCCCAGTGGATCCCAGTTCCCCATAAAGGCCAGCAATTTTCCGGTTGGTAGGGTCCACTGGGTTCAGGCTGAGCAGCGGGGTCCGCTCACCACCAGCCACCTGTGCGTGCGCGGGGCCTGGAAAAGCGCGAACTGATTCAAGCGGACCGAGAGACGAAACCACAAAGGGGCTCCCAAATTCTTGGTGGCTCCCAGCCATCCGGTTCAACTTAGCTTTTTAGGTCCTTTTAGTGTTGAGTGGTAGTTTCCGAATTTAACCCACTAAAAGTTAGATACTTTCAGACTGGTGCCAAAATGGATTTGGTCAATCCGCAGTATAGGGGTCGTGGCCGTGGTGGGAAAGAACATGGCTTCACAGCAGCTGACAAAAACCCCGCTTCACCGGCTTGCGGCTTTGAAGGGACAAGGGAGCCAATGTTGACCCCGGAGTACCCAAGCCCAGTTTATTGCTAGGGTGTTTAATTGGGTGCAGTGGGGTCTCAGACCGCTTTTGGATGGGCCCCAAAACCAACCCAATATATCAAAAAACTGGCATTGATTCATATGGGGTCAACATTGAGTCGTTGGTGGCTTGGGATGGTCGATCTGCCAAGTGAATAAGTGGTACCCGGGTCAGAACCTAGTTATAGGTTCCCCGTTCAGTGGACTCAACCCTGCGTGATTCATGTGGCCGGAATTACCCTTTTTTGGGCTGCCCGTTTTCTGATCCCCCCTTAACCCCAAAACTGGGACAAAACAACTACCAACTGGTGCGAATCAGTCCACAGTAGTACATTCAGAGTGGTTACTCCATTGCGTTGAGGCCTGGTGTTTCTTCTTGCTGTTTTGTGTTGTTCTCTTCTTTCGTGTTTGTTTCATATTGTTTCCTTTTTTGTTTGGGCGGGGGGGGGTCCCATGAAAAGCCTGGTAGCAAACGGGAAAAGGAGTGGTCCTTGTAGTTATAGGGCGGCCCCCCTTCTGGTTTGCCCCACACTGGCGATAGAAAAACAATGTCACAGGAAGTTCACCTTTTTCACTTTACAGTTGCCCAAGGACATGTTCAACCCCTCCTCCAAAAGGTGAACAAACATGTGCGGAGGGGCTTGCTTTGGACTGACCTTCATAGGATTCCCTCAGCCGATGGAACACATCTTGGCTTCCCAGCATCTCCAAAAGGCATCTTTTCTGATTCTGTTCCACATACTCACTTGCGCCAAGCAAATCGACCTTTTGACCTTCTAGTTTCCATGTTTGGTCATGGGCCCAAAAGATGATAACTGATAACCTAGATTTCTGGGCCCCTGTCGGGGCAACGGAGCATACAGTCTACCCTTTCTGATGTTTTTGGGAGGCAACAGAAATGCTCAGTTCAAGACCGGCCTCGCCTTTTGGTTTTCGCTTCACTTTTAGTGGTCCCAAAAGTTTGACTCCTTAGTTCTAGGTCTGTCTGCGCTATCCCGCTTCACGTAAATTACGTCGACTCGCGTTGACCCCTCCGCCCCAAAAAAAACCCTAAGAAACCTCAGAGGATTCAGAACCGCCGTCCCTGTCTTGGACTTCGTGCCACTGCGCGTTCTCGAATCGGCACTCAGGCGCCACCTCGACGTGTGCGAGCACAAGCATGTCTGGAGATGGGCGCACAGCCTCGGGGGCAAAACCGGCTTGGAGTGGCGGTTCAGATGTGTTTCGTCTTTTTCATATTTCGTGTTGGCCAAGGGAATGAATCCATTCCACTGCTTTTCATTAGTTCCGTGTTGGCAAAGGGAATGAATAGACGTGTTGTCATGTTTCCGTGTTGGCAAAGGAAATGAATCCATTGCACTGCTGGCAAGAAGATGTTCTCATGCTTGATCAGAGGAAAAACTTGGATCTTTAGACTTTAGCCTTTTGGCCAATAATTTTGTTTCCACTAAACCCCAAAAAGTGAAGCTCACTTTTTGCAGGGGGGTCGTTCCAGCAACTAAGGCAACACAAATGATGGCTCATGTGCCCCCCCGGCGTTCGAGGGTGCAATGTGTTTGCTTCTCCCCACAGGCAACGATCGCTGTCCCTGCAGGATTTGTTGGGATTCGTGGCCCTATTGCTTTGGTGGTCCTTCTGACTTCCGAAAGAAAGAGCGCATCCTTGAAAAGGCGAGCCTCAAATTTTGTTTGGGTTCTGTTCATGTTTAGTACCTGTTTGCTCATGTCCTTCTGTTTGTTTCTTGTCTAGGTCCCCCAGTGCCCTTTCACCCTATAGACTACCAGAAGAAGAAAAAAAAAAAGAATAAAAGCGAAAGTGTTTAAAACAAAAAAAGAAGAACAAGTTGGTACCAACTGATTCTAAGCTCCAAAATTGGAGGACACCTCGTTTCCTTTTTTCGTTCACGTTCGGCAACCCCCCAGACCCCCCGCGTCCGAGCCCGATGCCCGGGAAGCTCAGCGGCAATCGCCTAGTTAGAACCCAGCCCCGTAACCTCCAACTGCCCGAGGCCTTTTTTTCGGTAAGTGGCGAATTATAACCTACCCCCGTAACCTCCAAAGACCCACGTGTTCTTTCTTGTATTTTCGGAGAAACCGATCGGGTTTCCAGGGTAAATACATCTTTCCCATTTTTGGTAGAGGGTCGACAAATCATGTTTTCTTTTCCGGGGATCTTGTCGACCCTCTACTAAAAACGGGCAAGAGGTATTTACCTTTAAAAAGGGAAAGAGGTATTTACCTTGAAAAACCAGGTTCAAGACCATGTTTCCTAGGGTATTGTTTGGAAAGGCGATCGGTTCTCAAGGCAAATACCGATCCCTTTTTTAGTAGAGGGTCGACAAATCATACCCAAACAAAAGGCCTTTGGTATTTGGAGGTTACGGGGGCAGGGTGAACTCCACACGGGGGATCTGTAAGCTTTCATTTGCTGAAGAATATGTTATTTCCCCCTCTTGGTTTTAAAGGGAATCGATTTGACTACTGAAAATATGTATGTTTGCAGGGGGCATAAGCAAAAGAAATTATGTTGGTTATAACCCAGGTTACCATGAGCTTACTAAGTCATCCGAACACACAAGTAGGGGACTGCAGAAACGCAGTTGTCTCTTGCCATAGTTCTTCAGTCGTGCCTCTCGAGGCAGGATCCTTATGGGCCAACGCCGGTTCAAGCCCCATGACGTGGGGCTGTCGTCTTTTTTGAGGGTACTCCCCTTTTGGTTGGACCAAAAGGAAAACCGCCATTCTAAGGGTCAAGAAAAGACAAGCGCGTGTGTCCAAGGATTGGAAGCCTTGCAACATGTTGAGATGCCTGGGCAAACAATTCAAAAGGGGCCCCCCAGTTTACATTTGGTTCTGAGTCCGTTTCGCTGGAATGCATCCAGAGAAGCTTACCGCCATGATGCATGTTCACTTGCTCAGTGGAGATTGTTACTCCGTTGAAGTCTCACCGGAGACGCCCCTCAGCGAGCTGAAGGCTGCTGCGCAGCAGCATTTCCAGCGCCGCTTGAAGCTCACGGCAAAAGGCCAGCACCTTGATTTGACGGCCACAGTGAGCGAGTCAGGGTTGAGAGATGGTGACATGGTGACTGCGGTTGTGCAGCTTGCCACACTGGCTGCCGCTAAAAAGGCGTTCGCTTTTTATGGCCACCAGGGCGAGCTTGTGACCTGGGGTGATCCACGCCTCGGCGGAGACAGCAGCCAGGTGCAGAAGCAGCTGAGGAACGTCCAGCAAATCCAAGCAACTTGCTGTGCTTTTGCTGCCATTCTTGAATCTGGGGCTGTTGTGACTTGGGGTCGTCCAGGAGACGGTGGAAACAGCAGCCAGGTACAAGAGCGGCTGACAAATGTCAAGCACATTCAAGCAACTGGGAATGCTTTTGCTGCCATACTTGAATCTGGAGCTGTTGTCACCTGGAGTAGTTTATATTCTGGCGGAGACAGCAGCCAGGTGCAAGAGCAGCTCAGGAACGTCCAGCACGTCCAAGCCACTCGCGCGGCTTTTGCTGCCATTCTTGAATCCGGGACTGTTGTGGCGTGGGGTCATCCGCAACGTGGCGGAGACAGCAGCCAGGTGCAAGAGCAGCTGAAGACCGTCCAGCAAATCCAAGCAACTCGCGAGGGTGCTTTTGCTGCCATTCTTGAATCTGGGGCTGTTGTGAGCTGGGGTCACGCAGAATACGGCGGAGACAGCAGCCAGGTGCAAGAGCAGCTGAGGAACGTCCAGCACATCCAAGCAACTTGCGCTGCCTTTGCTGCCATTCTCGAATCTGGGGCTGTTGTGACCTGGGGTGATCCGCAACGTGGCGGAGACAGCAGCCAGGTGCAAGAGCAGCTGAGGAACGTCCAGCAAATCCAAGCAACTCGCGAGGGTGCTTTTGCTGCCATTCTTGAATCTGGGGCTGTTGTGACCTGGGGTCACGCAGAATGCGGCGGAGACAGCAGCCAGGTGCAAGAGCAGCTGAGGAACGTCCAGCACATCCAAGCAGCTGGTGACGCTTTTGCTGCCATTCTCGAATCTGGGGCTGTTGTGACCTGGGGTGATCCGCAACGTGGCGGAGACAGCAGCCAGGTGCAAGAGCAGCTGAGGAACGTCCAGCAAATCCAAGCAACTCGCGAGGGTGCTTTTGCTGCCATTCTTGAATCTGGGGCTGTTGTGACCTGGGGTCACGCAGAATACGGCGGAGACAGCAGCCATGTGCAAGAGCAGCTGAGAAACGTCAAGAACATTCAAGCATCTCAGGGCGCTTTTGCTGCCATTCTTGAATCCGGGACTGTTGTGGCGTGGGGTCATGTAGATTACGGAGGAGACAGCAACCAGAGCAGCTGAAGAACGTCCAGCACATCCAAGGAACTGAGAGTGCGTTTGCTGGCATTCTTGAATCTGGGGCTGTTGTGACCTGGGTTTATCCAGGATGCGGCGGAGGCAGCAGCCAGGCGCAAGAGCAGCTGAGCTTGCAATCTGTTGCGTTTGTGCTTGGACAGCACGTTGAAAGAAGAGAGCAACAGGTGACCTGCGTCTAAAGTGGGTATGTCTTTTTTGACGGTACCGTGTTTTGCTTTTGTTTCTAGGGGAGATCAAAGGGATATGGGGCGAAACCATCGCGACGCAACGACGCAAAGGAGGAGCGAGGTGAGCAGCAGTTTACCGTATCATGAGAGGATGGCATGCCATTTAAAACTCTTCTAAAGCTCTTATTTACCATGACATGCCAGTTTACGGTATCATGGCCAGTCTTATTTCTTTGCCCTTTGAAACTCTTCTAAAAAAAGCCAAAGAAGACTTTCTCCCAATTTCGCAGGTTCGCGAGAACTCCATGGGACTGTTCCATTCCTATCGCACTTCGCCGGCTCGCGCTACTTTTGCGCGGCACCTCGTTTTGCTGCGCAGGTCGTTTGGTGCTTTGGAAGGTTGCGCCTTTGCGTCGCCGCGCCATTGTGCGGCTCGTTTTGAGGCGGTTTGCTGAGCAGGCGCGTGCAGACCACCGTCTCGAGTTGAAAGTTGTTCGAAATCGGTCCAAATCATTCTGGCGCCGCTGTCCCGCGCAAATGCTTGACGCGTCGTAAAATTGTCAAAACTGGATTTCGCGACAGGCGCAGTACTTTGAGTGCTGTTTGCTTCGTTTGAAGGCGCAGCACTTTGAACCACGTGCTGATGTAGTGGCAGGGGCAGTACTCTGGAGCACAGAGTCCTGAGTTTATGTCCGGCGCAATACTTCGTAGGGTCACACAAATGCAATTCGCAGACGAAAGAAAGAAAGGAAGTTGGTAGATGTACATTCGAACGGATGGATAGATTAGATTAGATTCGATTAAAGTAGATGAGGATAGGTTATGTCGATAGTCAGGTGGCAGGAAGATAATTAGATAGGTATATATGTGGATAGATGGACAGATGCGTATAGACAGACGGACAGATAGGCAAAAACCTTGATGCACAAACGGATGCATGGATGAAAAAGCAGGCGGATGAATAGATACACACACAACGGCAGCTCTGGGTAGCTAATCTGCATTCGCATTCGTGGCTATCAGGTTTTTGCTGGGGAGACCGGGGAGCAAGCTCTTCATCCCAAAAAAAAACCATGCGATCCAACCATCCAACGGAGCCAGAACTCGATTTCAGGTGCCAGACCAGAGACTCTCGAACCTTTGGCACGAGCTCAGCCCAGAGGCGCAACCGAAAACTCGCCTTGCGCCATTGGAACCAGACAGGTCCCTTTCAGGGTTGTGGTTGATCCAAAAGGGGTTTCTCCAACCACTTCTGTGATACAAGTTCGGAATCTCCCCCTTTATATGGGGGGTTAGTCTTTGGGAAGCCTTTTTTGTTGTATCACAGAAGTGGATTCCATTCCCCACAGCCCTGGTCCCTTGTCATTGGGAGAATCGTCTTCCAGGACCTTTTAGTCAGGTGTCACGTGAGATCACTAAAAGTCAACTTTTCGCAGATCTGAGGACAGCCCAGACATGCTTATATCGTTTGAAGCTTGAAATGGTCCGCATGGGAAGTATCCATGACCCCTACAAGTATCTCCCATCTAGAGTATCTAAACCATCGAGCCATGGGGTTTTGATGCGGTGTCCCTTTTTCAGTTTAACAGAATCAACCGAGTGGTTTCTTCGCTTGCAAGCTCCCAAGCATCCCCAAAATTTTCCTGCGTGGCTCTTCCGCCACTTGTCTCTCAGTTAGTCCAACGCCGAGCCTTCGACCTGTTGGTTTTCCCATCCAACTTTCGTCACGGCCCCATTTGGGTATGGCTCAAAATTAAACAGCGGTTACGCGGGTTGTAGTCGTTGGTTCCATTTACAAAGGTGTCATTTTGGTCCACTTTTTTGAGCCAGAGCCATTTCGGTCAACCCTTCCATTTCGGTCAACCCGCAGCAAAGAAAATCGCGTAAGGAGGCCTAAGGCTCATCGCAGCTCCCGCTCATCGCTCCGAACAGTTCGGCAACCAGTGCAAGAACCACATCGCGGTTCTTGGTGCGGAAATCGGTCTGATTCATCTATGCGCAACCTAGGAGGAAGAAAACCCAACTAGATTTCAGTGGGGAAAACCAAAACCTCTCATATCGGCTAGGGGCGACTGCATATTTCAACGGTGCTCATATCATTGCACTCAAGTCGCCGCTTGGGATTTTTCATGACCTGGCCCCTTCATGAGGATGTGTTTCCAAGGCTACGCGCTGTGCCGTGGGAATCCCCTTTCTGAGGTGACAAAGTAAACCACTGAAGCGCTTCGAGGGGGGACAGAAGCTTTAAATAGATTGCAGCCATCTCCCCCAGCCGTTTTGGCCCTTGGATGGGGATTTCGCCCATTTTGGGATCACGAAAAATCATGTTCGCCGCGAGAGTCGAAACCGCCGCTTGGCGCAGGAGCGGGCCAGAGTAGCAGTTGCCCCAGCCGATGCTCGGTTGTGCTTACAGCCCAGTTGATCCCGGGATCCCTTTCATGGTTGTTGGGAAACATGTCTTCCATGTTTGCAAATGGTGGTTTAGTTGAGTGGAAATCCAACCACTTAACTTCTAAAATTAAAAATTGCTGCTCCCCTTCCAACGTCGACCAAGAGCCTCGAACCTGAGATTCCCTCCGCTTCCAAGGCCTTTCAGTCGAAAAAATATTCAGGGTGACACATCCCGATTCCCACAAAAAAAACATGTGTATATATATATATATATACCTGGAGTCTCCATGACTCTTTAAAAATGGGTCCATGACCTCTTTATTTTGGGTAATGACCCCATTTTTTCAGGGTCATGTACACCCTACTCCAAATACCCACGTGTTCAATGGTATTGTTTGGACCACCGGTCTCGGTTTTTCAAGGTACATACCAATCCCCTTTTTTTCGGTAGGGGGTCGACATGATACCAACTGAAAAAACGGGTATTTGGAGTCGGGGGTTCTAGCAGGGAACCCACACTTCGCCTGGTGTTTTTGAATGGCAAGCCCGAGGCTACCTGCTACACAGGTAACTGGATGCACCAGGCTAGGATTGCTGCAACTTTTAGTTCGAAAGGATTAAAACTTGTTCAACCTTTCAAAAGGGCAAAGATATCTCAGACCAAACAGTAATCCAGGGGCTCGTTTGCCCTTTCGCGCCCGAATTGGATTTCGGTTTTGGCCTCGTGCGCTCGTGTTTACTACGAAGCTTGGTTTGGAGGCTTCGGATTCCGAAAGAGTTTTGTTGGGGGACTCGCATGCGAAGCTCCAAAGCCCAACTTGACATCCCTTACCGATAAGGGATGGGAATGCATTCAAGGTCCAGGAGCCAATTCTATTTGTCTAGTCCCGGGAAAATGGATTACAATTAACCAGCTAGGTCCTCAGAATAAAGGGTACCCTTTTTTCTGTAGTCAAGAGACCCCTCCCCCAATCCACCATTTAGGCGGTGGGGATTTCTTGATCCACACTTTTGACAAACAAATCCGCCGGCCAGCGCCGGGAAGCGTGGCTCATCTAAGTCTTGCAAGCGTAAAACACGTTGGGGCGCCTCTCCTCTGATTTTGGAACATTTCTCCGACCGGCCTCACCTGGCCTTGTTTGGCCTTTCCTCCAAATAAGACTTATCAATTCAGCCTGAAATTTTTTGGTGGGTCTCTGCAGTCCAAAGTGTCACATATTTGGGTATGTCTCAAATTCGAGGCACCTCGAAAATGGCTGGGTGTTCCTTCTGGTTTCCCTTTAAACCAAGGTGCACCGAGCCTCAACATGTTGTTGAGGGTACTCCCTTTTTGGCTGCTGAAAGCGAATATCCGCCGGGAAACACAAACCAAACACTTGCGGTCACCCCAAGTCCCCCCTCTCCCCCCTGGACGAGCTTCGGGAAAACTGCCGGGAAACCCCACCATTCAATCACCCCACTGGGGTGGTTTCCCGTTTACCCTCCACAAAAAACAGGGGTTCAAATCCCCAAACCACCAATCCAAACCACAAATTCAGGGTACCCATTACACCCAATACCCACTTTTTTTTAGGGTATGATGTCGACCCTCTAAAAATGCCAACTAGAAAAAGGCCGGGTATTTGGAGGCTATGCGGGTAATCTGGTCGTGTCTCCCGCCTTCTGGACTTAGGTCGAGACTCACGCGGGCGGTCAGGCAGTGAGGCGGTTCTGCAAGGCCGGAGAGTCTGAAGTGGATTGGAAATTGGTCGAATCGTTGGTGTTTTTTTCGTTGGTTGGTTGGTTGTTTGGTTGTTTGGTTGGTCGGTCCGTCGGTTGGTTGGTTGGTCGGTCCGTCGGTTGGTTGGTTGGTTGGTCGGTCGGTCGGTTGGTTGGTTGGTTGGTTGTTTGGTTGTTTCCTTGCTCGGTCGGTTGGTTGTTTGGTTGGTCGGTCGGTCGGTTGGTTGGTTGGTTGGATGTTTGGTTGGTCGGTCGGTTGGTTGGTTGGATGGTTGGATGGTTGGTTGTTTGGT